>CM065811.1:125888969-126488969 GCA_033398695.1 Orobanche coerulescens | reverse complement strand
TTGAGGATATTTAATATTGAACTTTTTGTCGTTCGAGCTTATTTCGGACTCGTTTTACTCGATTCGGTGTTTCATGTTGTTTTCGTCGCTATTTGGTGTGTTATCGTAATCATCGTCCGGAACCGATGTTTCGGGGTTGCCGAAGATCCATCTCATGTTATTATGGGCATTGTGAAATTTTGTTTGGTGTTTCGACCATGTATCGTACATTTCGGATGTTTGGGCCGTTTTGTAAATTTCCCAAACTTTTGGGAAAATTGCGTTTGTTGTTGTTTTCCTGAACCTTTGAGTAGTCGGGAATATACTTTACTTCGGCACTTAAGTTCGTCGTTTCAGGTCCCTTACGTCCGTACCATCGTGGATTGTTCACCGTTGTATTTCGATTCTTTTTCGATACCTCCCTCATTCATTTCTGGCCTGTATTCCACAGAAAGGAATGTTACGTACGTAACACCCTTTTGGTTACGTACGTAACACCCTAGTGTAATTCGGTACATGCATTTCTGCCTTTTTGGTTACGTACGTAAGACCCTTATGGTTTACGTACGTAATACAACTTACGTACGTAACACCCTTTTTGGTTACGTATGTAACGCCCTAGTGTATTTCGGTACAGGCATTTCTGCCTTTTTGGTTACGTACGTAAGGCCCTAATGGCTTACGTACGTAACACAACTTACGTACGTAAGCATGTGGTGGCTAACGTACGTAACGAAGTCTGGATTTATAAACCCAGGA
This sequence comes from Orobanche coerulescens, assembly GCA_033398695.1. Taxonomy (NCBI): domain Eukaryota; kingdom Viridiplantae; phylum Streptophyta; class Magnoliopsida; order Lamiales; family Orobanchaceae; genus Orobanche; species Orobanche coerulescens. The sequence continues at coordinate 126,488,231 of CM065811.1, read as the reverse complement.
GTTGACCGATTTCACGAAATCAAAATTCATAAAAGGATTCCGTCACTTAACAAATAATCATAAAAATAGCTCGTGTCACACGAGGCACAACACAAAGAAGGGAGATTTACAGCCACAGGTCGCACGAAGATGATGATCGCCCACGATACTAATCACGACCAACAAACTCAGACGACGCGTCGCGACACGACTTAGTCAGACATAATCCGACAAGACAAAACTCAATAGACACCACTGACCCGACAGCCTAGGTTTCCACAACCTAAGCTCCGATACCATTCTGTAACACCCCCAATCCACTCAGGGATATTACACGCCGTAAACCCTCTCCTCGAGGATCTACCAGGCTGATAAATACAATCGAACATCTAAACATCACCTTTAAGGCTAAAACGACTCAGTAGACCGATTTGGTCTTTCAATAATAACATTCAACTCAATTCCAACATATACCCACGCAGGGGTCAAAATACAATAAACTCCCGTACAACGGGGAAAAGACACTGCAGCGGAAAAGAAAATACAAATAGACCAATCCGATATCAAGGGATCCTCGTGTGATTAGTATCGTTCATCTTTCATCATCCTTCGTGCCGACCCTGTGCTATGCTCCAAAACCTGAATGCAAAAATAGACATCCACCCCCCGAATACTCGGGGGTTAGCAAAACTCCACTGTTCTGCTAGTGCAAGTACAAGTGCAAAAATACGAGCCATACAATTCACATTCCACGAATAACAATAACCAGGAATCCTCAAAGTTTCAAACGTGACGAAAAGTACTTCCCGAGGCAAGAGTTTGGTAAAATATTCTAAAACCGAAAGGTCACAAATCAAGGGAAAACAATTTATAAAACCGTTTAAATGCCATCGAGAGTTTTGATAGAAAACAACTTAGGATTTTCAAATCCTTATCTTTCCAAAAAAACAACAGGGTCACAGCCCAAAGGTTTAGTTTTCACAAATAGAAAACCGACAATAATTCACAGGGCCAGAGCCCAACATCACGTGTCCTCAACGGACTAAAAATCAACGAAACATAATCACGCACGCGCATCGCCTAGGACCGGGACGCTACCACCGACATCCCACTCGAGGCCTCGAAGGACCCTCCCGAGCTGGCTGGCGAAACAAATCACACACATCTCACGGTTGGATCAATCGCTTGTTACATCCTGGCCACATGATCGCATGCCATGTGCCACCGTAGATTATCTCAGGCTCTCACGGTTGGATCAATCACTTGTTGCATCCTGACCACATGATCACGTGCCATGTGTCACCGTAGACCTTCAACCATATCCACACATTCACACAAATAACATATCACATCAAGGATATTCAAATAATTCGCCCAGAGGCATCAAACACTTAGCAAAACACCACGTCAATCCACAACACACCGAAATGAAATAATATACGTTCACACACAATGCCAAGTGCAACATTAACACCAAGCATATACATAGAATTCACATAGTTATTCACAAACCACGCCATTCACAAAACACACGCGTTTTGAAAGCAAGCCTTTAACAAGGCTAAACCGAATCTTTTGAAAGTTCAATTCAAACGACCAAACAACCACATTTAGGCGATCACTAATTATCATATCCATAAAACAAGAATAGTATGGACAAGGTACTTGCCTCGAAATTACGATCGCAACGAGACGACGGATAGGACGCGGTCGAATAGCCCCGAACCCCCGAACAATATCAAGAACGTGATAGCACCACGAGTATTACGAGAATAACACCACACGAATCATCAATCACCAAACGGGATTCAACATCGGAATCCTCGAACACCTATAAACCTCCGGAAGGAACAATAACACATGGTTACGACGAGAATCAAGGCCAAAACAACGGAAATCCCAACAAACTATCGAAGGGAAACTCATTGGGACATTTAATCGAACACTAAATGTTCAATAATTCCCAAGAACACTCGAATCGTCAATCGAGTTAAACAAACTCGATATATGGATATACAACCCATAGAGCACGATTAATAACATCATACTACACCAATCGATGTATCAAAATCGGATTAGAAACGAAATCAAGAACAATTTCTCCAAAAAGTCAACTTGAAGGAAAATCAAGAATATACCTTGATTTGACGAAGAACACGGATCGATGATGATATAATCCACAAGAATCTTCCAAAATGCCTTGGAAATGATTAGAATCGGCCAAGAACTCGATTTCCCGAGCCTCCGCCGCGACGCCGAAAAAGGAAGAAAAATCGCGTAGAAATGAAATCGCCGAGCCAGCTATATATAGCCGGCGGGGTTACTGGCCAGAACCGGCAGCCTTACGGCCGTAACTCGGTCCCTTACGGCCGTACTCGGCAGCCTTACGCCAGAATCGGCATTCGTCAAAATCGCTCAACACCAGTAGGACACTTACAAACTGTGAATCGCACACCTTACGGCCGTAATCGGCCTTCGTCAAAATCCGCCCGGCCAGACGGCCGTACCCGATCACGCTACGGCCGTAACTCGCACACCTTACGGCAGAATCGCACCTTACGGCCAGAACTCGCCAAAGCCAGCCCTACTCCGGCCGTGACTCGGCGTGGCCACTCCGACGTCTGACGACCCGAAACCCGAACCTGAGTAAAAATCGAAGATACGGTTACGAAGTACTCGCAAAGACGAATCCAAGCACTAAGAGAACACACAATTCCGACCATCCGAAGTGTCGGAATTCGACAACGGAAGTAATTACCCCAAACTTTGGGAAATTACAAAAATGGCCCAAAACGTCCGAAAATCACGATACGTGATCGAAACACCGAACCAAAGCTCGCAACATGAATAATAACATTAAATGAACTTGCGAGAAACTCGAAACAACAGTTTCGGACGAGATTCGCAAGAATCAAGCTCAAGTGCGGAAAAGTCGCTAAAAAGCACGGAACTCAACAAAACGACACCGAAACGAACTCGGATGACAAAAAGTGCAGAATTAATCATTCTCGAAATGACGAAACGGTCATGAGCGAGTCGTCAAAACGGACTTCCGCCGAAAAAAAGAAAATTACCGAAATTCGAAATTGCGGATATTACACCAGGGGACCCTCGCTGGCTTTAACTTGGTTCACATACTCTGTAACCACATGGCACAAACCACATTTTCTGAAATTACCACTATTCACAAAATCACATTTTTCACATATTCACACGAAGTACATTAAACACAATCAAAGTACTTGCCTCAATTAATATGATACAACGAACGGTGAATGAGAGGAACTGCAGTCCAAACTTTCTTCAATGATTCGTTCCTAACATAAAACATTACTGTATCAAACACAATACGATGGAAACGGAAGGAATCACTCTATGTTCTACCCTTAGTGACAATCAATTAGACATTACCGGGTCAACATGGATCATACCCAACTATGGAAGAAAACTCGAAACTTAATCTATAAACTTCAACAAGGACAAGGGATTGTGATTACAACATTATAATCCAGCATAAATCTGGACTTTAATGGATAAAACCTCAACAAAACCCTAAAATATGAATAACTAGGGTTTAGGATGATTTACCTTGATCTGGATGGTAAAAGATGTTAAGATCTTGTTAACTTTGGTCTAGGAACTCTAAAACGTTGGTGGGTAGTTCTGTACTTCCTGATAAGTGGTAATTTTACCACATTTTCTAGGATTATATACTAGGTTTTTATCTCGTTTCGTGATTAATGTGCTCGTATTTGGCTTATTTATGATTAGTCGAACCGTATAACGCGTTTGGGTTGGTTTTAGTGTGTTTGCAGGTTTTTAGAGCCAAAAGGACCCAAAACGAGACAAAGGACCGAGAGTCGAGTCAAACGGACGGAAGAAACTGAATTTTGCAAAAGTCAGACCACCTATCGGGCCAGCCTATCGGCCGATAGGCGCGTCCGAAAGGTGTCCAGGCCCTATCGAGTGAAGTCGACCGACGAACCAACTATCGGGCCAGCCTATCGGCCGATAGGTGCGTCCGATAGGCTGCTCCACGGGTTCTCGAATTTTGACGGATTGTGACTCTTTTGGATAGATTTTGTTTCCTAGATTAGGGCTAATCGGGAGTTTAACTCCCATAGGCTATATACACCTCCTCCGAGACCTAGTTTATCATCTTCCATCAGCTTTTATCAAGCTTTTATCATCCTTTATCATCTTTAGACATTTTTACATCTTTCTGGCAAGATTAATTCCTTGGAGACGAGACTTTTTGAAGGAAGCAATTATTATTATTTTTCTACTTTTACGGAGATTGAAGACTCAGAGCTCATCCGGAAGGGTTGTAATCTCTCTTTTCATATTAATAATATGCATTCTCCATCTATTTCTTGTTTAATTTCAATTATGTCTGGCTAAATTCATTGATTGATTCTAGGGTTAGTAATTTTAATTGATGTTCACATGATGTTCCTTTGATTACCTTTTTACCTTTCATCCTAGGCTTGTGTTCAAGATGTGTTAAATCTCATGCTAGATTAAAGGGCCCTTAATCGATGCATGTTAGCTAATTAATTTTGCCCGGAATGATTAATTAATTAGTGGAAATACTTGATGCACAATATGATTTTATCTTAAGACCTAAGTGGAGAAAGATAAATCATAGATAAATAAGTTGGTGCTTTTTAAGTGATTTAAATTCTTTGAGCCCTGGCGGGGAAAAGGGTTTAAATTAACTATCTTTCTAGGTTGCCTTGAACGGAATTCTAGATCGGCTGAGTGATTATTTCTAGGATTGAATTAAAATTTGGGGAAAAGGAATCAAGTGAATGGATTGTGTGAACTCAATTAGATGATACTACCCTAGGATCAATTAGCTTTCACTTGTGATTTTATCTTGCTAATTTGCTTTATTTGCTTGATTTAGATAATTTATCTTTTATTTAATTTTTATATTTCGATTTTTAAAGTTAGATAATTAGAAACAAACCAAATTTTCAGATTCCTAAATAGCAGTCAAATTTTGAGTAGAGTTATTTCCTTTATTTTCGACATATCAATTCCCTTAGGTTCGACACCTTGGAAATACTTCGAGGTTTTACAAATTTTAAAATTGATCGGATTTGAAAACCATAATACGCGAATCTCAGCGATCAATTTTTGGCGCCGTTGCCGGGGAATTGATAGAAAACTTAAAGGGATAATTCGAAAAAGAAGAGATTGTTACTTTAGGTTGTTTACTATTATTATTAATTTTCGATCTCGTTTCCTCACATCTTGTTTTCTCTTCTTTGTAGGCGGTGCATGATCACAAGATCCCAAGGAAAGGACTTATTTTCTTTGGATCCTGAAATCGAGAAGTCTTTGAGGAGGAAGAAGCAAGAAGCGAGAACCGAGACTATTTCTATACCTATCGTTGATACCATGGCCGGCATTGTTGACCCACCATGAGAACTCGCTCGTCCCGAGAAGATCCCTTTGAATGCCCGCTTTCGACCTAAGCTGGACGATTATCAAGAAGGAGGTTGGGGAAAGATTGATGCCAACAACTTCGAGCTTAAGCCATCCCTCATCGCTACGGTGAAGTCTCAAACATACGGAAGAGGAGTTAATGAAGATCCAAACGCTCATATTGAGTCGTTTTTGGACATATGTGCCACCATCAAGCAAAACGGAGTGCCTCCAGATGTCATTAAGCTCCGCCTATTCCGGTTCTCCTTAGAAGACGATGTGCTAGATTGGTACAAGAGCCTAGATCGGAAGGAAATTGGTACTTGGAGAGAGATGACTCGGTTGTTCTTAGCACAGTTCTATCCTCCCTCGAAGGTGCAAAAACAAATCAACGATATCTTGCAATTCGAGCAATATGAGGATGAATACTTATACGAGGCATGGATCCGATTTAAGAAGCTACTTCGCAAATGCCCACAGCATGGAATTGACAAGGAGGAAATCTACATTCGGTTTTATCGGGGTTTGACGAGGAAGGCTAGAAGAGAGTTGGACTATTCCTCGAAAGGGGGATTTCTTGCTAACGATTATGAAGAGGCCAAGAATCTCATCGAGCTAGCGGTCAACAATGATTACGAGGAGGTGACCGATAGGAAGATGACGAGAAGAAAGGTCCCATCCGGTGACGAGGACGCCTACGGTGATTTGAAGGCGAAATTTGAAAGACAACAAAAAGATCTTGAGATGCTAAAAAAGAAGACTTGGGAGTCAATGCAGTTTTTGAAGAGCTAAACGAGCCAATTGCAATTGAAGAGGATGTAAATTACGTGCAAGGAGGAAACTTCTGGCAAGGGGGAAATAGGGGGAACTATTATCCGAACAATCGAAACCACCCTAATTTATCCTATGCCAACCCGAACAATGCTCTTCAGCCACCACCGGGATTTAACGTGAAAAACGGGGTTATTCAAGAGCCGATTGCTAAGACACCGATGGAAGAGATGTTGGAACGGTTAGAGGCGATTCAAAAAGATTTTATTTATAAGTAGACAAGAGGTTCGGGGCTCTCGAGCATAGTGTGACATCTATTGGAAACTCAGTGATAGCCTTGACAAAGCAGATGTCGATGGTGGAGACCCAAATGGGTCAAATGGCGAACGCCCAAGCCGGAATTCATAAGTCAGGCCATTTTCCGAGCAGTACCGAGACCAACCCGAAGACGCAACAATGCAACGCAATCGAGCTTTGGAGTGGGACAAGGTACAGTAATCATGGGGCTGAAATTGAGGAATCTGGAAACAAGGATGTACTAGAAACGGGAGCCGAGAACGAGAAGGAAGATGAAACTCAAGAGCCTCTCGCCAAGACTATCGGCCGATAGCCCACCCGATACCCGCATGTAATTCCAAAGAATTGAGCCTATCGACCCCCCTATCGGTCGAAAGGCTTCTTTAGGTTCGAATGTGAAGGATTTTGAGGTAAAAGCTCCATTTCCACAGCGATTGGCCAAGTCGAGATATGATGAAAAGCTTCAACGGTTTATCGACATGTTTCAAAAGGTGAATATCAACATTCCACTTCTAGACGCTTTGAGAGACATGCCGGGGTACGTTAAATTCTTGAAAGACGTTGTGGCAAGCAAGAGGAAGTTGGCGAAGTTTGAAACAATAAATTTGACAGAGGAGTGTAGCGCTATCATTCAAAACAAGCTCCCGCTCAAGCAGAAGGATCCGGGACGTTTTACTTTGACATGCATGATTGGCGATCAAACGTTCAGTAATGTGTTGTGTGATCTCGGGGCAAGCATCAATCTTATGCCTCTATCCATCTTTAAGAGGTTGAAGATTGGGGAGATGAAGCCAACTACCATTTCTCTACTCATGGCGGACCGGTCGATCTCTTATCCGAGGGGAGTTGTGGAGGATGTGTTCGTTAGAGTCCAACACTTAGTCTTCCCGGCCGATTTCGTAGTTCTTGATATGCCCGAGGACGAGAATCAACCATTGATCTTTGGGAGACCATTTCTAGCGACGGGGAGAGCACTTATCGACGTCCAAGAGGGTGATCTTACCTTCCGGGTTAATGATCAAAATCTAAAAATTTCCATCTATGACGCGATGAAGAAGCCCGAGGATGCGCCCGAGGAATGTTATGAAATTGAGTCTATTATGCCGCCCCTGACCGACTTGTTGGAGCATTGCATTTCACAATCCATTTACTCACATTTCGATGTTGAAGAAATTTACGAGGATTTGCCAAATTATGTTCGAATGTTGGAGGCGAATAAGTTTCGATCTAATGAGAGGAGCGTATGCTATCTTGATATCAACAAACCTGTTCAAGGGGGAGTTGTCGCTGAAGACCCGGAATGAATGAGGTATCGTCTAGCTAAAGACGTTAAACGTAGCACTTGTTGGGAGGTAACCCAACGTATGTATATTAGTTCGTTTTATTCATTTGTTTTCGATTTTTCGTTTGCGTGATTTTTGTAGTTTCTAGTTTCGTAGTAGCTTTGTTAGTTTTGTTAAGTTCTAATCCATGCACGCCGAGTTTTGGATACTTGCAGGTCTTTAATCGCCATATCCAAGCAAAAACGGGACCAAGTATGCGAAATAGAAAAAGTTGAAATTTTTTTTGAGACAAACGAACCTATCGGGCGAGCCTATCGGCCGATAGGCTCAGGAAAATTGAAAAAATTAAATGTTACAAGCAGTGGTCGATAGGCAGACCACATCGACCGATATTCCGACCCGATATGAGGTACGTAAGTTTCTGTCTGTCCTATCGGCCGATAGTCCAGCCCGATAGGACATACCCGGTCCAGTATCCGCTCCGACCCGGTTGATTAATAACCCCTTTTATACACTTCTCCCACCCGTTTTTCACACACACACACACCTATCGGACGATAAGAACACAAGGGCGATTTTCGCATCTGTTTTTCCTCCAAAACTCGATCAAGGTACTTAATTTTGACACTTAATCCTCTTGTTTTTCAATTCTATACATGTTTTGAAGCACTTTAACGGATTCTTTTTGGAGTTTTGTTGAATTTCGAGAAGGGGATCCACTTTTTGGGGGCTGTTGTTAGACTTTGATGTTCTGTGAATTTTATGCCCGATTGTTGATAGAATCTTGATGGAAACATGTTATCTATGCTTGATTGTTCATGGGTACTTCGAATTGGGGGATTAATTGATGAAATTGAACGAATTTTGAAAAAAACCCCCAAATTGGAAGAACCCTAATTTCGAATTTATTGAAATTGGGTAAATTTGTTGAATTGAATTGTTAATTGGGATTGATATGAGTTGAATTGTTGATGATGATTCGAGTTTTGAATGAATTAGATTGGATTGGAGAGAATTTGTCCTAATATGATCGTAGTGTGTAGTTTTGTTATTGTGGGTTGTGATTTTAATCCTTTGAATATGAAATGGGGGAGTCGAAGTTTGGGGGAGGTTGTGTGATTTGTTGATCGTAGTATATGGCTGTCGGGTCTATGATTTTGATGTTTATTGGACATTATAGGGCTCTTAGTTGATATTGTGGGATTATTGGATTATGTCGACACTCGTTGAATGTTTGCATTATGAGTTGCTTATTGGATATTGATTGGATGGTTGTTTTGAAGGAACTTTGAAATGGCTGGAAATCAAAGCAAGAAGTCGAAGCCGTGTAAGGCCGGAAAGTCTAAGGCAACCACAGTGATCAGGTACTCCATTAACAAAGCCACTCCTTTCTCTTTTCAAACTTATTCCTCCTTTGGGATGCGAAATAAGTTTGGGGGGGGGGGGGGGGAGAAGTGCGGCTTTGTTAATTTCTTTACGTGTGAGTACCTTGTATGCCTTGTATCATTATTTGCTTGTGTTGGTGCCCGTTGTTTTTATTTGTGCTTCTCATATTGGTGTTGCGTGGATTTGGCTTTTGTTGCTTAGTTTTTAGATTTTTATGTTCATTTTCGTTTGGTGTGTTTGCTAGTTTCTATTTTTTTAGGTCGTAGTAGTTTTTTTTTGTTTTTGTGTCTGCTTTTATTTGCTTTTCGTTGTTTGCTTTGATGCCTTGCTTGGGTAAATAGTTTTTTTTTTTAGATTTTGGTCTACTTTGCGTAAATTTTTTTTTTTTAAATTTTTTTTTTTTAGATAGCCTTGCTTGTCTTAGTTTTTCTTTATTCGTGAATTTTTCGTGCTTCTATTTGTGTGATACCGATGTTACGACACTGTTTTTCTCTCTGAAGAAACGGTCGAGTTTTAGTCGAGTTGTAGTCAGTTATTTCTGTTTTGCATAGTATTCATTTAGGTCCAAAATTTTTCGTGATTGTAGAGGTCTTGGCAGATAAGAGACGATACATACTTGTTTTAAAATCACCGTCAATACGTTTGGTTACATCTTCCGGATAGTGAGTCGTACTGTTTCTTTAGTCGTGTTGGCACTTAGATTGAGTTTAGAGTCGGTCAGTTTTCCCAAAAGTCGAGATAATGTTGTTCTATGAAGGGAAGTCTAGTAACCGGGGGCATTCGCGTGACCCGTTGTTTACCCTCGCGTAAAACGACGACCCTGATTAGACTAGTTATTTAGATATTTCACATGTGCCAATGATAGGGAACCTAGTAACCGGGGGTATTCGCGTGACCCGCTGTTTACTCTCGCGTAAAACGGCGACCTTGATTCGGACATGCGGAAATTATATATTCGAGTTGTTTCTCCGCTGTAGACGGGAACTTAGTAACTAGAAGCATCCATGTGCCCCATGAGTGTCTTTTACGTCAAACGGTTTCCTAATACATGAGAATGGAAGTTCCACCCTAGGATTACCCCGATGAAACATCCCGAGATCCTAACCTAGTGGTCAACTCGAATCAAATTCTTGAACATATATATAAGGGAATACTGTCAGAGGTTTATTTGTTATGAAACTCGTGAAAATTGTGCCACTAGATCGTAATGGGACGAACTAGCTTGTTTATTTTAGCCTTTCATATTGACGGTCGATTTGACTCACGTTTTGTTAATCTTTGAGCTGGATTTTCTTCATGAACGAATGATTAGGACTGAACTTGACTACTTTGCGGAATCATTATTCTGAGTGCAGCTCGCTTTTACGACACTCGGATTATTTAGAGAGAATTACATGATAGTATTGATTAGGTTGAACACTATGAGTAGCACGATGATTCACGACATTCTTTTTCTTTTCTTTTTGTTGTTCGGGACGAACAATGCTCAAGTTTGGGGGGGTTTGATAAGTGGTAATTTTACCACATTTTTCTAGGATTATATACTAGATTTTTATCTCGTTTCGTGATTAATGTGCTCGTATTTGGCATATTTATGATTAGTCGAGCCGTATTACGCGTTTGGGTTGGTTTTAGTGTGTTTGCAGGTTTTTAGAGCCAAAAGGACCCAAAACGAGACAAAGGACCGAGAGTCGAGTCAAACGGACGGAAGAAACGGATTTTTGCAAAAGTCAGACCACCTATCGGGCCAGTCTATCGGCCGATAGGTGCGTCCGAAAGGTGTCCAGGCCCTATCGAGTGAAGTCGACCGACGAACCAACTATCGGGCCAGCCTATCGGCCGATAGGTGCGTCCGATAGGCTGCTCCGCGGGTTCTTGAATTTTGACGGATTGTGACTCTTTTGGATAGATTTTTTTTCCTAGATTAGGGCTAATCGGGAGTTTAACTCCCATAGGCTATATACACCTCCTCCGAGACCTAGTTTATCATCTTCCATCAGCTTTTATCAAGCTTTTATCATCCTTTATCATCTTTAGACATTTTTACATCTTTCTGGCAAGATTAATTCCTTGGAGACGAGACTTTTTGAAGGAAGCAATTATTATTATTTTTCTACTTTTTCGGAGATTGAAGACTCAGAGCTCATTCGGAACGGTTGTAATCTCTCTTTTCATATTAATAATATGCATTCTCCATCTATTTCTTGTTTAATTTCAATTATGTCTGGCTAAATTCATTGATTGATTCTAGGGTTAGTAATTTTAATTGATGTTCACATGATGTTCCTTTGATTACCTTTTTACCTTTCAACCTAGGCTTGTGTTCAAGATGTGTTAAATCTCATGCTAGATTAAAGGGCCCTTAATCGATGCATGTTAGCTAATTAATTTTGCCCGGAAGGATTAATTAATTAATTAGTGGAAATTCTTGATGCACAATATGATTTTATCTTAAGACCTGAGTGGAGAAAGATAAATCATAGATAAATAAGTTGGTGCTTTTTAAGTGATTTAAATTCTTTGAGCCACAAGTGAAAAGGGTTTAAATTAACTCTCTTTCTAGGTTGCCTTGAACGGAATTCTAGATCGGCTGAGTGATTATTTCTAGGATTGAATTAAAATTTGGGGAAAAGGAATCAAGTGAATGGATTGTGTGAACTCAATTAGATGATACTACCCTAGGATCAATTAGCTTTCACTTGTGATTTTATCTTGCTAATTTGCTTTATTTGCTTGATTTAGATAATTCATCTTTTATTTAATTTTTATATTTCGATTTTTAAAGTTAGATAATTAGAAACAAACCAAATTTTCGGATTCCTAAATAGCAGTCAAATTTTGAGTAGAGTTATTTCCTTTATTTTCGACATATCAATTCCCTTGGGTTCGACACCTTGGAAATACTTCGAGGTTTTACAAATTTTAAAATTGATCGGATTTGAAAACCATAATACGCGAATCTCAGCGATCACTTCCCTACGTCCAAAGTCGCCAAGCCACCGGAGGAGAAAAGAAGAGAGAAGGAAATGACGAAACTGAACTATGATGTCCAATATATACTGGACGGGACTAGCACGTGCTACTGGCAATGTGTAGCGTGCGCTATCGGACTGAAAGGCAGTCCACCGCCTTTGAAAGGCGGTGCATAACTTTCTGCACTGGCCGCGCTAGCGTACGTTACCCATAATGGTAAGTTTGCGCTACCTGTTAGTTTCCGTAGTCCAGAAACCTATGCATGTAATGACCGGTCATAATTACATCCGCTACCATGGCCAACTAACGTGCGCTACAAATGCATGATTAGCGCGCGCTAGCAATACAGTCTAGCGTGCGCTAACTGCTACTTCTCAACATCACCATTATGAATGAACACATCCTAATAGGCACATAACTTGACAATCACTAACAACCAACATACCAGTTCCAACTCCAATATACACACGATTCCAGATACCAAACAATATAATATGGAAATTTGTCAAACCAACTCCCAACGGAATACGACCAAAAATAAAATACATTAATAATAAAGTACACGGATATTACACATTGTTGGTTGTCGAGATTTGGACAGCTTCTGAATGTTGACTTCTGATTTTGAATTAAAGTAATTCATTTTGTCCCAGCATTAAATGTGATCCAAAAATCCTTTGCTGTCATTAATTGCTTTTGTACACCTTGAGTCTATGGCGTATTAAATGCAATCTTTGTATGTATTAAATGTGTTCACGTTGTGAGTACCCAAGAAATATTAAATTTCCTTAGTCACAAAAGTAATGTCTTAGGAATTTATACGGTAGAAAATTATACCAACTCTTCCTTCATGTGGAGTCCACAACAAAATATGATGTATCCTCGAGAGATCTTCTATTGTACAATGCATCTTCTTTCAATGTGGATTCTGATCACTGTCAGCTGCCGTTGTAGGATGCTGTTGTGGTTTTGCACTTAATAAAATCTGATGAGAATTCTATCAACAACCAATATATGTTGATGTCGATAAATTGTTATTACTGTTGAGTATTGTGACTGACCCTAGTGGTGGAGATTATTTTTAGGTACTTGGAGATCTATAATTTCCCTTTTGAGTTCGTTTTTGGTAAAAAAATATATTAAATTTTTATTCTTATTTTATGATCTTCAATTAAACATGCATATTACATATTGTAAATTTGTTGGATTTATATTAATGGTCAATCATCTAAAAAAAAGTTATATTATAAAAATATTTATACTTAAAAATCCTAGTAATTATGCTTCATTTATATACGGTGTGGGGATATTATGTTGTAGAGTTTCTTGACATACTTCATTTATTTATGTATAAATCAATAATCATTATGGATTATATATGTTGGGCCACGGGCTTTGGTCCTGGCCTTGTTTTCTTACTCCATTTTCATTTTTGATATTATTTAAATTAATTTTCTGCAATATAAATTTGATTTAACTTGACTAAAATAAAAATATGTATTTTTATTTCTAAGGGAATTAATTAAATGGAATATTTATTTTTGTCTGGAACAAATTAAAATTATCTGTTGTGTGAATTAATTGGATGTTCATGGACTTAGTTTTGAATCTTTATTCGATTGGTTGTAAAGACGTTTTTGAGCCAATCTACTTTTGTTAGAAAATTTCGTATAGGATGCAATTTTTATTAATATCATAAATTAGCTATGAAGAAGAGTCAGGGATGAACCACCATGAAGATGAAGATTCAAGAAATGTAATTTGATTAGTTGTATTTTTACTCGGTCGATGATGACTCAGTATTTAGGAACGGTCCATGACCAACCCAGCTGGCTGGTGAATCTCAGAGATCTTATCAGCCACTACATGTTGGTAGATACTAGGTTGTGGATGTTTTCATATTGTATGACAAACAAACATACTGACAAACTGTGCTTATAAATGGATTAATGTACAAAGTGTAACATATAATTGCACAATACTCCCACTTACAAACACTAAGTATGAAGGTTGTGAGGTTTCCTACCCCCGTCAAACTCATAAAAAATTGAAATCTAAATTGAAATACTAATCTTCCGGGTATCTCTGGTAGTATTTTGGGGAAGGTTGAGAAATTCCTAGAATGCATTAGATGCCTTCAGTTGTGACAAACCGAACTCCTAAAAGTCGTATGGGTTGCCGAGTGAGATTCAATTATCAGACTAATAGGAGTTGACAGTTTTAACTTAGATAGTTCAGCGAGCCATATAAACTGAATGGTTGAGGGCAAGTGAACCAGGGGTAAAAGAAGATCGAATCATCAATTAGATGGGTTAGTGTTATACAAAACTTTATAAAGAATGATAAAATAGAAACTGAATGGATTGCCCTCTATTTGACTTTGTAAAAAACTGGATCACCACTATAAATTCAACCATGACTTTTGGATTCCACACGGGAGTGTGCAATACTGAGAAAATAGTGGGAGTCGGGATATGAATATAGAAAGTCCTTAAATTGTTTACTCGGGTTATAATTAAACAATCATTAACGAACTTAATATTATTCTCTACAGTCAAACAAAACACTCTCAAAATGATAATGAACCTACTCGGTATTTTACATGACATGAAAACTTTTGCTGGACCCAACTTTGTGGATTGGATACGCAATCTGAGGATAGTCCTTAGTATGGAGTCACTGGGTTACGTTTTGGAGGCATACATATGACCGGATCCTACAAGTACCAAGGCTGATTAGGAAGAAGTTGATACCTATGAAAAATGGGTTAAAGATGATGTCATTATCCATGGTTTCATGATGTCCTCAATGAACCATGAGATTCAGAGGGCCCATGAGAAAATGCCCACTTCAAGGGAAATTCTGGCACATCTTGTTGAGCTCTATGAGCACAGTCGGACTGCTCAGAATGAGATATTGAAGCAGTTGTTGTAATACCCCAAAATATTCAGGATTATTACAACACCGTAAATCCATTATGTAAAGATTTACTGGGCTAATAAATAAAACAAACACTTATTAGAATACCAACAATGGAGTTATTATTACAAACCGGGTTCTTAAAAGTAAACAACAATGCTGAATAGAATTCATCAATAACTGCTTCACTTCTTTCCGTGGGAGGTAGATCTACCCTCATCACCTCGATCTTAGGCGCGATCGGTACTTATTTTTTCTCTTTATTTCCTATGCCTTTAACGGTTAATAAGAGGTTAGAGTCGCTTAGATCTAATTTATTTTGGGGAAGTGATGAAAAAACGAAAAATATTTCATGGATATCGTGGAATATAGCTCTTGCATCCAAGGACAAAGGGGGTCTAGGGATTGGCAGCCTTTTCTCGTTGAATCACGCTCTCATTCAAAAATGGCGTTGGAGATTCATAAATAATCCTCATGCTCTCTGGACTCGATTGATAGTGGCTATTCATCGTCTGGATGAAAACTCCTCTACTTTTTTTAACCACATTAAAAGAAAAGGTGTTTGGTATCGAATTGTTGGTTCTATTAACAGCATGCATGAGAAAGACTTTATCCCACTTTCTTCTATGCAGAGACGGATAAATAACGGGGCTGCAACAAATTCTGGCACGACACTTGGACGGGTACAACTTCTCTTAAAACCCAATTTCATCGGCTATTTCGTTTATCTATGAATAGAGACTGCATGGTTAGAGACTGTTGGGATAATGGCTGGCATCTTGAATGGACGCGAGATGTCTCACGAGGTACTATCGCTAATCAACTGGATACCCTCCAAAATAACATCTCCGGTATGTCTCTTAATGATATAGAAGATACCTGGGCCTGGACTATTGGTACTACCTCTTTCTCTGTTAAAAGTGCTCGGCACAAAATTGATAGGGGTTTTCTTCCAGATGGGCCGCGCACTAGATGGAATAGCCTTCTTCCAAAGAAGATTAATATCTTTATTTGGAGGTCTCTTCGTGATCGCCTCCCTTCGCGGTGGAATCTCAGTCGTAAAGGAATTGAAGTGGCTTCTATTACTTGTCCAATTTGTGATCATGGGGTTGAATCTGCTTATCATATTCTATGGGATTGCATGCTAGCTTCTACAGCCTGGTCTTGTGTCTTTAAATGGTTGCACATCTCTCCCCCTATTATATACAATTTGACTGGTTTGTATGATTGGATTGATGGCCTTCATTCTGCATCGAGCAAAAGAATCATCTTGGATGTTGTTTGTGGTGTCACCCTTTGGTCCTTATGGATATTCAGTAACGAAGTGATATTTGGTACCAATCAGCCTAAACGTAGCATGATTTTTGATAATATTGTAGATTTTTCTTTTAGATGGTATTCCACTAGAAGTAAGATATCTTCCATATCTTGGAACAACTGGATTGAAAACCCTTTAGTGGTTTATTCTTTGTAATTTCTTTCTAGCATCTTGCTAGTTTAATAAAATCTTGATGTTCAAAAAAAAAAAAGAATTCATCAATACATAATCATCCAAATCAACACAAAGAAACAATGTAACTCAAGTACTTATCTAAACACGAACACAAACTGAAAGAACTTCTCCGGACAACCAACATCACTATGCACCCTCATCATCATGTTCTCCATGTGGTTTCTCCCCTCCTCTGGATCCTGAACATGAAATACATGTCCACCCTCGAAGTGGTTAGCAAAATGATTCTAGTACAAGTATGATAATTATATAGCAAGAGGTTATTCGACAATTCAATGAAGAATAATAACAACTTACAGACTTCTCCTATGTGAATGTAACACCCCCAGAGCCACCTGGGAATATTACAGCACATTGGGTCCTGCACCGGAACCCACAAGGTAAACAACATTTTCGCAATCATTTCGAATGCGCCAAAAAAGCCGACGACAGTATTATCTATCAAAATACTCAAGAATAACAAAATCCATTTACCAAATACTGTCATAAAGTCTCATTTGAAAGTATAAGGCCAAAAATTCCAAAACTAAATAGTTTCAAAACGTACGTTAAGTCACCGATTACATGTACCGACAAAATAGTTGAGGAAACGTTCTTCTAAAATAACCCAAGTTGCAAAATATTATAATGCCGTTTAAAAACACTCACGCAACGGATATAATCAACAGTTAAAATACATTACAGTGGAATAAAACAGTTAGACAAAATACTCGATTCCCAAATACACATCATAGCCAGTATCATTCGGGAAGCTCATCTCTTCACGATCGCTACAAGCTCGATCTTTGAGAACCTAAAAAATTAAAGGCCACGACGGGGTCAGCCATAATATTAAACAATAATAATGATCATATCAACATCAATAATTACATACCAATGTTATTACAAAGTAAGAATGCTACCAATGTAATCTTGCCGTCATAACCTTACCAACTCGTGGTTATCCATATCAAATCAATCCTTACCAAATTATGCATTTTGCATTCTCAACGAACTGAACTCCTATACAACATGTGTACTGTATCCCAAATAACACTCTTGCTGTCCACTAAGTATACAGGATACAGCTTGGAAAGTGGTTTAAACAACAAGCTGTACGGTTTTCAAATCTGAATGCGTAGCGGAAGTCTTGTCAAAGATAAGTTGTTTTGAATACAGCAACTAGATATGAAGTGTATACTTAAAGATAATCATAAATATTAAGACAGTAAATGCAGAAGGTAAAAGACATAGTAATTAAAGTGGTTCGAGGTAAACCCCTCTACGTCCATTGGTCCTCCACACAGGAGTGAAAATGCTTATTATAAATACTACACACACAACTACATATTTATAATCAAACCTAATCAATATATCATTCACACAGATTGATATAATGATCTTAGCCTTCAGCCGTTCACACAGATTGGTTTGAGCTTTCACTTGACTGGATTCTTCACACACAGTTCCGAAGCTTCGTCTCTTCAATGCAAGTCCGCCACACACAGTTCCGGAAGAGCAAGTTTTCTTAGTCCACACAAGGCTGATGGGTTTGTTCAAGGGTTAGAACAATGATTGAACAACAACTTTAACTTTCTGAGCTTTTAGCTGATGATGTGTTGTTCACAGTTTTGAGAACTGTGTATCTCTTCTTTCAGAATAGTAGAATGCCTTAGGAGATATGTTTGCTCAGATGTATATGATGATAACTTCGTTGTTTCAAGCATATATCAGTTATTCATTCGTTCGTTCGTTACCAGATCTTCAAAGGCTGGGGATATATATAGCTTTCTGAAATATATCCATTCGTATAAATCCGTTGAGCAAGATTCCGTTCCAACGGGATGATGTGTTTGAATAAAACACGATCCAGATTTTGCGCTAGATTGAAGATCTCCGACGGATTGATATTTAAATACTTTATTCTTTAGTATGTAAATATATCTTCTCAAACGGGACTTTGACTTTAGTGAATAACATAGATTCCTTCTTATCCTGTTTGGATGCTGTATGGAATGATAGCTGTATTGTCGATTTGAGACAGCTTCCATACTTAGTCTTTATGAGACTCCTTTGCTGGATGATTGATTCTGAATGCTGGAGCTACGAGAAGTCTTCGATACAGGTTGATATCTTTTTGATCAGCTTTTCGATACAGCTGCTTGTTGTATGCTGGATTGGCATATTGTCAAAACATTCTGTCATGATCTTTTCAATACAGGGTTTGTTTGTCCTGACAATCTCGATACAGGGATTTGTTATCCCAACAATTTCCCCCTTTTTGATAATTTGCCAAGTCCTTCCAAGTCTTCCTTTTTAAAATCATATGATGTTATCCAAACATCCTTGATGATGCCAAAATTTAGCATCTTGAAGGAGGGCAGACTTCTTGGTCTTCTGTTCGAATGATCTGGACTTTAGCAATTAGCTTAATACTAAGAACTGCTCGCACGCAAGTTCAGCTTTTATCAAAAAAAAAGTGTTACATAATTAAACTTATGATTGGCGTGTAGGCACAATCTTACATTGTTTTCTAGATACAACTTAAAATATGAATTGTTCGCAGACAAGTTCTTACAGCTTATGTATTAAGATAAGTTTCATATTTGAATAC
This sequence comes from Orobanche coerulescens, assembly GCA_033398695.1. Classification (NCBI taxonomy): domain Eukaryota; kingdom Viridiplantae; phylum Streptophyta; class Magnoliopsida; order Lamiales; family Orobanchaceae; genus Orobanche; species Orobanche coerulescens. Next base: position 126,469,084 of record CM065811.1, on the reverse strand, counting down.
AACAAGGATAAATTTAAGTGTTTGTAAGCGTACAATAACACAGTAGATTACGAGTTGTAATCTTTCAAGACAGGCAAATATTTTATTGATATAGAAACATAGTGTACAAAATTTTGTTGTTCTGAAAAATAAGATTACAAATATAATACAAGGAAATTTAACTCGTGTAGTCTGAGTGCCTCTATGGCCTTTTAGGGTCATTATTGGTACCCTTCCACCAGTTCTGATGAGCGTCCCTGTCTCGATTCAGAAATAAGGCTCGTCCTTCATATGATTTGTCAAAGACTAGGATCCAATCTTCTGGATGGGTAACCAAGTCACCTTGTCTATGCCTTGACTTCATCTGCTGCTGTAGCGGGAGTGTTCCTTCTTCCAGTTTTTTCTTAAACTCCTCTGCGGCTTCCTTTACCGTCCTTCATCTGTTGAATAATGAGGTTTCCCTGATAAGAACAAAAAAATGTCTTAGCAATTCATTTCTCCTCCAGTTCTTGATCTCTTCCACAGTAGGTTGTCGGTCGGCCGGGAGGTTCATAGCTTGCGGCTTTTGGACTAGGCTCTTCTAAGGATACTTAGGATCCTGGAATTCTGGTCGATCTCCCTGTATCCTAACATTTGGAGATGTGATACGGGCTATATCAGCAGTGATGGAGTCTTCAAAAGGAGCTAACATTCCTTCTCTTGCTCCAGCCTTGTTCTCCTAGAAGCTTCCATCGATTCTTCTCCCTTTTTAGCGTCATCAAGGTATGACACCTTATCATCAAGGCGTTCCAGGATTTGCAAAGCAGCATCCTGTTTCATCTTAATATTTGTCATTTTCTCATCAAGGGAGTAGAGCACCTGCGACATATCTTGAATTTTCTTGTCGTGAGCTCGAAGCTGGGAACCAGTGTCGATCATAGTAGATGCTGTCTTAGCCTCAGACACACGTAGCTTTGACTGCTCTTCTCTCAGGATCTGCTCCTATTTTTCTTGCGATTGGCTCAGTGCCTGCTTGAAGATGTGTGGCAAGACAGTGAAGGCTTCTACCACTCGGGAGACTTCGTGCTTCAGTCCTATCATCTTTTCAATGGCAGATGTGTGTAGCCAATCAAGAGCTTTTTCCACAGAATATAGGGCATTGACGGCGTCCTGGATAAAAATAGTTTGGAGGCCAAGAGCATGTAATCGCTCTTTTCTTGTGGCAGTCCTAGGAGAATCTAGTTAGGTGAAATCCTCAGATCCGTTCAACCGTCTCAAATTTACATTGGGATGTGAATTGAGTTGGACATCCTCAGGTATTAAACCGTCATCCGATTCCAAGGCGGTTGAGGGTGCGGGAGTATCAGATTCGGGCTCGACGACAGGGGGTGCTGCATCCTCGTGTGCTGAAGTGGGTTCTGAAGACATGGATACATGAGGGACTGATTCCTCCTGCTGTCTCTCAGCTTCCGCCTGCTCCGGCAGAGGGGCTGATTCCTCGTGCGGGATGGCGCTGGATTTTTCTTCTGATTGGGCGGCGATAGGCTCAGGTGCCTGTTGCGAGATAGATTGTTCCTCCGCGACATGAGGGACTAAATCCTCATTGTCGGGAACAGCGTCTTGTTGATGGGGAGGTGATTGATGTTGACTGGAAGTTCCTGCACCTATATGAAATTCAGACTCTTAGCGACTCTTTCTTAGACCAGCCTGTAGGGCATCGTCATCATCGTCCGAGTCGGGATCTGATTTCGGACTTTTGGGAGATTCCACGGACTTAGCTTTTCATTTCTTTCATGCTTTAGCTTTTTCAAACAGATGGATCTCAATAAGATCTTTAATGCATAGGTTGTACCATTGGATCAGGACAACAACATCTTGAGCGTCCGTCACTTCCAGAACAAATCTTTATTTGTTACTCCATTTGCTCCAGTTATACAGGGTTTCATACGGAGCAAGTCTGTAACTCTTCCATTGGACAAACCATTCGTAAGCCTATTCAATTTGCACAGAAAGTAGGGTTTTGTTAATAACTGTGTCCGGGGAGGGGCTGCGTACAGCGCCTGGGTTCGGTGTAGGCATGGGTTCCTCTACAGGTGTGGAATCCTGTATCAGAGAGGGATTCCTTACAGGGGTTGGTACACTGATGGGAGATGGATCCTTAACGAGTGTGGGATCCCGTATAGGAGAAGTAGCTTTTGGCTCCAAAGTGGCAGCCGACTCGCCAGAGTCTTGTATGTTGGCAAATGTCTGAGCATCCATCATAGCTACCAAAGGCTCGGGACCTACTATATCGACAGTATCAGGCATATCTTCCACAGGGGTTAGGCCCTGGGGGAGTTGTTCAGTGGGTTGAACCACGAGAGAAGCATCCTTGGAGGTTTATGTAGCCTTAACTTTTTAAAGCCTCCTTAGCTTCTTTTTCGATTTCTCAACAGCAACTGGAGTTTTGCTGTGAGATCTTTTTCTCTTTCTTGATGTGTCCTTGCTTTGAGACTTCGAAGATACGTCCCTTGGATCAGCAGAAAGGGGCAATTTGCGAACGTAGGGCCTGTTTGCAATGAGGGGTCCTTTCCTGAAGACGGTGGGTTTGATGCTTCCCATATAAATGCGAGAAGTGATCTTCATGGCTTTATCATCTTGCGGAACACCATATTTGTTCAGAATGTAGTTCAACAGCAGACCAAAGGATTTCTTTTGTGAAGCATGCTTAGAAACTTCTTCCTACAGCCGTTTGAGGATGATTTGACACCAGTTGAGCTTCTCACAGGTCATAATTGCAACCATCATCCTAAACCTAAGATTGGTGCACATCTCAAAAGCACCTTCTCTGTTCTCAATAATACGACAACAGAAATCATGTAAATAGATAAAAGGTAAACAAAAGTTTTTCTTATGGCAAGAGGTGTGAAACGTTTCAACCGAGGCTGAACTGGTTAACAGGCTATAGTAAGCAGTTAACAGTTCCTGGGACCCAAAGGTCTCAAGATCTACCATTGACAGGCCATCAGCAGGAAACCTGTAGATGTTATGGAGTATCTCTTGGTCAACGCGGATCTCGACACCGCGAACGATGGCTATGATGTCAGCGACATGTCCTCCCTGGGCCTGTGAAAGGAAGCGAACGGTGGCATTGAGGTAGAACTCCTCAACCATATGAACATCAAATCGTTCAGCAGAGTGGTTTCCAAGGAGAGAGAGGCCTTGTTGACGAATCCTAGTGATGACGTACTCCATCGATTCGACGTTATCCACTTCGGCATGAACAAGTTCAAGCAAGACAGATCTGGAAAAGATCCATCCGTCGATGATGTTGGATGTTTTCTTGAAAGAGATGGAAGAGGTCTGAGAAGATGCCATTGTTGATTCTCGAAGAAAAGTTAAAAAGGATTCAAAGAGAATGCAGTAAACACATAAAGGTTTGTAGGTTGTATCCTCAAGAACTCTTACAATATGAAAGCGTAAAGAGTCTCAAATGGCATTTTCAGTCCTTTTATAGTGGGCGGCGAAGAAGGGTTTTCAAAGACTGAACGGTCAGATTTAAGGGATGGGAACCGTTTGTTTAAAATGGACGATCACGATGGTCTGAGTGTAACCAGTACAACTTATCCATCTAATTTAAAATAGGAGCGGGTCCCACTTCTGACTTTTCAAATTACCCTTATTGCCTGAAACGGCGGTGTACAATTAAATTTTTTTTGAAATATTGCAGCTTTGAAGATACCAATGTCCAGATGTCGTGTAAAGCATTTAATGCAAACGACTTGTAATAATAACAGGGCACGTGGACATAAACTATTGTTTCAAATAAATAACAATAGCATTGATTTCCCATTGTAGGTGCTGTATCCGCGAAAATACAGCGTTCCCCCTTAAAAGGTACATACGGGTTTCAATTCGATACATCCATTTTTGGATTAATGCTGTATTCTAGGGTCGTACTGTATTCCCCCTTAATTATTGCACACGTCAGCTGTAAGATAATTTATATCGCTTGGTTCCTACAGTGCTGTTCTGATAGACTGACTGTACAGATAACTAACAGTGGATACTGTATTCTTGGGTCTTACAACATTCCCCCTCAATTTGCTGAGTAGAAGCATTAAAAACTTACAGGGAGTCAGGCTATATAAATCCCAATTCATGTCGAAGCATGTGGAATCTTGCTGTGTCCAGAGGCTTGGTGAAGATGTCGGCTAACTGGATATCTGTATGAACCTTTTCAAGCCGGACATCCTTATTCTCAACATGATTCCTAATGAAGTGATGCTTCGTGTTGATATGCTTGGTGCGAGAGTGCAATATAGGATTGTGCGTGATAGCAATTGCACTCGTGCTATCGCACATAATCAACGTCTCTTTGGCTTCAATTCCATAATCTGAAAGCTGTTGTTGTGTAACGCCCCGATTTCGCATATACATTTATTATCAATTATAGAAAATATGTCCAATTTTATTAAATTAATGCCCGAATAATTTTATCATTTATTCCAGTTTTATTTCATGATCATGCAAATCCAGTTACGTCATTTTAATTCATGTCAAGTCATGCGATTCATTCATTTCATTTCTCATTTTAAATTCATCGTTTCATCTCGTAATTTCTAGGCCCAAGTCAAATTTTAAGCGATATTAATCGTTACCCAAAAGATTTTACAAGATAAATAATAATATTATTTATTATTTATTATTACTATTATTATTAATATTATCTCTATTATTTATTATTATTAGAAGTAATATTATTATTATTATTATTATTATTATTATTATTATTATTATTTAATATTCAGCCCAAATCCTATAATTAATTTAGTGGCCCAATTAACAAATATCTATTTTCGGCCCAACTATCATCTTAGTCCAAGGACTAGAGAAACGTTTTGGCTGCAGTTCCATTTTCATTCATTCATTTCTAACCTCTCAAATCAACCCATTTAATTGGAAATAAATTCTCAAACAATTATGTCATAATTAAAACAAATAAATAAGAACCTTTAAAACCATTTCAATACAATATATAAACTAAAACTCAGAACTGATGATACACACAGAAATACATCTGTTTTCTGCCGACGTTCCAGGCTTCCGGCCATTCCTACACGTTTCTGTAACTCCCCTTCTTCAGAAAAGGTAAACATCATCTTTTATTCTTTTTTTTTTCAAATATTTTTCTGTTCTGTTCCCCAAAGCATATGAACTCAGTTCCATCGGCATCTCCACTTTTATTCTGTTCCCCAAATCCAAATAGTTGCCGATCAAACAAAATCATGCCTCCAAACAAAACATAACCCACAAGTACAGCTCGAATCCAAACATCCGGCTCAGAACCAGAAATCCAATCTGGACCGGGTCAACCTCATTTTCAAACCCCAATCCAACTCGAAACAAATTTTCTGATCCCGAAACCTTACCTGGAAAATTTTCCTCGGCCGCGCGTCAAACTCCGATTTCCCCCACTTATTTCCCCTTCCAAATCGCGCCGCCGCCACACATCACCTTCACAGCCGTCACCAGTTCGGGTCTTAAACCAGAACCGCGACCGAACCCATTTCGGTCCACCCACATTCGCCGCGCCGGCAACAGCCATGCGCTGCAATCGCCGCCACCACCGAGGTCTCTACCTTTTTCATTGAGTTGGTGTGGTGTGTGAATTCGAGTGTCTCTGTGTGTGTGTGTATGCAGTTATGTGTGTGTGCGTTCGGTGTTTGTGTGAATTTGTGTGTGTGTGTGAGGAGTTGAGAGAGGGAGAGGGAGAGAGTGAGAGACAAGGGGTGAGAACAGGAGAAATGAGATTATTTCGGCCGACCCCTGAGGAAAGATAGGGTATTTATACCCCCTAACTTCCTACGGTTATTCAATTGAGTCCCCCTTGTTTCCAGACCTTTCGATTCAACCCCAAATCAACTCTTCAGTTTATTCAGTTTCAGTCCTTAAAATGTTTAATTTTTCAGTGTTACCCTAATTAGCTTTTCAATAATCAATTCCAGCCCTATTTTGGCGCAAGCCATTAAAATATTGATTGTATTCATTAATATTAATAATTAAATGTTAATCTATGCCTCGTATTTTAGTTCCAGTTATTATATATTTATAAATTATAATAATAGTGATTATCATTATTATTAATTGTAGATAATAACAAGAATTTACGGGCCTAGAATTGTCGAGTCAAGTATTTCATCGTATTCAAGTTCAAGAACTGCATTTTATCCAGGTGTGGGGATTTTTTACGCTTTTGTTTATTTTAATTGCTTTATATATTGTCTCGTATGTGCACGTGAAATCAGTCAGAAGCACTTAAATGTGCAACCAGTCAGAAGCACTTAAATGTGCAATCAATCAGAAGCACTTAAATGTGCAAATCAGTCAGAAGCACTTAATTGTGCATAAAGCCTTCAGGCTAGCCGACGTGCTTCAGAATTTATCAGTCATGTTGTTTATACTTGCTAATATATTTAGTAATTAACGTAGACATATTGCGTAGTCTCCACACTTAGCGAGTTGGAAGCTCACCCCACTATTTACCCTTTTCAGGTTGAGGAGCTCGATGTGGCATGCGCTTGAGTGTGGGATGAGCAAACTTATGATTAGATGTTTATTTACTTAATGTTATTTCTCACAAACTACGGTTTATGAACAATGTTCGACTTGTTTTAATTTCACGTCGAAGTATGTTTTTATTTAATGGTGACTTGGGATTATTACTTGCGATTATTAAGTTTATTTTTTTTAAATGTATTTCCGCTGCAAAATTTCTATTTATTCTTCCTAAAATTTGAAGAATTATATTTTAGAAAAGTGGTCGCTACATAAGTGGTATCGGAGTGAGTCTACGGTTCTGTAGACTCGTTGAATTGTTTTCTTTTTCAAAACTGAAATTTTATTTCGCAAGTAGTCAAATATTTTTAGCAATTATGATCATCCACCTCTGCCGCTCAACGTCGACTCCAAGGTACATTAAGTTATTATTACTCATTATGTGATGAATGCAGTTTACCAGATCAACCGTGATTCATGCATTAAAGATGCATCTTCATTATATTTTGTACATAAGAATTTTATGATAAAGTATTTGGGCATGAAATTGTTTTCTTATAAATTCATAAGTATATGTGTGACATGCGTAAATTATCATTGCTAGAGATGTAATATAACTCTCCATTTTATTTTCTCCCTGTCGTTGGGTAAGTACTGAAGGGTCGTTGCGTATGGTATGCCTTAGGATAATGGCAACTCGTGGACGTGGACGCCTAGCTAACCGAGGTACAGATAATCTCGGTGGTCACAATGCCAACCTTGATGCTGGTGGTGGTGGTGACGGAGGTCAGGATAACCACAACAATAACGTGCCAGCTCCTACTCAGGAACAAGTTGTGCAACAGTTCCGGCGTTTCACCCCACCAACATTCAACGGTCGAGAAGGACCAGCTTTTGTTGATGAATGTTTCATGTCGCTCGAGCGCACCTTTGAGCTCATTGGGTGCACTGATGCGCAAAGAATTCTTTGCGGCCAATATCAAATGGTGGAGGATGCTGGACGCTGGTGGATAAGCTATTGGCATTTGAGGCCGGCGGCCGAGCGTGCTGCATTGACTTGGGATCGATTCAAGGAAATAGTGTTGGAACAGTACTACCCACAGCATTACCAAGAGAAAATGGAGAGAGAGTTTTGGAATCTCGAACAAGGAGGGAAGACTATTGAAGAATGTGAGAGGAAATTCAACCAAATCAGCTTCTTTGTGGAGTATATGGTGGATACAGACCGCAAGAGGGCCCTTAAGTTCCGGAGTGGTTTACGCCCGAGTATTCGTCACATCGTGGCTGGTCATGGGGTGCTACCATATACCGAGACAGTGTTTCGAGCTCAAGAGGTTGAGGCTAGCCATAATTTGGATCAACAACAGTCAACTAAGCCTAATACTGGTAAGAGGCATTGGAATGGGAACCAAAATAAGGTTGTGGCTTCTAATAAATAGAAGAAGGTAGATGAGAAATCTGGACCGGGTGCACCGATCACTAGGCCTACATGCCCAAAGTGTGGTAAAAATCATGGCGGAGAGTGTTTGTATGGAAAAGGTGTGTGCTATAGATGCAAGGAGCCAGGACATTCATCTTAGAACTGTGATCTCCAAAGGGCCAAAGGTCAAGGTTCTGGAGGAAAAGCTCGCATTTATACTTTGACCCAAAGGGACACAAATGAGAATCCCGGCACGGTGTCAGGTATGCTTATGATCTCTAATGTGCCTGCTTTCGCTTTATTTGACACTGGTGCCACACATACTTTTATGTCTGCAAAGTTTTATCATTCCATTGGTCATAAAAGCATTAGAACTGTTGAGTCTCTCGAGGTTAGCTTACCGTCAGGAAATACGATCCTCACTAATACAATGATTGACGAGAATATTGAGATAGGAGGTAGAGAATTTGATGCTAGCTTGTATTTCATTAGCTCGATGGATTTTGACGTGATCCTTGGTATGGACTTGCTCGATAGACATGATGCCGATATAAGGTGTCGTGAGAAGAAGGTGACATTGAGGTGTTCTGAAGGCGAGTCGATCACTTTTTATGGTACTAAGAGTAGGACGGTGTAATACCCGAGATTTCTGATATGTATTTGGAACTTGTGATATTGTTATTGTTGCATTTTGATCTGAGTATTATTATCCGTATTTCATAATCCGGTGTTGTTGAGTGTATGATTTCATGAATGTGATTTAAAAGTGTGATTCTGCGCATGTAGCGCATGCTAGCGACCAAGTGTAGCGTACGCTAACTTGGATCCATAGCGCACGCTGTGAAGGGAACTTAGCGCACGCTATACGTGGTCAATATGATTGAGACGTGTTGGTAGGTGAGATCAGGCTGGGGATCTTGGTCGGATTATGTCGGGATGAACCTGGACAGCTTTCGGGAAAAATCCAAGTCAACGCGTTAGCGCACGCTACTCATATGAGGATAGCGCACGCTAAAGGCTGAGTACAGTGAAATTAGTAAAGTTTCAAATAGCTGTTAGCGCACGCTATGAATATGGACTAGCGCGCGCTAATAACCATTTTCTATATATAGGACAACATCTTTTTTCATATTTTCAGACTTTTCACTTCCCACATCCGAATTCTTGAACTTAGAGAGTCACTCTCTTCATCCTAAACACTTCATATCAGCATCATAGCTCGTGTTGAAGATTGTAGATCATTGGGGATTGGTGTTCAAGCCTTCGGGGTTGGATTGCTTCGAGTTCCTTCGTGTTCTTCGCTACTTTGAGGTAGGTGATTCTTCGCCAATATTAGTAGTATTCTGAAGGACGTTTTGATCATGTTTTGGGATTACCTAGTCAGTTAAATTCATAAGTAGTCGAACATCATGTGTTAGAAGGATATTTTTGATGTTTCGGTACTTATTCATCGTATAAACCATTGAACCTTTTAGTGTTTGAACTCCTAGCATATTTTGAAGCTTCAAACCGATTTGTGACCAGTATATGGAGATTTTCAAAGTTCTTATGTCTTTACATAAAGGAATCATACGTTTTGGGACATGTAACGAATTGAACTTAGGATATTCCTTGAAAATCAAGATTAATTATGGTGTTGTGATGGTTATGTGAAACCTTGTATCTCGTAGTCGTTTAATCCGTATAGAACTTTCACAAAACCTTATGAGCATGATATGCACGGGGATGACATGTATTATCACCATAGAATTCATGAGTTCATCACCATTAGATCAAGTTTTCTGCCAGTAGTAATCTGCCATGAACGGTTAGCGCACGCTAACATATGTAAGTTAACGTGCGCTATCGGGGATGAGTTAACGTCCGCTACATTTGGTACGTAACGTACGTTATGTTTTCAGTCGAGTCAGTCGTCTGATCAGAGAGAACTGTCAGTCCATGGCTAGCGTACGCTAGACTTAGACGATAGCGTACGTTAACAGGCAGGCTTAGCGCACGTTACGTAGAGTACGTAGCGTACGCTAAGTGGTTCAGGCAGATTGCATATTTAGAGCTTTTGGCCATAGACCGGATTGATAGGCAATCGTTCGACTTGAGATGAATTCTATATCATTTCTTTTGTTAAGGTTCGAGCTTGCTACGTTGATCGAAGGAGGCGGCCTTCGAGTGTGTTGAGATCATTGAAGTGTTTCGTTCTTGCCATCTTCGAGGCAAGTATCGTAATGTGTTAATATTGGTATTTTTGAGCATGCATGTGGTTTATTAATGTTGTTGAACATGAGATTTATTTCGTTGAATTGTCATGATGTTCGTTATCTAGTGTTTGTATGTTCATGTTGATGGACATAGCGATTTGGCATATATGTATGCATGAGTTGTGTTTGTGTATGTTGTGCGATCTATGCTAAGGGCGCTGGATCGGATGTCCACCTCGTGTTGGTCCGACGGGATCATCTTGGGATCTAGGCTGAGGGCGCTGGATCATTGGACCGGTTATTTCCACCTAGTGTTGGTCCGACAGGATCATCTTGGGATCTATGCTGAGGGCGCTGGATCATTGGAATACCCTTGCTGTGTTAATGGAATCTTTTGGATTCGCATTATCGGATTCCGGTAGCGGAAGTCCGTGTGGTGTATCTTGTTATGTATTGTTGATGCATATTTGACTTGTTTAAATGATACTTGTACTAGCATCGTTTTGCTAACCCCTTCGGGGGTGGACATTTGTTTTGATGTTCAGGTAGCCGAGGAGCAGGGAAAGCGACCACGATCCGATGTGACGACGAAGGGGTTCAGTGATGTTTGTTGTTGTTGGTGATTTGTCTTCTTGGTTTGATTTCAGTACTCGAGTACGCGTGTCTTATTAATATCATTTCGATATGGTTGTATTAATTAACTCGTTGTACCCGTTGGAACCGGTTTTGTAAACTTGAATTTCCGTGGTATTGGTGTCTTATATTTACATTTCTTTTATTTAGCCTTGTAAATCCTTACTTAAAGGGTTTACGGCGCTGTAATTATTCCGAATATCTCGGGGTGTTACAGAATATAGTATCGGAGCTAAGATTCATGGATATCTTGGCAGTCGGGTTTTAAGTTGGGTCTGTTTACGTTATTGATTTACGAGTCGTTCGTAACATCACTGTTCAGCCAAAAGTCGTCATGTGGACCGTGGTTGTGAGTCTCCTAATCTCTTGTACTACCGTTTTACTTAATTCTGTTTTGTGAGTATTGACGGGCTTTATTTTTGAAAATTTTGTCTTGGATATTGAGAAGTTGTGTTTTCAGAATGTTGAGAGGATTCCGCAACTACCCCAGAATTATCGGCTAGTAGAACCGATTCCCATTCTGGAGGGCAGCAGGGATCGGCGAATGACGACGCAAATCCTAACATGCCGGGAGTTCTTCAACAGGTGGTGGCTCAAATAAACCAGTTCGCTCAGGTTGTTGACCGCATGCAGGCAGCGATGGGACAGCAGCACCACGAGGATAACCGGGGAGACAGATGGCTTGCTGAGGTGGTCAAATTGCACCCGCCAAAGTTTGACGGATCTGCTGAGGCACTTACTTGGGATCATCGGCTAAAGGAGTTAGAGAAAATATTCGCGGGTATTAACTGTCCCGAGGACCGAAAGGTTCCCATTGCCCAGTATTTTCTAACTGGGGAGGCCTTTGACTGGTGGGAAGCTATTCAGCCCGAGAATCATAATGCGGAGTGGACGGAATTCAAACTAATGATGGAAGCACAATATTGTCCTCGTCCAGTTAGAGAGGCAAAAATCCGAGAGTTTTTCTCACCACAGAGTTCGGAAGAAACTGTAACAGACATAATCAAAACTTTTAATCATCAGCTGACTTGTGTCCGACACTTGGTCAGAACGGAGGCAGAAAAGATTTTTCATTTCGATATGCGAATGAAGCCGGAGATTCAGCAGTACATGTCCGGATTCGAGTGTACTACGTTGCGACAGTATCAAGACAAAGCGCTGGCCTACGACATGAAAGAGGCGGCGGTGGAGAAATCAGTGGAGGCAAAGAAGCAGAAAGTGACTGGCAGCTTCTCATAAAACAAGAGTGGTGGGCCCCGCAAGGGCCATTCTTCCTTTTATTCGGCTAGGAAACCTCCACATCCTTCTAGAGGTGGAAAGAAGTTCCGGACAACATCAGCAGTTCCGGACGCATCAAAGAAATGCTACAATTGTGGTCGAGCAGGGCATATTCGACGTGATTGCCCCGCATCTTCTGTGACTTGTTACGATTGTGGGCAAGAAGGGCACCGTGCGGCTTTATGTGGAGTTGCTACTAGATCTTTTGGTACTCGCACTCCAGCGCCAGTTCCAAAGGAGATAAGTGTGAACCAGACGCAGCAGAGTGGATTTCAGCAGCAAAATATTGGGAAGAGAGAGACATCCAGTGCTGGGTCCGTTCCTCTGCGCCTGTACAAGATGAGGAAATCTGACGATCAGAACACTACTATTGCATTAGGTATGATTCACATCTTTTTGCAACTAGTTAGTGTCTTATTCGATTCCGGAGCTACACATTCTTTCATATCATTGAACTGTGTTAATCGTTTAAAAATCTCGTGCTTATTTGATTGTGAATCATATGTTGTGGGTTTGCCGAGCGGAGAGAGAATTGTGGGAACCCTAGAAGCTAGAGATTTTCCAGTGTCTATAGGAGGGAGAGATTGGCCATCGAATCATATTGTAGTTGACATCTACGGTGACGATTTAATTCTCCGAGATGATTGGCTCAACCGTTATGGAGCTATTCTGAATTACCGAAAGAGAGTCATTTCTATCATTGCTGATGACGGATCTGAACACTTATTCCGAGGATGGAGACCGGGAAGCTCGGGAAAATTGATCAAAGCAATGAAAGCCGTGAAATTACTGAAGCAAGGATGTCATGGACTTTGGTGCTATGCCATGAAGAAAGAAGAAGGAGTAGAACTCTCATCTATTCCAGTTGTGAATGAATTTTCAGAGGTATTCCTTGACGAACTACCTGGGTTACCTCCACAGAGAGAAGTGGAGTTCACTATCGAATTAGAGCCTAGAGCCGCTCCTATTTCCAGAGCACCATACCGCATGGCGCCAACCGAGATGTATGAACTAAAGAAGCATCTGGAGGAATTATTACAGAAGGGTTATATTCAACCTAGCGTTTCTCCATGGGGAGCGCCCGTTCTCTTTGTCCGGAAGAAAGACGGATCCCTCCGACTGTGTACTGATTACAGGGAGATCAACAAAATGACGATCAAGAATAAGTATCCTATACCTCGGATCGACGACTTGTTCGATCAACTTCAAGGGGCAAGGGTATTCTCGAAGATTGACTTGCGATCATGATACCATCAGTTGAGAATTAAGGAATCGGATATACCGAAATCTGCTTTCAGATCCCGGTACGGACATTATGAATTTGTAGTGATGCCATTTGGACTTACCAATGCTCCTGCGGTATTCATGCAATTGATGAATAGGGTATTCTTAGAATACTTGGATAAATTTGTGGTCGTCTTCATTGATGACATCTTGATATATTCGAAGGATACAGAGGAGCATGCCGAACATTTGCGTGTGGTTTTGAACACCTTGAGGAAGGAACAGTGGTATGCAAAGCTTTCCAAATGCGAGTTTTAGCTTAAGGAAGTAACTTTCCTTGGGCATGTGATATCAACTGACGGAGTTCAGGTGGACCCGAAGAAAGTCGAAGCAATCTTGGAATGGGAAGCTCCTAAAAACGTGAAAGAAGTCTGGAGTTTCTTGGGACTTGCTGGATATTATCTCCGTTTTGTAGAGGGATTTTCCAAAATTGCTCGTCCGCTCACTCAGCTGTTACAGAAAGCTCAATAGTTCACGTGGGATGAGAAATGTCAGGCTAGTTTTGATGAACTTAAGAAGAGACTGACGACAGCACCTATATTAGCATTACCAGATGGAACTGATGGATTCATGGTATACAGCGACGCTTCAAATCAGGGTCTGGGATGTGTATTGATGCAAAAGGATAAGGTGATTGCTTATGACTCTCGGCAGTTGAAACCATACTAAGTAAATTACCCGACTCATGATCTGGAGTTAGCAGCTGTGGTCTTTGCCTTGAAAATCTGGCGACATTATTTATATGGTACTCATTGTCAGATCTTCACAGATCATAAAAGCCTCAAGTACATTTTCAGTCAGAAAGAATTAAACATGAGGCAAAGAAGGTGGCTGGAATTGATCAAGGATTACGACTTGGAAATTCTCTATCATCCGGGTAAAGCAAACGTTGTAGCTGATGCATTGAGCCGTAAACCTGTTTCTCTTCGAGTGTTGGAAGCACTTACGTCCCAAACCAGCATTCAATGAGAACTGATCCGCGAAGGGATTGAAGTATGGGCACCAGAAATCCAAGGGCAACTATATGTGATGGAACTGACTTCATCACTAGTCGAGGAAATCAAATCTAAGTAGTTGAACGATTCTCTGATCCTTCGGTTATGTGACGAAGTAAAGAAAGGAAAGGTCCAAGGATTCGTGATACAAGATGATGGATTTCTGAGATTTCAGAGTCGACTTTGCGTTCCCGATAATGATGAATTGACACGGACAATTCTGAAGGAAGCTCACAGCGCGCCCTATTCTATTCACCCGGGCAGCAGTAAGATGTATAAGGATCTAAAACAAAACTACTGGAGGGGGAATATGAAGAAGGACATAGCAGAGTACGTTTCGAAGTATTTGACTTGTCAGCAGGTTAAGATTGAACATCAGCGACCTGTCGGAATGTTAAAGCCGCTTCTGATCCCTGAGTGGAAGTGGGAGGACATCTCGATGGATTTCATCACCAGTATGCCAAGGATCAAGACAGGAATGAACATGATTTGGGTTGTAGTTGATCGACTAACCAAGTCGGCTCATTTACTAGGAATTAAAGATACTTGGGGACCCGAGAAATTGGCGCGAGTATTTATTGCAGAGATAGTCAGATTGCATGGGACGCCGAAGACCATTATTTCAGATGGAGATGGTCGCTTCGTGTCGCACTTCTGGAAAGCAGTTCATAGGGCTTTGGGGACTGAGCTCAACTTTAGCACAGCTTATCATCCCCAAACGGACGGTCAGTCCGAAAGGACTATACAAACAGTAGAAGACATGCTTAGAGCCTGTGCGTTGGATTGGTCCACTGATTGGGAAGTTCACTTGCCATTGATTGAATTCACCTATAACAATAGTTGGCATGCTTCTATTAAGATGGCACCATTTGAAGCTTTGTACGGGAGAAGATGTCGATCACCCTTGTGCTGGGATGATTCTTCGGACTTGATCGGAACGGCACTGGAACTGATAGTTCAAACTCAAGAGAAGATAGCTTTGATTCAAGAAAGACTGTTGACTGCCCAGAGTCGACAGAAGTCTTATGCAGACGTACGTCGTCACCCTCTAGATTTCGACATTGGGGACCATGTATTATTGAAGGTGTTTCCTACACGAGGAATTTTCCGTTTTGGGAGGAAAGGAAAGCTAAGTCCAAGATATATCGGACCATTCGAGATCCTCGAGAGAGTTGGAGATTTAGAATACAGGTTAGCCTTACCGCCATCGCTGAGTCACGTTCACAATGTGTTTCACGTATCCCAATTGCGGAAGTATGTACCGGATCCCAGTCATATCATTGAGTTCGATGAGATCGAGATAGCTAATGATGGCACCTTCGAGGAGAGACCAATTAAGATACTTGAGAGTCGGATCAAACAATTGAGGAATAAACCAATACCCTTGGTTAAAGTACAATGGTCACGACACGGAGTTGAAGAGGCCACTTGGGAAACGGAGGACAGTATGAAGACAAGATATCCAGAGTTGTTTTTATCTTAAGTTTCGGGATGAAACTTCTTTTTAGGGAGGAAGGATGTAATACCCAAGATTTCTGATATGTATTTGGAACTTGTGATATTGTTATTGTTGCATTTTGATCTGAGTATTATTCTCCGTATTTCATAATCCGGTGTTGTTGAGTGTATGATTTCATGAATGTGATTTAAAAGTGTGATTCTGCGCATGTATCGCACGCTATCGACTAAGTGTAGCGTACGCTAACTTAGATCCATAGCGCACGCTGTGAAGGGACCTTAGCGCACGCTATACGTGGTAAATATGATTGAGACGTGTTGGTAGGTGAGATCAGGCCGGGGATCTTGGTCGAATTATGTCGGGATGAACCTGGACAACTTTCGGGAAAAAGCCAAGTCAACGCGTTAGCGCACGCTACTCATATGAGGATAGCGCATGCTAAAGGCTGAGTACAGTGAAATCAGTAAAGTTTCAAATAGCCGTTAGCGCACGCTATGAATATGGACTAGCGCGCGCTAATAACCATTTTCTATATATAGGACATCATCCTTTTTCATATTTTCAGACTTTTCACTTCCCACATCCGAATTCTTGAACTTAGAGAGTCACTCTCTTCATCCTAAACACTTCATATCAGCATCATAGCTCGTGTTGAAGATTGTAGATCATTGGGGATTGGTGTTCAAGCCTTCGGCGTTGGATTACTTCGAGTTCCTTCGTGTTCTTCGCTACTTTGAGGTAGGTGATTCTTCGCCAATATTAGTAGTATTCTGAAGGACGTTTTGATCATGTTTTGGGATTACCTAGTCAGTTAAATTCATAAGTAGTCGAACATCATGTGTTAGAAGGATATTTTCGATGTTTCGGTACTTATTCATCGTATAAACCATTGAACCTTTTAGTGTTTGAACTCCTAGCATATTTTGAAGCTTCAAACCGATTTGTGACCAGTATATGGAGATTTTCAAAGTTCTTATGTCTTTACATAAAGGAATCATACGTTTTGGGACATGTAACGAATTGAACTTAGGATATTCCTTGAAAATCAAGATTAATTATGGTGTTGTGATGGTTATGCGAAACCTTGTATCTCGTAGTCGTTTAATCCATATAGAACTTTCACAAAACCTTACGAGCATGATATGCACGGGGATGACATGTATTATCACCATAGAATTCATTAGTTCATCAGCATTAGATCAAGTTTTACGCGTGTGTCGCCATGCGGTTAGCGCACGCTAACATATGTAAGTTAACGTGCGCTATCGGGAATAAGTTAACGTACGCTACATTTGGTACGTAACGTACGTTATGTTATCGATCAGTCGATCGATTGATCGAAGAAGCGCCGATCCATGGCTAGCGTACGCTAGACTTAGACGATAGCGTACGTTAACAGGCAGGCTTAGCGCACGTTACGTAGAGTATGTAGCGTACGCTAAGTGGTTCAGGCAGATTGCATATTTAGAGCTTTTGGCCGTAGACCGGATTGATAGGCAATCGTTCGACTTGAGATGAATTCTATGTCATTTCTTTTGTTAAGGTTCGAGCTTGCTACGTTGATTGAAGGAGGCGGCCTTCGAGTGTGTTGAGATCATTGAAGTGTTTCGTTCTTGCCATCTTCGAGGCAAGTATCGTAATGTGTTAATATTGGTATTTTTGAGCATGTGTGTGGTTTATTCATGTTGTTGAACATGAGATTTATTTCGTTGAATTGTCATGATATTCGTTATCTAGTGTTTGTATGTTCATGTTGATGGACATAGCGATTTGGCATATATGTATGCATGAGTTGTGTTTGTTTATGTTGTGCGATCTATGCTCAGGGCGCTGGATCGGATGTAGGCCGAGGGCGCTGGATCATTGGACGGGTTATTTCCACCTCATGTTGGTCCGACGGGATCATCTTGGGATCTATGCTGAGGGCGCTGGATCATTGGAATACCCTTGCTGTGTTACTGAAATCTTTTGGATTCGCATTATCGGATTCCGGTAGCGGAAGTCCGTGTGGTGTATCTTGTTATGTATTGTTGATGCATATTTGACTTGTTTAAATGATACTTGTACTAGCATCGTTTTGCTAATCCCTTCGGGGGTGGACATTTGTTTTGATGTTCAGGTAGCCGAGGAGCAGGGAAACAGCCACAGTACCGATGTGACGACGAAGGGGTTCAGTGATGTTTGTTGTTGTTGGTGATTTGTCTTCTTGGTTTGATTTCAGTACTCGAGTACGCGTGTCTTATTAATATAATTTCGATATGGTTGTATTAATTAACTCGTTGAACCCGTTGGAACCGGTTTTGTAAACTTGAATTTCCGTGGTATTGATGTCTTATATTTACATTTCTTTTATTTAGCCTTGTAAATCCTTACTTAAAGGGTTTACGGCGCTGTAATTATTCCGAATATCTCGGGGTGTTACAGACGGTACCCAGAGTAATCACAGCCATGAAAGCACTAAGAAGCCTAAGGAAGGAGCAATGTTAGGGTTACATGGTGAGTTTGGTCGACACTCGTACTAATGAGGTGTCCCCTACAGACGTACCTATAGTACGGGAGTTTTTGGATGTGTTTCCAGAAGATTTGTCGGGAGTCCGACCCGACCGGCAAGTGGAGTTTAGTATTGATTTAGTCCCTGGGGCGGCCCCAACCTCCAAAGCTCCATATAGAATGGCTCCGAGGGAACTTCAAGAATTGAAGGTCCAAATTCAAGAGCTGCTGGAGCTCGGATTTGTTCGTCCTAGTGTGTCACCATGGGGTGCACCAGTACTATTTGTAAGAAAGAAGGATGGGTCACTTCGGATGTGTATAGATTACAGAGAGTTGAATCGACTCACGGTGAAGAACAAGTACCCACTACCGAGAATCGAGGATCTATTCGATCAATTGAGAGGAGTCGGAACCTTTTCGAAGATCGATTTGCGGTCGGGATACCACCAACTGAAGATTAGGGAGTGTGACATTCCCAAGACGGCCTTCAGGACTCGTTATGGACATTTTGAATTTGTAGTGATGCCATTTGGTCTGAGTAATGCACCGGCAGTCTTTATGGATTTGATGAAAAGGATGTTCCAACCTTACTTGGATAAGTTCGTGATCGTTTTCATAGATGACATTTTGGTGTATTCTAAGGACAAGGAACAACACCAAGAGCATTTTGGAATTACATTGGAGACACTTTGCAAGGAGAAGTTGTATGCCAAGTTCAAGAAATGTGAGTTTTGGTTGAACAGAGTTGGATTCCTTGGACATGTGGTGACTTCAAAAGGGATTCAGGTATATCCCGATAAAGTTGTAGCAGTGAGTAGTTGGGGAGTACCCAAGAATGCGAGCGAAGTTCGCAGCTTTCTGGGCTTAGCTGGCTATTATAGAAGATATATCGATGGATTTTCGAAAATCGCCACTCCTATAACCCAGTTAACAAGGAAAGGCGTGAGATTTGAATGGAGTGACAAGTGTGAGGAAAGTTTTCAAGAGTTGAAAAGGAGACTAACCTCGGCACCAGTATTAACGATTCCTGATCCGACGGAAGACTTTGTTATTTATAGTGATGCCTCAAAGCAGGGGTTGGGTTGTGTTCTGATGCAATATGGTAAAGTAGTAGCCTATGTATCGAGACAGCTTAAACCACATGAGTTGAACTATCCAACGCATGATTTGGAGTTGGCTGCTGTAGTACATGCGCTGAAGATTTGGCGTCACTATCTCTATAGAGGGAAGTGTGAGATATACACGGACCATAAAAGTTTGAAGTATCTTTTCACATAGAAGGATCTTAACATGAGACAAAGGAGATGGTTAGAATTGGTGAAGGACTATGATTGTACCATCTATTACCATCCGGGTAAGGCGAATGTAGTAGCTGATGCCTTGAGTCGGAAGACTAGAGGCGAGTTAGCTTGCTTGACCGATCAGGAGAGTTTGATAAAGGAGTTCTCCCAGTTGAGGATTGAGGTAGTTGAGTCTTCAAAACATTCAAAAGCAATCTTATCATCTTTGGTCTTGCAACCAAACGTGAGAGATAAGATTAAGGAGGCTCAACCACATGATAAGTTCTTGTGTAAGATGAAAGATCGAGCACAAGATGGGAGTATTGAGAAATTTATCATTGCCGCAGACGACGTTTTGACTTACGATGGGAGGTTGTGTGTTCCTAAGGACACATCCCTTAGGAGGCAAATCCTTGAAGAAGCTCATAATGCACCATACTCTGATCATCCGGGAGGTACAAAGATGTACCACGACTTGAAGAAGTTCTTTTGGTGGAGAGGAATGAAAAGAGACATTGGTGTATTTGTGGAGAGGTGTATGATATGTCAGCAGGTAAAGGCAGAGCACCAATGGCCAGGAGGTTTACTTCAACCGTTGGAAATTCCAGAATGGAAATGGGAGCATGTCACAATGGATTTCATAGTTGGTCTACCACAAACCATGAGGAAGAACGATGCTATCTGGGTGATAGTAGATCGTTTGACGAGGTCATCTCATTTTCTACCTGTGAGGGTGACTTACAGTATGGAACAATATGCCAAGATTTATATTCGGGAGATTATGAGGTTACATGGTATTCCAGTGTCGATCGTCTCGGATAGAGATCCACGATTTACGTCGAAATTTTGGAAGAGTCTGCAGAGTGCATTGGGCACTAAATTGAATTTCAGTACTGCATGTCATCCGCAGATCGATGGTCAATCTGAACGGACTATCAAGACACTTGAAGATTTGTTGAGGGCGTGTGTTCTTGATACCGGTGAGAATTGGGAGAATATTTTGCCGTTAGTAGAGTTTGCTTATAACAATAGTTACCAAGCAACTATACAAATGGCCCCATACAAGGCTCTCTACGGAAGGAAATGTCGATCGCCTCTTTATTGGAGTGAGGTTGGAGAAGGAAAGATTTTGGGTCCAGAATTGATCGGACAGACTGTAGAGAAGATAGCCGAAATCAGAAGTAAAATTAAGACTGCTCAGGATCGACAGAAGTCTTATGCTGATAAACGATGGAAAGATATACAATTTGAGATTGGAGAGAAGGTGTTCCTGAAGGTAGTGTAATACCCGAGATTTCTGATATGTATTTGGAACGTGTGATATTGTAATCGTTGTACTTGATCTGAGTATTATTCTCCGTATTTCATAATCCGATGTTGTCAAGCATATGATTTCATGTTTGTGATTTAAAATTGTAATTCTGCGCATGTAGCGCACGCTATCGGCTATGTGTAGCGTACGCTAACATGGACCTAATAGCGCACGCTACAAAGGAACATTAGCGCACGCTATGCGTGGTCAAATTGATTGAGACATGCGGTAGGTGAGATCTGGCCGGGGACCCTTGTCGGATCGTGTCGGGATGAACCTGGACGGCTTTCGGGAAAAGCCGAGTCAACGCCTTAGCGCACGCTACAGGCATGTGCATAGCGCGCGCTAAGTGTTGAGTACAGTTAAGTCAGTGGGCCATTAGTGCACGCTACGAGCAGGGACTAGCGCGCGCTAATAGCCATTTCTTATAAATAGGACAACATCCTATTCGTGATTTCAGTTCCTTCTTCTCCCATACCCGAATTCTTACACTTAGAGCATAACTTCCTTCATCCTAAACACTTCATATCAACATCCTAGCTCGTGATTGAAGATCGTATATCATTGGAGATTGGTGTTCAAGCCTTCGGCGTTGGATTGCTTCGATTTCCTCCGTATTCTTCACTACTTTGAGGTAGGTGATTCTTCACCAATACTAGTAGTGTTCTAAAGGACGTTTGATCATGCTTATTCTGTCAGTTAGATTCTCAAGTAGTCGAACATCATGTGTAGAAGGATATTTTCGATGTTTCGATACTTATTCACCGTATAAACCATTGAACCTCTTGGTGTTTGAACTCCTAGCATATTGTGAAGCTTCAAACCTATTTGTGATCAGTAGACGGATTTACCTAGTTGTTACATTTTACACATTGGAATCATGCGTTTTGGAACGTAGGACGAACGGAACTTAGAGTATTTTCTTGAAGATCGAAGATGAATTATGATGTTGAGATGATTATCCGTATATTTGTATCTCATAATCATAGAACTTCCACAAACCTTATTAGCATGATATGCTTGAAGATGACTTGTTTTTATCACCAGAGAATTCATGAGTTCATCACCATTCAACCCAGTTTTCTGTCAGTAGTAATCTGCCATGCACGATTAGCGCACGCTAACATACGTTAGTTAACGTGCGCTATCGGGGTTGGGTTAACGCACGATTACGTACGTAACGTACGTTATGAGATCAGCCGAGTCAAACTGTCAGTCCGTGGCTAGCGTACGCTAGGCTTATACGATAGCGTATGCTAACAGGCAGGCTTAGCGGACGTTACGTAGAGTACGTAGCGCACGCTAAGCAGTCCAGGCAGATTGTTTATTTTGAGATTTTTGGCCCTAGACCGAATTGCTAGGCCATAGTTCGACTTGAGATGATTTGTATATCATTCCTTTTGTTAAGGTTCGAGCTTGTTACGTTGATCGAAGGAGGCGGCCTTCGAGTGTGTTGAGATCATTGAAGTATTCCATTCTTGCCATTTTCGAGGCAAGTATCATATGTCGAGTTCGATTTATATTGAAACTTTGATCATGCTTGTGGTTTTGTTCATGTTGTTGAATATGAAATGTATTTCTGAAATTTCTCGTGGTATTCGTTGTTATTTGTTCGTATTGATGAACATATTGAAATGCATATATGTATGCATAGTTGATTGATTTATGGTATAAATGATCCGAGGGGATCATGAGGATCTATGCTGAGGGCGCTGGATCGAATGTCCACCATGCATTGGTCCGACGGGATCATCATGGGGATCTATGCTGAGGGCGCTAGATCGCTGGACGGGTTTTCCACCATGCGTTGGTCCGATGGGATCATCATGGGGATCTATACCAAGGGCGCTGGATCGCTGGATTACCCTGTACTGTGTTGATGGAATCGTGAGGATTCGCATCGTTGGATTCCGGTGGCGGAAGTCCATTTTGCATGTTTTATGATGCATTGATGATTTATGTATTACGATACTTGTACTAGCATTGTTTTGCTAACCCCTTCGGGGGTGTACATTGTTTTGATGTTCAGGTAGCCGAGGAGCGGGGAAGCAACCACAGTACCGACAGGACGATGAGATGGCTCAGTGATGTGGTTGATGTTTATTGTTATTGTGACTTGTCTTCTTGGTCTATTTAGTACTCGAGTACGTCTGTTTTTAATAACGTCTTTTCGATATGGTTGTATAAGTTAACTCATTTGATCGGTTGAATCAAATCTGTATTTGAACTTCAGTTGTACGATTGGATTATATTTACGCTCCTTTTTAAAATTAGCCTTGTAAATCCTTAGCTAAAGGGTTTACGGCGCTGTAATTATTCCGAATATCTAGGGGTGTTACAGAATATGGTATCGGAGCTAAGATTCATGGATATCTTGGAAGTCGGGTTAGTTGGGTCAGTTTACGTTATTTGATTATTGGTCGTTCGTAACATCACTACTGAGCCAGCATCGTCGTGTGGACCGTGGTTGTAAGTTCCTAAATCTCAAATACTACCGTTTTATTTTATTCATGTTTTGTGAACATTGATGGATGTACTTTTAAAAAGTTTGCCCTGGATATTGAGTATTTATGTTTACAGTATGTTGAGAGGAGGTCGTGGACGCGGACTCGGTCGTGGACGCGGACGTGGAAATGCGAGACAAGAAGAGTCGGTATCTACCCCAGAGATAACCGCTAGTCGAATGGATTCCCATTCCGGGGGACAGCAGGGATCGGCAAATAATAATGCAGATCCTAACGTGTCGGGAGTGCTTCAGCAGGTGGTTGCCCAGATAAACTAGTTTGCTCAAGTTGTGGATCGCATGCAGACGGCGATGGGACATCAGCATAACGTGGATAATCGAGGATATAAATGGCTTACCGAAGTGATCAAATTGCACCCTCCGAAATTTGACGGTTCTGCTGAGACGCTTTCTTGGGATCACTGGCTGAAGGAATCAGAAAAGATTTTTGCAGGGATTAACTGTCCCAATGATAGGAAGGTCCCGGTCGCCCAGTATCTTCTGACAGGGGAGGCTTTCGACTGGTGGGAGGCCATTCGACCGGAGGAGCACAATGTTGACTAGACGGAATTCAAATTGATGATGGAAACACAGTATTGTCCTCGCCCAGTTAGAGAATCCCGAGTTCGGGAGTTTTTCTCACCACAAAATTCAGAAGCATATGTGACGGACGTGATTAAAACCTTTAATCACCAGCTGACTTATGTGCGCCACTTGGTCAGGACCGAGGCGGAAAGGATTTTCCATTTTGACATGCGAATGAAGCCGGAAATTCAGCAATATATGTCCGGATTTGAATGTACCACCTTGCGACAGTATCAGGACAAGGCGTTGGCCTATGATATGAAGGAGGCAGCAGTAGAGAAATCGACGGAAGCAAAGAAACAGAAGATGTCTGGCAACTTCACGGAGAATAAGAGTAGCGGGCCTCGCAGGGGTCAGTCCTCTTTTCATTCATCCAGGAGACCTCCGCATCCTTCTCGAGGTGGAAAGAAGTTCCGGGCAGCACCAACTGTTTCAGACGCAGGGAAGAAGTGTTATAACTGTGGCAAAGCGGGACATGTTCGACGTGATTGCTTCGCTTTCGTGACTGTTTCGAGTGTGGACAGGAAGGACATCGCGCAACATTTTGTGGGAATGCGACCCGATCTTTTGGTACTCGCACTCCTGTACCGGTTCCGAAGGACACTAGTGTAAACCAGACGCAGCAGAATGTTGGGAAAAGAGAGGCATCCAGCGCTGGGTCCGTTCCTCCGCGTATTTACGAGATGAAGAAGGATGATCAGAACACAGCTGTTGCATCAGGTACGATTCAGATCCTTTTGCAACCAGTTAGTGTCTTGTTCGATTCGGGAGCTACGCATTCTTTTATATCATTGAACTGTGTTAATCGTTTGAAAATCTCGTGCTTGTATGATTGTGAACCTTATGTTGTGGGATTACCGAGCGGAGAGAAAATTGTGGGAACCCTAGAAGTTAGGGATTTTCCAGTAACTATAGGAGGGAGATATTGGCTTTCGAACCTTATTGTGGTTGACATCTACGGTGACGATTTAATTCTCGGAGACGATTGGCTCAACCGTTATGGAGCTATTCTGAATTACCGAGAGAGAGTCATTTCTATCATTGCTGATGACGGATCTGAACACTTATTCCGAGGATGGAGACCATGAAGCTCGGGAAGATTGATCAAAGCAATGAAAGCCGTGAAATTTCTGAAGCAGGGATGTCACGGACTTTGGTGCTATGCCATGAGGAAAGAGGAAGGAGTAGAGCTCTCGTCTATTTCAGTTGTGAATGAGTTCTCAGATGTATTTCCTGACGAACTACCTGGTTACCTCCGCAGAGAGAAGTGGAATTCACCATCGAATTAGAGCCCGGAGCAGCTCCTATTTCCAGAACACCATACCGCATGGCGCCAACCGAGATGTATGAACTCAAGAAGCAACTGGAGGAATTGTTACAGAAGGGCTATATCCAACCTAGCGTTTCTCCTTGGGGAGCGCCCGTTCTCTTTGTCCGGAAGAAAGACGGATCCCTCCGACTGTGTATTGATTACAGGGAGCTCAACAAGATGACGATCAAGAATAAGTACCCTATACCTCGGATCGCGACTTGTTTGATCAACTGCAAGGGGCAAGGGTATTCTCGAAGATTGACTTGCGATCAGGATACCACCAGTTGAGAATTAAGGAATCGGATATACCAAAATCTGCTTTCAGATCCCGGTACGGGCATTATGAATTTGTAGTGATGCCATTTGGACTTACCAATGCTCCTGCAGTATTCATGCAATTGATGAATCGGGTATTCTTGGAATACTTGGATAAATTTGTGGTCGTCTTCATTGATGACATCTTGATATATTCGAAGGACGCAGAGGAGCATTCCGAACATTTGCATGTGGTTTTGAGCACTTTGAGGAAGGAACAGCTGTATGCAAAGCTTTCTAAATGCGAGTTCTGGCTCAGTGAAGTAACCTTCCTTGGGCATGTGATATCAGTCGACGGGGTTCAGGTGGACCCTAAGAAAGTCGAAGCAATCTTGGAATGGGAAGTTCCTAGTAATGTGAAAGAAGTCTGGAGTTTCCTAGGACTTGCGGGATATTATCGCCGCTTTGTAGAGGGATTTTCCAAGATCTCTCGTCCGCTCACTCATTTATTCTGAAAACTCAAAAGTTTAAGTGGGAGGAGAAATGCCAGTGGTTTTGATGAGCTTAAGAAGAGACTGACGACAGCACCTATTTTAGCATTGCGGATGGAACCGATGGATTCATGGTATACAACGACGCTTGAATCGAGTCTGGGTTGTGTATTGATGCAAAAGGATAAGGTGATTGCTTATGCTTCTCGGCAATTGAAACCGTATGAGGTTAATTACCCGACTCACGATCTGGAGCTAGCAGCTGTGGTCTTTGCCTTGAAAATTTGGCGACATTACTTGTACGGCACTCATTGTCAGATCTTTACAGACCATAAGAGCCTCAAGTACATTTTCAGTCAGAAAGAATTAAACATGAGGCAGAGAAAGTGGCTGGAATTGATCAAGGATTACGACTTGGAGATTCAATATCATCCGGGGAAAGCAAACGTAGTAGCCGATGCTTTGAGCCGTAAACCTGTTTCTCTTCGAGTGTTGGAAGCACTTACATCCCAAACCAAAGATTCGGCGAGGCCCGATCCGTGAAGGGGTTGAAGTATGGGCACCAGGAATCCAAGGGCAACTTTATGTGATGGAACTGACTTCATCACTAGTCGAGGAGATCAAGTCTAAGCAGTTGGACAATTCTCTGATCCTTCGATTATGTGACGAAGTAAAGAAAGGAAAAGCTCCAGGATTCGTGTTACAAGACGATGGAGTTCTGAGATTTTAGAATCGACTTTGCGTTCCCGATGATGGTGATTTGAGACGGACTATTCTGAAGGAAGCTCACAGCGCGCCATATTCCATTCACCCGGCGTGATAAGATGTATAAGGATTTAAAACAAAATTTACGGTGGGGAATATGAAGAAGGGCGTGGCAGTACGTTTGAAGTGCTTGACTTGTCGCGAGTTAAGATTGAACATGAGCGACTGCCGAATGTTAAAGCCGCTTAGATCCCTGAATGGAAGTGGGAGGACATCTCGATGGATTTCATCACCAGTATGCCAAGGACTAGAACGGGAATGAACATGATTTGGGTTGTAGTTGATCGACTAACCAAGTCGGCTCATTTCCTAGGGATTAAAGATACATGGGGGCCCGAGAGATTGGCGCGAGTATTTATTGCGGAGATAGTCAGATTGCATGGGACGCCGAAGACCATTATTTCGGATCGAGATGGTCGTTTCGTGTCGCACTTCTGGAAAGCAGTTCACTGGGCTGTGGGAACTGAGCTCAACTTTAGCACGGCTTATCATCCCCAAACGGACGGTCAGTCCGAAAGGACTATACAGACAGTAGAGGACATGCTTAGAGCATGTGCATTAGATTGGTCAACTGATTGGGATGTTCACTTGCCCTTGATCGAGTTCACCTATAATAACAGTTGGCATGCTTCTATTAAGATGGCACCATTTGAAGCTTTGTACGGGAGAAGATGCCGATCACCCCTGTTTTGGGATGATTCTTCGGATTTGATCGGGACGGAACCGGAATTGATTATTCAGACTCAAGATAAGGTAGCTTTGATTCGAGAAAGATTATTGACTGCCCAGAGTCGACAGAAGTCTTATGCAGATATACGTCGTCGCCCTCTAGAGTTCGATGCTGGAGACCATGTACTATTGAAGGTGTCTCCTACACGAGGGATTTTCCGTTTTGGGAGGAGAGGCAAGCTTAGTCCAAGATATATCGGACCATTCGAGATCCTCGAGAGAGTTGGAGATTTAGCATACAGGTTGGCCTTACCGCCATCGCTGAGTCACGTTCACAATGTGTTTCACGTATCCCAATTGCGGAAGTATGTACCGGACCCCAGTCACGTCATTGATTTTGATGAGATCGAGATAGCTAATGATGGCACCTTCGAAGAGAGACCAATCAAGATACTTGAGAGCTGGATCAAACAACTGAGGAATAAACCAATACAGTTGGTTAAAGTACAATGGTCACGACATGGAGTCGAAGAGGCCACTTGGGAAACGGAGGACAGTATGAAGGCTAGATATCCAGAGTTGTTTTCATCTTAAGTTTCGGGACGAAACTTCTTTTTAGGGAGGAAGGATGTAATACCCGAGATTTCTGATATGTATTTGGAACGTGTGATATTGTAATCGTTGTACTTGATCTGAGTATTATTCTCCGTATTTCATAATCCGATGTTGTCAAGCGTATGATTTCATGTTTGTGATTTAAAATTGTAATTCTGCGCATGTAGCGCACGCTATCGGCTATGTGTAGCGTACGCTAACATGGACTCAATAGCGCACGCTACAAAGGAACATTAGCGCACGCTATGCGTGGTCAAATTGATTGAGACATGCGGTAGGTGAGATCCGGCCGGGGACCCTTGTCGGATCGTGTCGAGATGAACCTGGACGGCTTTCGGTAAAAGCCGAGTCAACGCCTTAGCGCACGCTACAGGCATGTGCATAGCGCGCGCTAAGTGTTGAGTACAGTTAAGTCAGTGGGCCGTTAGCGCACGCTACGAGCAAGGACTAGCGCGCGCTAATAGCCATTTCTTATAAATAAGACAGCATCCTATTCGTGATTTCAGTTCCTTCTTCTACCATACCCGAATTCTTACACTTAGAGCATAACTTCCTTCATCCTAAACACTTCATATCAA
This sequence comes from Orobanche coerulescens, assembly GCA_033398695.1. NCBI lineage: Eukaryota > Viridiplantae > Streptophyta > Magnoliopsida > Lamiales > Orobanchaceae > Orobanche > Orobanche coerulescens. The sequence continues at coordinate 126,440,470 of CM065811.1, read as the reverse complement.
CATCCTAGCTCGTGATTGAAGATCGTATATCATTGGAGATTGGTGTTCAAGACTTCGGCGTTGGATTGCTTCGATTTCCTCCGTATTCTTCACTACTTTGAGGTAGGTGATTCTTCACCAATACTAGTAGTGTTCTAAAGGACGTTTGATCATGCTTATTCTGTCAGTTAGATTCTCAAGTAGTCGAACATCATGTGTAGAAGGATATTTTCGATGTTTCGATACTTATTCACCATATAAACCATCGAACCTCTTGGTGTTTGAACTCCTAGCATATTCTGAAGCTTCAAACCTATTTGTGATCACTAGAAGGATTTACCTAGTTGTTACGTTTTACACATTGGAATCATGCATTTTGGAATGTAGGACGAACAGAACTTAGAGTATTTTCTTGAAGATCGAAGATGAATTATGATGTTGAGATGATTATCCGTATATTTGTATCTCATAATCATAGAACTTCCACAAACCTTATTAGCATGATATGCTTGAAGATGACTTGTTTTATCACCAGAGAATTCATGAGTTCATCACCATTCAACCCGCTTTACGCCAAGAGTAATCGCCATGCACGATTTGCGCACTCTAACATACACTAGTTAACGTTCGCTATCGGGGGTTGTGCGCACGATTACGTGCACGTAACGTGCGTTATGAGATCAGCCGAAGTCAAATCGATCGTGGCTAGCATACGCTAGGCTTATACGATAGCCTACGCTAAGAGGCAGGCTTAGCGCACGTTACGTAGAGTACGTAGCGCACGCTAAGCAGTCCAGGCAGATTGTTTATTTTGAGCTTTTTGGCCGTAGACCGAATTGCTAGGCCATCGTTCGACTTGAGATGATTTGTATATCATTCCTTTTGTTAAGGTTCGAGCTTGTTACGTTGATCGAAGGAGGCGGCCTTCGAGTGTGTTGAGATCATTGAAGTATTCCATTCTTGCCATTTTCGAGGCAAGTATCATATGTCGAGTTCGATTTATATTGAAACTTTGATCATGCTTGTGGTTTTGTTCATGTTGTTGAATATGAGATGTATTTCTAAAATTTCTCATGGTATTCGTTGTTATTTGTTCGTATTGATGAACATATTGAAATGCATATATGTATGCATAGTTGATTGATTTATGGTATAAATGATCCGAGGGGATCATGAGGATCTATGTTGAGGGCGCTGGATCGAATGTCCACCATGCGTTGGTCCGACGGGATCATCATGGGGATCTATGCTGAGGACGCTGGATCGCTGGACGGGTTTTCCACCATGCGTTGGTCCGACGGGATCATCATGGGGATCTATACCAAGGGCGCTGGATCGCTGAATTACCCTGTACTGTGTTGATGGAATCGTGAGGATTCGCATCGTTGGATTCCGGTGGCGGAAGTCCATTTTGCATGTTTTATGATTCATTGATGATTTATGTATTACGATACTTGTACTAGCATTGTTTTGCTAACCCCTTCGGGGGTGGACATTGTTTTGATGTTCAGGTAGCCGAGGAGCGGGGAAGCAACCACAGTACCGACAGGACGATGAGATAGATCAGTGATGTGGTTGATGTTTATTGTTATTGTGACTTGTCTTCTTGGTCTATTTAGTACTTGAGTACGTCTGTTTTTAATAACGTCTTTTCGATATGGTTGTATAAGTTAACTCATTTGATCGGTTGAATCTAATCTGTATTTGAACTTCAGTTGTACGATTGGATTATATTTACGCTCCTTTTTAAAATTAGCCTTGTAAATCCTTACCTAAAGGGTTTACGGCGATGTAATTATTCCGAATATCTCGGGGTGTTACAGGTAGCGCCGATGAGAGGAGTAATACGATTCGGTAAAAAGGGAAAGCTACAGCCTCGTTATATCGGACCTTTTGAGATTTTGGGTCGCGTTGGTGATCTTGCTTATAGTTTGGCATTGCCGTTAGAGTTATCGGGAGTGCACAATGTCTTTCACGTCTCCATGCTGAGAAAATACATACATGATCCTGGTCACATATGCAATTTCAAAGAGTTGCATGTAGCCAAGAACCTGACTTATGAGGAGGTACCTACAGCTATTTTGGAGCGTAGGGTACACCAGTTACAAAACAAAGAGATTAAATTGGTGAAAGTTCAATGGAGTCGTCATGGCCCAGATGAGGCAACTTGGGAACATGAAGAGGAGATCCGTTCTAAGTATCCAACATTCATTTTTCAAGGTACGTAACTTAATTTTCGAGGACGAAAATTTGTTAAAGGGGGTAGGTTGTAACGCCCCAATTTCGGATATACATTTATTGTGAATTATAGAAAATATGTCCACTTTTATTAAATTAATGCCCGAATAATTTTATCATTTAATCCAGTTTTATTTTATGATCATGCAAATCCATTTACATCATTTTAATTCATGTCAAGTCATGCGATTCGTTCATTTCATTTCTCATTTTAAATTCATCGTTTCATCTCGTCATTTCTAGGCCCAAGTCAAATTTTAAGCGATATTAATCGTTACCCAAAAGATTTTACAAGATAAATAATAATATTATTTTTTATTTATTATTACTATTATTATTAATATTATCTCTATTATTTATTATTATTAGAAGTAATATTAATATTATTATTATTATTATTATTTAATATTCAGCCCAAATCCTATAATTAATTTAGTGGCCCAATTAACAAATATCTATTTTCAGCCCAACTATCATCTTAGTCCAAGGACTAGAGAAACATTTTGGCTGGAGTTCCATTTTCATTCATTCATTTCTAACCTCTCAAATCAACCCATTTAATTGGAAATAAATTCTCAAACAATTATGTCATAACTAAAACAAATAAATAAGAACCTTTAAAACCATTTCAATACAATATATAGACCAAAACTCAGAACTGATGATACACACAGAAATATATCTGTTTTCTGCCGACGTTCCAGGCTTCCATCCGTTCCTCCACGTTTCTGTAACTCCCCTTCTTCAGAAAAGGTAAACATCATCTTTTCTTCTTTTTTTTTCAAATATTTTTCTGTTCTGTTCCCCAAAGCATATGAACTCAGTTCTATCGGCATCTCCACTTTTATTCTGTTCCCCAAATCCAACTAGTTGCCGATCAAACAAAATCATGTCTCCAAACAAAACATAACCCACAAGTACAGCCCGAATCCAAACATCCGGTTCAGAACCAGAAATCCGATCTGGACCGGGTCAAACCCGTTTTCAAACCCAAATCCAACTCGGAACAAATTTTCAGATCCCGAAACCTTACCTGGAAAATTTTCCTCGGCCGCGTGTCAAACTCCGATTTCCCCCACTTATTTTCCCTTCCAAATCGCGCCGCCGCCACACATCACCTTCACCGCTGTCACCAGTTCGGGTCTTAAACCAGAACCGCGACCAAACCCGTTTCGGTCCACCCACCTTCGCCACGCCAGCAACAGCCATGCGCTGCAATCGCCGCCACCACCGAGGTCTCTGCCATTTCCATCGAATTGGTGTGGTGTTTGTGAATTCGAGTGTCTCTGTGTGTGTATGCAGTTGTGTGTGTATGTGTGTTCGGTGTTTGTGTGAATTTGTGTGTGTGTGAGAGAGGAGTTGAGAGAGGGAGAGGGAGAGAGTGAGTGACGAGGGGTGAGAACAGGAGAAATGAGATTATTTCGGCCGACCCGTGAGGAAGGATAGGGTATTTATACCCCCTAACTTCCCAGGGATATTCAATTGAGTCCCCCTTGTTTCCAGACCTTTCGATTCAACCCCAAATCAACTCTTCAGTTTATTCAGTTTCAATCCTTAAAATGTTTAATTTTTCAGTGTTACCCTAATTAGCTTTTCAATAATCAATTCCAGCCCTATTTTGGCGCAAGCCATTAAAATATTGATTGTATTCATTAATATTAATAATTAAATTTTAATCTATGCCTCGTATTTTAGTCCCAGTTATTATATATTTATAAATTATAATAATAGTGATTATCATTATTATTAATTGTAGATAATAACAAGAATTTACGGGCCCAGAATTGTCGAGTCAAGCATTTCATCGTATTCAAGTTCAAGAACTGCATTTTATCCAGGTGTGGGGATTTATTACGCTTTTGTTTATTTTAATTGCTTTATATATTGTCTCGTATGTGCACGTGAAATCAGTCAGAAGCACTTAAATGTGCAACCAGTCAGAAGTACTTAAATGTGCAATTAGTCAGAAGCACTTAAATGTGCAAATCAGTCAGAAGCACTTAATTGTGCATAAAGCCTTCGGGCTAGCCGACGGGCTTCAGGATTTATCAGTCATATTGTTTATACTTGCTAATATATTTAGTAATTAACGTAGACATATTGCGTTCTCTCCACACTGAGCGAGTTGGAAGCTCACCCCACTATTTACCCTTTTCAGGTTGAGGAGCTCGATGTGGCATGCGCTTGAGTGTGAGATGATCAAACATATGATTAGATGTTTATTTACTTAATGTTATTTCTCACAAACTATGGTTTATGAACAATGTTCGACTTGTTTTAATTTCACGTCGAAGTATGTTTTTATTTAATGGTGACTTGGGATTATTACTTGCGATTATTAAGTTTATTTTTTTTTAAAATGTATTTCTGTTGCAAAATTTCTATTTATTCTTCCTAAAATTTGAAGAATTATATTTTAGAAAAGTGGTCGCTACATGTTGCATCCAAAGGATCTGCATACAGCAACTACCAGCAGCATAGTATTCTGATTCATCCATTGAAATAGAGTTTGCCAATTGTTTCTTGCTAAACCAAGACACAAGTCTAGGTCCAAGAAAGTAACAAGTACTGCTTGTACTCTTCCTATCTAGCTTGCAACCTCCGAGATCTGAGTCGCTGTAGCCAACTAAATCGAATCTGCCTTCTTTAGGATACCACAGTCCTACATCGACTGTTCCTTTGACGTATTTCAGGATTCATTTAGCTGTTGCGAAGTGTGATTCTTTAGGTGATACTTGATATCGCGCACACACTCCAACAGCAAACTGGATATCGGGCCTGCTAGCCATTAGGTACAGGAGTGAGCTAATAAGCTTCCTATAGAGTGATTGATCAACCAGCTTTCCAGCTTCATCAGCACTAATTTGCACGGAAGTGCTCATGGGGGTTGACGATGATTTGGAAGTATTCATTCCAAATTTGTTGAGAAGATCCTTGTTGTAATTTTTCTGGTTGATGAAAATCCCTGTAGGCAACTGCTTTACCTACAAACCTAGGAAATAACTAAGTTCTCCCTTCACACTCATTTCAAATTTACTTTGCATGAGATGAGAGAACCTTTGACATAAAGCAAGGTTAGTTGAACCAAATATTATATCATCTACATATATTTGAACCATTAGAAGGTCATCGCCTTCCTGTATTTTGAACAAGGTCTTGTCTACAGCACCTTTCTCGAATCCATTATTGGTTAGATACTGGGATAGGGTCTCATACCATGCTCTAGGGTCTTGCTTAAGTCCATACAGTGCTATCCTTAGCCTGTATACTAGGTCTTCGCCTTCTGGATTGATAAACCCTGGTGGTTGTTCAACATATACTTCTTCAGCAAGGTCTCCCTTCAGGAAAACACTTTTGACATCCATTTGGTATACAATGAAGCTCTTGTGGGTGACAAAGGCTAAAAATATCCTAATGGCTTCTAGTCTAGCTACAGGGGCAAATGTCTCACCGTTGTCTATGCCTTCTTCCTGTCTGTATCCTTGGGCGACTAGTCGGGATTTATTCCTAATAATGAGTCCATTTCTATCCTTCTTGTTTCTAAATACCCATTTGGTTCCAATTACTGATTGATGTGTAGGTCTGGGTACAAGATACCATATGTTATTTCTTTCGAAACCGTTAAGCTCTTCTTCCATAGATGTGATCCAATGAGAGAGTTGTTAAGAGCTTCGTTGGTAGAAACAGGTTCGGATTGGGCTAAGAATACAACAATAGTGCACATATTAAGTCTTCTAAGCTCGGATTGAGATATTCATTCACGAAATGGAGATATCTCTGACTCGGGTTCTTCTTGCGCACATAGTATATTTCCTTGTATACTCTATATTCTCCTACAAGTTGAAACACCAGCATCAATGTTTCCAATGATCAGCTCTTGCAGGTGATCTCTCAACCATATTCTGTCGGGTTCTAATTCAAGGTCTCGTACTGTATCGAGAGTTGCTGTAGTTTCGGCTTCATCTACGTCAGATCTTACAGCTGCGGGGTTGATTTCTAGGTCAACGACAGGTTCGATAGGAGTTGGTGGATCTAGGATGGAAAGTTGTTAGATGTTCTGAGAAAGGTATTCTACTCTTGTAGGATCATGGTGAGGTTCATCGAACACTACATGAACTGATTCCTCAATTGTTAGCTTCCGTTTATTAAAGATCCTGAAAGCTTTGCTAACAGAGGAATATCCTACAAATATCCCTTCATCCGATTTCTCATCGAAGGTTCTAAGCTGATCCTTACCATTGTTCAAAACGTAACATCTGCATCGAAATATGTGAGAGTACGAAACTAACGGAGTCTTGTTGTTATATACCTCGTATGCTGTTTTGTTGTGATGCTTGTTGACGATACAGCAGTTTTGTGTGTAGCACGCTGTATTGGTGGCTTCGCCCCAGAAACGTTGTGGCAACTTGCTTGCGGCAATCATTGTCCTTGTTGCTTCCTTCAGCATACTGTTCTTTTGCTCGGCAACACCATTTTGTTGAGGTGTACGGGCAGCTGAGTATTCGTGTTGTATACCATTTTCCGAACAGTATTGCTCTATAAAGCGGTTAGTAAATTCTGTACCTCTGTCGGAATGAATGCACACGATACTCGACCTTTTTTCATTTTGAAGCTTTCTCAGGTGCTCGGGGAGCTTTGATGTTGTTTCCTTCTTCTTGCTTAGGAAAATTGTCCAAGCATACCTGGAATAATCATCAACAATAACGAGACAGTATTTCTTACCTCCTAAATTTACCGGGTCTACAGGACTATAGAGATCCATAGGTAGCATTTCTAACACTGTGGGTTGAAAGGTAGGATTTGCTTTTCAGGGTGGTCTTGATTTGCTTGCCCTTTTGACAGGGTCCACAAACACTGCCTTTCTGGAATGAAACATTTGGCAATCCTCTAACCATTCCCTATCTGAAGAGTTTGTTGATAGTCTTGAAGTTGATGTGTGACATCCTTTTGTGTCATAGCCAGCCTAGATCTATAGTGCCTTTGGCAACAAAACAAGGAATTGTGGAGCTCGTAGGCATCCAGTCTGCAATATACATATTACCTGATCTGCTTCCCGTGAGCACAACTTCTTTGGTTAGGATGTTCTTGACTCTACAGTGATCTATATAGAACTTCACCGAGAACTGTTTGCCACAGAACTGGCTAATACTTAGTAGATTGTACTGTAAGCCTTCAACATAAGCTACATCGGTGACTTTGAATTTTCCGACAAGTAGGGTTCCCTTCCCTCTTGTTCTTTCTTTAGATTTATCACCGAAGTGCACTTTTGGAGCACGACCTTCTACGAAATCTGATAACTTGCTTTTATCTCCTGTCATGTGCCGGGAACATCCGCTGTCGAAGTACCAGATGTCCTTCTCCAAAATGTCCTGTAGCAAGCAAATTAGGTAGTTTTAGGTCCCCTTTGATTGTTGGGTCCATGGATGTTAGTGCCTTTAGGTACCCAGATTTTGCTGACAGCAATAGGTTTACTGTAGGATGGTTTAGGTCCATAGTTGCGATTACTATGTGGGGCATATACGTAGTTGCTATAACCATGATAATTATTATGCATGTAAAATTCAGGTTTATTATTAGTCCAGTACAAATTCCGTCTTGGAGGTGGAGCCATTTTCTTTGGCCTAACAGCTTGCCTTCTGGGTCTCTAGTTAGATTCCCAATGCTGTTGTTGATACTGTGCGGAAACTTGCTTTCGCGATGAATGATGAGGCTTCTGTATCCAATAGCTTGGCGTGCTGTACTGAAAGTACTGCCGTGCGAGCCTTTGGTATTTGGATATGTTGGGAAAAACAAACACCCTGTATCGAAACAGCCGGGATACTCGAATCCCTGTATCGAATGTCATAAAGAAGGTTTTGACATATATGCCAAATACAGTAAAGGAAACTGTATCGAGGCTTAAGGACTTATCCTATATCGAAGACCTGCCTCGAATCAGCATAAGTGAAGCTCATCAGTACAGCAAGAAGACTTGTAAAAAGACCAAGTATGGAAACTGTCTTGATGCCCTAAATACAATCATCTTCCATACAGTTCACAAAAGGAAAAGAAAGAACACAAGTCAAGTCCCGTTGAACAAAGAAGTATTTAAATACTCAAGGATAAAGTATTTAAATACTGCCAGTCTTCAGATCTTCAGAATCCCGCGAAATCCGGATCATGTCATATTCCCGTTGAAGGACATCTTATTCAAACGGATATATCTCAACGGATACTTTCTCCAGAGACTATATATATCCTTGAAGACATTGAAGATCACTTACTGAACCAATTCAAGTAACCTAATACTCAACCTATCAAAGTTATCATCAGAGCAAACATATCTCCAAAGCATACTGCAAGTTAGAACGAAAAAGATATACAGTGCTCAACATCAAGAACAGCTATCATCAGCTCAAGAACTTGATATTCAAAGCTGCTGTTCTTACCTGGTTACCCACCTTTTACCTCTGTGTAAAAACCGAGCTCTGTGTGAACTCAACAAGTTATTCTGACCTGTGTGGGACGAATAAGGACGAAGCTTTGGAACTGTGTGTGAAGAAGCTAGTCAAGAAGGAAGCTTTAACCAATCTGTGTGAACGGTTGAAAGCGACATTCTTTGTATCAATCAGGTGAACGATACAAGGATAGGTTTGTTTATAATTACGTAGTTGTGTACGCAAAGAATTATAATAAACTTTACTCCTGTGTGGAGGATCGGTGGACGTAGAGGGGTTTACCTCGAACCACTTAAATTACCGTGTTATTTACCTTCGCTTTTACGCTTGAAATAACTGTGATATAGTAAGTATACACCAAATACGTCGTTGCTGTATCCACGGCAACTAACTGTATCCAAGACTTCCGCTACGCACTCAGATTTAGATTCCGTACAGTTTGTTGTTTAAACGATTTTCCAAACTGTATCCAGTATACTTAAGTGGCCAACAAGTGGTATCGGAGTGGTTGATTCTAAAAAGAATCAGTCGTATTTCTTTTTAACCGAATCAGATTCAAATCACTTATTTTCAAAACAGTCTCTTTCATTCCTATATTATCAGTATGGATACTTCTATGATCAACAAAGTCCCTATGTTCTCTATTAACGAATTTGACGACTGGAGAATTAGAATGGAAGCTCATCTTGCAGCAATGCACGAAGAGATAATTTTGTTATACAGGATGGTCCGATCAAGATCATGAAGGTCAATCCAGCCGCAAGGATTGAGGGCCAAGCCCATGCTGAAATGCTCGAGAAAGAACGCGAGCAATGGACAACCGATGAAAGGAAGTGAGCCAATCTCGACAACGTGGCTAAGAACGTGTTATTTGTCACTCTTGACAAAGGCACGTTCTCAAAGGTAAAGAGCTGCAAAACAGCCAAAGAAATCTGGGATAAACTCAAGTTAATTTGTGAGGGAACTGAGCTCTCAAAAGAAAACAATATTTCAAAACTTACTCAGCAATTTGAATCTTTTGAAATGAAACCAACGGAAACACTTGAGGAACTTGACCTCAGATTTACTGGTATTGTTGGTGAACTTGAAGCGTTGGGCAAGATTTACACCCAAAAGGAGAAGAACTTAAAAATTTTCAGATCTCTCCCAGCCCGATGGGACATTAAGACCACAGCTATGCGTGTATCCTGTAATCTTAATGAAATATCCACTTTTGATCTCTTCTCGACCTTAAAGCTTTTGAGTATGACATTGTGAAGAGAGAAAGTCAAGAATCTCCTTCAAAGGTCACACTCTCGCCGTCAGATCGAACCGCCGACACAAAGATGCCTAGCTCGCCCAAGCCCGGCCACAAGAATGCCGACAAGGACGATTTACATCCCGTCACAAGATGAAATGGCGCTTCTAATGCATAAATTCAAAAGTTCATTAAACAATCTGAAAGACTCCCTACAGTGCCCAAACCTATCAACAAGGTAAGTACGAAACATCATCCGGTGATGCTAACTCGTGTTATAATCAGGAAACCGTGCCATTATGCAAACAAATGTCCTCATCCCAAAGTCCAAAGATTGCCTGAGGCCGAGCAACAAGAGAGAGATGAAAGAAGACGTGCTTGGAAAGACAAGCTCAAGGCCCTGATTGGAGAATCAGAAGCCTCCCCCACACCATCCAAATCAGCAGAATGTCTTCAGGTGGTCACTGAAAGTGATTCATCTGACGATGAGTTCGATGATAAAGCATACATGTGCTTTATGGCCAAAGATGTTCCATAAGGTGAAGACAGCGACGATGAGGTAAGTTGAACCTCAGTTATTCCACCTAATGCATCTCATACTTTCGAAAATATGATGAATGAATTCAAAAACATTCAAAAGGCCCATGAGACTCTAAAAACTGAGAATATACAACTTCAATTAACAAATCTAGAGCTGAAAGATGAAAATGACTTGCTGAAAATAAACTATGAAAATATGTCTCTTGATTGTGAAACCAGCAAGGTCGATTTTGAAAAACTCATGGAGAGCAATCATCAACTTGCTCATGAACTAAATGAGGTTAAAACCCATAATGAGAGCAAGACAAATGATTTGGTTCTACTACAAACCAAAATTACAACTCTCGAGAAGCGAGAAACTGAACTTGAGACCATTCTGAAGTCTTTTGAAAAATCGTCCAAAAGAATGGAAGAAATTCTGAGCACTGGGCAACATGCTCATGATAAAAGTGGCTTAGGATACAGCTCATGTTCGAATAAAGGAAAAACTAGTACTGTGTTCGTCAAGAGTGTGGAACACATTCCAGAATCGGAAGATACTCCTAGTCCCATAAAGGAACTCATTGCACCGAGAAACCGAAGGCTGCAATTCCGCCCCCTCAACTCTACTATTCGAGACAGTGGAACCAACAACCACTCAGAAGGCGTAATCTACAGCATGCTCCACAAGCATATCATCAAAGCCGACAGTCATTCAGAAAGAAAGCGGTATCCAACCACCAAAGGCCCGCACGGCAGTACACTCAGTACAGTGCGCCTAGGTATTGGATACAGGAGCCCCGTTATCCCTCTAGACAGCAGATGCCAGTTCAGTATCAACAACAGCATTGGGAATCCAACTGGAGACCCGTAAGACAAGTCATAGGCCTAGGAAAATGGCTCCACCTCCTAGACGGCACTCGTACTGGAATAATAATAATAACCCTGATTTTTACATGCATAGTAATTATCATGATTATAACAACTACGGATATGCCCCCCGTAGATATCGCAATACTGTACCGAGTACATCCAACAGTAAACCAATTGCTGTCAGGAAAATCTGGGTACCTAAAGGAACTAACATATATGGACCCAAAAATCAAAGGGGACCTAAATCTACCTAATTTCTTTGTTACAGGACATTCTAGAGGAGGATACCTGGTACTTCGATAGTGGATGCTCTCGTCACATGACTGGAGACAGGAGCAAGCTATCTGATTTTGTAGAAGGTCGCGGTCCAAAAGTTCGCTTCGGTGATAAGTCTAAAGGAAGAACAAGAGGGAAAGGAAACCTACTTGTCGGGAAATTCAAGGTCACCGATGTTGCATATGTTGAAGGCTTACAGTATAATCTACTTAGTATTAGCCGATTACGTGATAAACAGCTTCTCGGTGAAGTTCTATATAGATCGTCAGAGAGTCAAGAACACCCAAACCAAGGAAGTTGTGCTTACAGAAGCATCGTAATATGTACATTGCCGATCGGAAGCCTATGAGCTCCTCAATTCCATGTTTTGTTGCCAAAGGCACCGCAGATCTTAGTCGGCTATGGCACAAGAGGATGTCTCACGTCAACTTCAAGACGATCAACAAGCTTTCAAGACAGGTATGGTTAGAGGTTTGCCGATGTGTCATTCAAGAAGGACATCGTCTCATGACCATGCCGTAAAGGCAAGCAAATCAAGCCAACCCCGAAAAGCAAATCCTACTTTTCAACCCAAAGAGTGTTGGAAATGCTACACATGGATCTCTACGGTCCCGTAGATCCAAAGAAGTCCGGGAGGTAAGAAATATTGCATGGTTGTTGTTGATGATTATTCCGTATGCTTGACGATCTTTCTTAGCAAGAAGAAGGAAACAACATCAAGGCCGCCCGAGCTCCCGAGAAAGTTGCGAATGAAAAAGCATCGAGTATCGTGTGCATTCGTTCCGACAGAGGTACCGAATTTACTAACCGCTTTATAGAGCAATACTGTTCGGAGAATGGAATACAAAGACGAGTACTCACCGCCCGTACACCTCAACAAAATGGTGTTGCCGAGCGAAAGAATAGGACGTTGAAAGAAGCAACAAGGACAATGATTGCCGCAAGCAAATTGCCACAAAGCTTTCGGGTGAAGCAACCAATACAAATGCTACACTCAAAACCGCCGTATCGTCAACAAGTACCACAACAAAACAAACTTACGAGGTATGGAATAACAAAACTCCATTAGTTTCGTATTTTCACATTTTGGATGCAGTGTTATGTTTTGAACAATGGGAAGGACCAACTTAGAACCTTTGATGAAAAATCGATGAAGGAATATTCGTAGGATACTCCTCCGTCAAAGAAGCTTTGAATCTTTAATAAAAGGAGGCTGACGATCGAGGAATCAGTTCATGTAGTGTTCGACGAACCACACCATGACCCTACAGGAGTAGATGATATCACTCAGGACATTCACCATCTTTCTATCTTGGATCCACCTACACCCATAGAACCTGTAGTTGATTTAGAAATCAACCCCGCAGCTGTAAGAATCGATGTGGATGAAGCTAACGCTGTACAAGCTGAAGCTGTACCCACAGAAACTTTCGATACAGTACGGGATCCTGAACTAGAACCCGACCGAAGATGGTTTAGAGATCACCCGCAAGAGCTGATCATTGGAAACATTAATGCAGGTGTTTCTACTCGTAGGAGAATACAGAGTACACAAGGAAATGTACTTTGTGCACAAGAAGAATCTAATGTCAAGTCTCACAGCTTCGAATGGAAATCTCAATCCGAACTTAGGAGACTCAATATGTGCACTATCACCGTATTCTTAGCCCACCGAACTGTTTGACCATAGACGCTCTTAACAACTCTCATTGGATAACATCTATGGAAGAAGAGCTTAACGGTTTCAAAGAAACAATGTATGGTATCTTGTACCTGCACCGACACACCAATCGGTTATAGGAACCAAATGGGTATTTCAAACAAAAAGGATCGAAATGGACTTATCATAAGGAACAAATCCGGACTAGTAGCACAAGGCTATTGTCAGAAGAAGGAATCGACTATGATGAAACCTTCGCCCGTAGCGAGACTAGAAGCCATTAGGATATTTTTAGCCTTTGCCGCCCATAAGAGTTTTATCGTATACCAAATGGACGTCAAGAGTGCTTTCCTGAATGGAGAACTTGCAGAAGAAGTTTATGTTGAACAACCACCAGGGTTTGCCAACACAGACGGTATCGATCTAGTTTACGGGCTAAGGAAAGCGCTGTACGGACTTAAACAAGCCCCTAGAGCCTGGTACGAAACCCCGTCCCAAAGATCTAACCAACAACGGATTTGAGAAAGGTGTCACGACAAAACCTTGTTCAAGATACAGAAGGTGATGACCTTCTAATGGTACAAATCTATGTCGATGATATTATTTTTGGTTCAACTAACCTTGCTCTATGTCAAAGGTTCTCACATCTCATGCAAAGCAAATTTGAAATGAGTATGATGGGGAACTTAGTTATTTCCTAGGTTTGCAGTGTAAAGCAGTTGCCTACAGAATATTCATCAACCAGAGAAATACGAAGGAGCTTCTCAACAAATTTGGAATGAACAATTCCAAATCCTCGCCAACCCCATGAGCACTTCCGCAAATTAGTGCCGATGAAGCCGGAAAGCCGTTTGACCAATCACTCTACAGAAGCTCATTGGTTCGCTCCTGTACTAACGGCTAGCGTGCCCGATATCCAGCTTTGTTGGAGTGTGTGCGAGATACCAAGTTGCACCTAAGGAATCACACTTCAATACAACTAAACGAATCTGAAGTACATTAAAGGAACAATCGATGCAGGATCGTGGTATCCTAAGGAAGGCGGATTCGATTTAGTGGATACAAATGACTCGGATCTCGGAGGTCGCAAGCTAGATAGGAAGAGTACAAGTGGAACTTGTCACTTTCTCGGACCTAGACTAGTTTCTTGGTTCAAGAAGAAGTAATTGGCTAATTCTCTTTCCACGGTGAATCAGTACTATCTTCTTTGGTAGCCGCCGTATGCAGATCCTTTGGATGCGGCAACAACCGCCAGATTATGGAATCGATGCTAGAGAGACTCAATCATGTGTGATAGCACGAGTGCAATCGCAATCACGCACAATCTGTTTTGCACTCGCGCACTAAGCATATCAACATGAAGCATCATTTTATCGGGAATCATGTCGAGAACAAGGATGTTCGCACGGAAAAAGTTCATACGTACATCCAAATTGGCCGACATTTTCACCAAGCCTCTCGACACAGCAAGATTCAACATGCTAAGAACAGAATTGGGAATACTACAGCCAGACTCCCTGTAAGTAAATTTACTGTTTTTACTCAACAATTGAGGGGGAATGCTGTAAGACCCGTGAATACAGTATCCAACATTAATTATCTGTACACTCAGAAACATCAATACAGTACTGTAGGACCCATGAATACAGCATTAATCCAAATATTGCTGTATGGAATTTAAAACCTATTAGTACCTTTTTAAGGGGGAACGCTGTATCGACGCGGAGAACAGCACATGCTATAGGATTTCGATTCAGTATATAATATAATATTATTTCCTTTTAAAATAATTTTTGTCCACGTGCCCTGTTTTTATGTCAAACGTCATGTTCATTAAATGCCTTACACGACATCTCGACAACTGAATCTCAAAAGCCGCGATGTTTTTAAATTGTTTATTATTTTTAAACCGCCGTTTTAGGCATTTAGGGTATCAACCTATGTCAGAAGTGGGACCCGCTGTATTTTAAAACCTTTTAATGGATTAGCGTACCAGTTACACTCAATCCATCTTGACCGTTGATTTCAAGACCGGTTCCCATCCCTTAAAATCTGACCATTCGTACTCTGCAAACCCTGTTTCGCCGCCCAAGTATAAAAGGACTGTATCTGCCATTGGAGACTCTTTACGCTTTCTGCAATTACAAGAGTTCTCAAGCAAAATGCATTTACATATTTTCTGCATTTTCACTGCGAATTTCTACTGTTTTCTTCCACCTTTGTTTTAAGAAAACATCAATGGCTAGTCAATCTTCTTCCCCTGTTCTGAAGAAAACCTCCAACATCATTGATGGCCGGATCTTCTCGAAACCTGTCATCATCGAGCGTATCATCTCGGAAATCAACGACACCGAACCAATGGAGTATATCATTACTCGTCTTGAACAACAAGGTCTCTATCGCTTCGGGAGCAAAACCGCCGACAAATACGACGCCCATCTGGTTGAGGAATTCTACCTCAACGCCGCCGTTCGTTTTCTGTCACTAGCCCAGGGAGGACACGTTGCTGACATCACTGCAATAGTCCAAGGAGTGGAAATCTGCATCAATCGCGATTTACTTCAGAAGATCTACAGGCTGCCCGCCGACGGCCTGACCATGGACCAACTTGAGACGTTCGGGTCTCAAGAGCTTATTACCAAGTTTTATGGACTATTTACAGGGTCCAAAGTGGTTGATATGGTGACAACCACTTGTCACAAGAAAAATTTTCTTCTTCATTTCGTTTATCTGCATGACTTCGCCTTAATCATTGAAAATCGAACCGGTGCGTTCGAGATGTGCACGAACCTAAGGTTCAGAATGATGGTAGCTATTTTGACCTGTGAAAAGGTCAATTGGTGCCAAATCATTCTGAAACGTCTTCAAGAAGAGGTGTGCAAGCCTGCCACCCAAAAGAAATCCTTTGGTTTAATGCTGAACTACATTCTGACGAGGTGCGGAGTGACGCAATCCTCCGACGCCAAGAAAAATAGCTCCAGGATATATTTAGGAGGCGTCAAGCCCACTGCTTATAACCAGAGCACCATGCACGCCAATCACCCGAGAACCAGGCACATGCCTATTTCTGCCAACCCAAGAGATGAAACCGTGAAGGTCCCAGAAATGGAATCTTCAAAGAAGAAGCGCAAGCGATCTCACAGCAAGAAACACTCTGCTGGTGAGAAGTCCAAGAAGAGACTAAGGAGGCTCTCAAAAATCAAAACCAAGCACTCCGAGGATGTCTCGCCCGTGGCGCAACCCATCAAGAACCCTGTGGCCCAACCCTGTGGAAGAGGTGTCTCCTACTGCATCGACAGTAGATCCCGAGCCTTTGGCGGCTACGATGGATATAGAGACATCTGCCAACATTCAAGACTTTAGCGAGTCGGCTGCCCATTCGGAGCCAAAAGCTACTTCTCCTCTACGGGATCCCACACCCGTACAGGATCCAATTTCCTTCGGGGCACCATCCCCTGCAAGGAGTCCATCTTCCGCAGTGATCCCATACTGCATCTGGAATCCCTCGAAACAGCGTCTCCAAACGTTATTCGAAGTCCCTCCCCTCACTCCATCATAAATCAAACACTTCTTTCGGTTCAAATTGACCACGCGTATGAAAGATTTCTGCAATGGAAAGGCTATAGGCTAGCTCCGTACGATACACTGTACAACTGGAGCGAATGGAGCCACGAAGAGCGATTCGTCTCCGAAGTAACAGACTCAACTGAAATTGAGGCTCTGCTTCGATGGGACAACGCCTCTTGCAAGGATCTCATTGAAAGCCACCTGCTGCACAAATCTAACGCCAGAAGAAAAGGAAAGAAGAAGTCAGAGGATTCTCCCATTAATCCAAAAGACGACGACGATCATGACTCAGACGACGACGACGATGCTCTTCAAGCAGGTCTGAGAATGAGCCGTGAAGAGGCTGAAGCCCGAGACGCCTCTCCACCCAGAAAAGACGAAGGGCCTTCTAACCAAGCCAATCCCCCTTCGCCACAACCGGAGAACATTCCCGACCAGGAGGAATCAGTCCCTCCAGTCGAGGAACTTCAAGAAATTTTGGAACAGGCACCCAAGCCTGCTGCGACCGAAGAAGCTATTCCTGCCAACCAACAGGAGGATTCAGTCCCTCCTGCATCCATATCTTCCGAAGAACCTTCGCCACAGGACGCTTCTGAACCAACTGTCGCCGAACCACAAGAAGCTGCCCCCGCCCCTGCAACCTTGGAATCCGAGGACGGTACTGAACCTGAGGATGTCCAACTTACTTCACGTCCATCCGTGAATGTAAGGAGGTTGAACGGCGCTGAAGACTTTGCCCAGCCTGACTCTCCGATCTGTGCTGCACGTAAGGAGCGCCTGCGAGCTCTTGGCCTTCAGACTGTATTTATCCAAGATGCAGTAAACGCTCTATCTTCTGTTGAAAAGGCACTGAATTGGATGCACACCTCTGCCGTCGAAGAAATGACCACTCTTCAACACGAAGTATCTCGAGTTGTCGACGCATTCATTCTTCTGCCAGAAGTTTTCAAGCAAGCCTTGAAGATCATGGAAGATAAACAAGAGCAACTGCTGAAGGAGGAAGCTACAAAGACAAGGATTGCTGAAGCCAAGACCGCCTGTGCAATGATCGAGAACAGCTCTCAACTGCGTGCTCACGACAAATGCATTCAAGATATGTCGCAGACTCTTTCCTCCCTTGTTTAAAGAATAAACAGCATCGAGACCAAACAGGACGCCACTCTTGAAATCCTGCAAAGTCTTGATGAAGCCAAAAAGGGGGAAGAGGCACGAGAAGCTGCAAGGAGAATAAGACTGCAACAGGAAAGGGAATTTGAGGTCGCTGTAATGATTACCGCCGAATTGAACAAGCTAGCACCTCAATCCCAAAGCTTTAAAATTTCAGGCTCCCGACCGGAATTCCATGACCCAAATGTCCCTTGGCAAACTCTTATCCAAAGACCTTCGGAAATACGTCTGCCGACCAACCGCAACCCAACTGCCGACGAAGTGAAGCACTGGAGGAAGAATGAACTGATGAGATATTTTGTCAGACTCATCAGGGAATCCGCCATCTTCAAAAATTATAAAACGTTAGCGAAGCGGATAAGTTTTCAAAGATGCTAGAAGAAGGTAAACTCCCTCTCCAAATCGAAATGAAATCAAAACATAGAAGAGGAGATCGGGTCACCCATCCAGAAGATTGGATACTTGCCTTTGATCGTTCATATGAAGGAAGAGCGATTTACCAGGAACGAGGCAATGATTCACTTCAAAACTGGTGGCGCGGCACCGAGAATGAGCAAGGAAAAAGACCATGGAGGCATGCGGATTATAGATGAAGAGCTGAAATTTATGTATACTATTTTTGTTTTTGTAATTTCTATTCAAACAAAGAAACTTTGTACTCAATCATTTTGAATATCAATAAAATAGTTTGTTTGTCTTGAAAGATTACAACTCGTAATCTACTGTGTTTATGTATAATTACTTAAAATTGTTTGATAGGAATCTCAAGTTAGACAAACTTGATTGAAAAATAAGCTGTACGAACTAGTCTACGAACAATTCATAATTTCAGTTGTAAACTTAGAATACATTGTAAGATTGTGCCTGCGCGCCAATCATAGGCTTAAGTTGTAAACTGTATCGAATGTGCCTGCGAGCAGTTCATTATTGTAGACTAAGTCACAAAGTCAGACTTATTGACAAAAGACCAAGAAATCTGCCAGAAGTCATCGAAGAAGAATGCTTCATGAAGAAGGTTTTGGCATCATCAAGAAGACTCGAAGAGTTAAGTAAGAAGGTCTTGGCAAATTGTCAAAAAGGGGGAAATTGTTGGGAAAAACAAACACCTCAGTATCGAACAGTAATGATACTCGAATCCTCGTATTGAATGTCATAAAGAAGGTTTTGACATATATGCCAAATACAGTAAAGGAAACTGTATCGACGCTTAAGGACTTATCCTATATCGAAGACCTGCCTCGAATCAGCATAAGTGAAGCTCATCAGTACAGCAAGAAGACTTGTAAAAAGACCAAGTATGGAAACTGTCTCGATGCCCTAAATACAGTCATCTTCCATACAGTTCACAAAAGGACAAGAAAGAACACAAGTCAAGTCCCGTTGAACAAAGAAGTATTTAAATACTCAAGGATAAAGTATTTAAATACTGCCAGTCTTCAGATCTTCAGAATCCCGCGAAATCCGGATCATGTCATATTCCCGTTGAAGGACATCTTATTCAAACGGATATATCTCAACGGATACTTTCTCCAGAGACTATATATATCCTTGAAGACATTGAAGATCACTTACTGAACCAATTCAAGTAACCTAATACTCAAGCTATCAAAGTTATCATCAGAGCAAACATATCTCCAAAGCATACTGCAAGTTAGAACGAAAGAGATATACAGTGCTCAACATCAAGAACAGCTATCATCAGCTCAAGAACTTGATATTCAAAGCTGCTGTTCTTACCTGGTTACCTACCTTTTACCTCTGTGTAAAAACCAAGCTCTGTGTGAACTCAAGAAGTTATTCTGACCTGTGTGGGACGAATAAGGACGAAGCTTTGGAACTGTGTGTGAAGAAGCTAGTCAAGAAGGAAGCTTTAACCAATCTGTGTGAACGGTTGAAAGCGACATTCTTTGTATCAATCTGTGTGAACGATACAAGGATAGGTTTGTTTATAATTACGTAGTTGTGTACGCAGTAATTATAATAAACTTTTTACTCCTGTGTGGAGGATCAGTGGACGTAGAGGGGTTTACCTCGAACCACTTAAATTACTGTGTTATTTACCTTCTGCTTTTACTGTTTGAAATAACTGTGATATATTAAGTATACACCAAATACGTCGTTGCTGTATCCACGGCAACTAACTGTATCCAAGACTTCCGCTACGCACTCAGATTTAGATTCCGTACAGTTTGTTGTTTAAACGATTTTCCAAACTGTATCCAGTATACTTAAGTGGCCAACAGGATACAACCATCCTTCTGAACGGCTATTGGCGCTGCTGATATGCTCGGGGAGCATGCTGTGGGTTACGCCTTACAGGTCTGAATGGCTGGTGATTCCGCTGTCTGGAATATGACTGCGGTGGCGGAATGGCAGCTTTTGCTGTTTGCGGTGCAATGGGTTCCTTCACATGACTTGGAACTTCTTCCGATACAGGAATGGGTTCCACACCCCTGACAAACATAGTACTAGTTTTCCCTTTATTGGAAAATGAGTTGTATCCTAAGCCACTTTTATCATGAGCATGTTGCCCAGTGCTTAGAATTTCTTCTATTCTTTTGGATGATTTCTCGAAAGATTTTAGAATGGTCTCAAGTTCTCCTTCTCATTTTTCGAGAGTTTTTACTTTGGCTTGAAGCAGAACAAAATCATTTTTATTGTTTCACCTTGAGATTTAGTCTCACTTAGTTCATGAGCAAGTTGATGATTGATCTCTATGAGTTTTTCATACTCGACTTAGCCATTTTCACAATCAACAGACATATTTTCGTAATTTACTTTCAGCAAGTCGTTTTCTTCTTTCAGCTCTAAGTTAGAAAGTTGGAGCTGTTTGTTTTTATTTTTCAATGTCTCATGGGCCATTTTAATGATCATAAACTCATTCATCATGTTTGCAAAAGTATTAGATGCATTGGAGGGAATAGCTGAAGTTGAGCTTACCTCATTATCGCTATCTTCACCTTCCAGAACGTCCTTGGCCATAAAGCACATATAGGCTTTATCTTCGAAATCATCATCATATGAATCACTGTCAGTGACTACGTGAAGACATTCTTTGGATTTTGATGGTATATGGTAGGCTTCTGATTCACCAATCAGGGTCTTGAGCTTGTTTTTCCAAGCGCGTCTTCTTTCATCCTTTTCTTGTTGCTCGGCTTCCGGCAACCTTTGAACTTTGGGATGAGGACATTTATTTGCATAATGCCCTGGTTTCCTGCAGTTATAACACAGGTTAGCATCACCAGAGGGAGTTTCAGTACTTATCTTATGTACACGTTTGGGCCTGTAGGGAGTTTTTCCCGATTGCTTGATGAACTTCTTGAACTTATGCATGAGGAGCGCCATTTCATCTTGCGACAGGATATCATCGTTGCTGTCAGCATTCTTATGAATGGGCTTTGATGAGCTCGGTATGCTGTGTCTTCAGTTGGATACAGCGGCTAAGGCTGTAGTCCTGGCGGGAGATTCTTCAGCTTTCTCTCTCCGGTCTATATCGTACTCAAATGCTTTGAGGTCAGAAAAGAGATCAAAAGTAGATATTTCACTAAGATTGCACGACACACGCATAGCTGTGGTCTTAATGTCCCATCGGGCAGGGAGAGATCTGAAAATCTTTAGGTTTTTCTCCCTTTGAGTATAAACCTTGCCTAATGCTTCAAGTTCACCAACAATACCAGTGAATCTGAGGTCAAGTTCCTCAAGTGTTTTAGTTGGTTTCATCTCAAAAGATTCAAATTGCTGAGTTATTTTTAAAATTTTGTTTTCTTTTGAGAGTTCAGTTCCCTCACAAATTAACTTGAGTTAATCCCAGATATCATTGGCTGATTTACAGCTCTTTACATAAGAGAATGTGCCTTTGTCAAGAGTGACAAATAGCGTATTTATAATACTACGTACACAACTGCATATTTATAATCAACTGGTCCTCCACACAGGAGTGAAAATGTTTGTTAAAAATACTACGTACACAACTACATATTTATAATCAAACCTAATCAGTATATCATTCACACAGATTGATATAATGATCTTAGCCTTCAACCATTCACACAGATTGGTTTGAGCTTTCACTTGACTGGCTTCTTCACACACAGTTCCGAAGCTTCGTCTCTTCAATGCAAGTCTGTCACACACAGTTCAGGAAGAGCAAGGTTTCTCAGTCCACACAGGGTTGATGGGTTTGTTCAAGGGTTAGAACAATGATTGAACAACAGCTTTGACTTTCTGAGCTTTTAGCTGATGATGTGTTGTTCACAGTTTTGAGCACTGTATATCTCTTCTTTCAGAATAGCAGAATGCCTTGGGAGATGATAACTTCGTTGTTTCAAGCGTATATCAGTTATTCGTTCATTCGTTTGTTACCAGATCTTCAAAGGCTGGGGATATATATAGCTTTCTGAAATATATCCGTTGATATAAATCCGTTGAGCAAGATTCTATTCCAACAGGATGATGTTTTGAATAAAACACGATCCGGATTTTGCGCTAGATTGAAGATCTCTGACGGCTTGATATTTAAATACTTTATCCGTTAGTATTTAAATATATCTTCTCAAACGGGACTTTGACTTTAGTGAATAACATAGATTCCTTCTTGTCCTATTTGGATGCTGTATGGAATGATAGCTGTGTTGTCGATTCGAGACAGCTTCCATACTTAGTCTTTATGAGACTCCTTTGCTGTATGATTGATTCTGAATGCTGGAGCTATGAGAAGTCTTCGATACCGGTTAATATCTTTTTTATCAGCTTTTCGATACAGCTGCTTGTTGTATGCTGGATTGGCATATTGTCAAAACATTCTGTCATGATCTTTTCGATACAGGGTTTGTTTGTCCTGACAATCTCGATACAGGTATTTATTATCCCAACAACTCTGATCCTCAAAGCATCATCATAACTCACCAATACGAAATATACAAGCTCTGTCCAATCCGATCCGTCGGATAACATCATCAAATCTAAACATGATAATCGACTGTCAATCAGAAGACAAGTACTAAGAAGAAATATGGAACATACCTCATGATACGCAACGCCACGATGAATCGTGTCTGTATAATCTGAAATTAGATTAATGCAACATACGTACTTGATCCTAACAAAGGACCTATTAGTGGACACTCAACATGACAACATGAATATGCTCAACAAAACAGCAACATGCACTAAAAATGATAACGACAAAATACACCCATGGTAATCCGTGATCCAGCGTTCAATGCATAGACCCGAAGACGATCCCTTAAGACCAACATGTGGTGGAAAACCCCATCCAATGATCCAGAACACGCCAGCATAGACACCAAGATGGTTCTGTCGGACCAACACATGGTGAACATACAACAATAATGCACAAATACATGACAACAACAATATACAAAGGCATGACAACAACTATAAACGAATGTGTGATGACATGATAATGATAAAAATGATTAGAGTACTTGTCTCAAATCATTCAAGAGGAGCCTCCATGTCAGAAACTATCACCAATGATTATCCTCAATATTTGACGATCCAAAATATTATTGAGTGTAGATAACTCATATCCTCACTTTACCAAAAAAATATCCGCAATACTCATGTATACCAATAACGAATGTAAATCATATACATTATTATTTAACTCCAAAATCGGATAGAAACACACAAATCTCTTAAACTCACATTTACAATCATTGCTATATGAATTATAAATGAAATGAAACTGAAACCATTCACTAAATAATATAAACAGAACTCTTCTCTTTGATGTTGTGCGTTTAACACCCCGAAAATGGCGGCTATTACAGTGTTGTGTATTCCATACTAAGACCCAGCAGGCGATACAAATACACAAATAAATCATAATATAATTGTAATACGAACCACAAAATATTAACCATCACTACGATGAGGAGTTATACATCATACGACTATATTCGCCACGACGCAGGATTCAAATATAAGTATAAAACGTATGCTGATGGAGTATACCCCAAATAATAATACAATTGAAAACAAATATTAGAAATCAAGAATGAAAATACACGGTTTAATCATAATCGTAGAAAAGAATACTCGAGGCCCCTAAACTATTGTCCTTCAAACCCTTCGCTCTCATAATGCTCTTCCCGTGCCTTAGCCTTCCCTCGACCTAAAATACAAACAACAAGTATTTCGCCCAAACACAAGGTCAAACATGATAATAAATTCTTAAGATGTTATACAATCACATTTAATAGATCTGAATGAAACAAACCTGACTATTGAACATACCCCTCGGGCGTATGATCAACCAGTCGCAAACCTACGAACATACCTAATCACACATGGTGTATGAATGACCAACCAGTATGGCTCAAGACGGACATCATAGTACGCCCGAACCGAAAATGTGTCCGTGCACATGTCTACTCCGTATACAAAATCCAGTATATATGTGAGACAATGTACCTAATTAGTCTCACGAAGTAAGCATCTCGTGTGCACAGTCCAATGTGGAAATATCAACACATGACTGTATGTGCCCGACTAAAAACCCTACACATGACCCATCGGCATGCATCTATGACTCCAGATATGTCACGATGCAATATGACAATGAAACTCAATTAACCACATACCCTACAAGGATCAAAGACCTCACCGAAGTGACAACAACGATCAACGAGACCAATGATATCAAAGGTAGTGAAACTTGGGAGTACAATCCCACAACGGAAAGTTCGACACGATCAACAACACCTCGATATGAATCATAGATCCATAAAGTTTTATACATATATGAAATGTATAACATTCACAAAAATCACTTATCATTATAACCAAGCAAGGTAACTTGCCTAATTTTCGGAGACGAAAAATAGTCTTCCCTTGAACGAACAAACGACGTTCTTCGACAAATAACACTCACTCGAGCAAGCAACCTTGAATGAAATACAATTCATTCAATAACACAAGCCTATATTTGTGAGATCTAATTCATGGAAATCGACATCTACAATTCAACATGAATAGTTCAAACTATTCCCACAAATATTAAAGTCCTAGTTTATGAACTTCAATACCCCCAAATAAGCTCTATAATTAGATTAACATATTGGTAATGTTCTTAAGACCCATGATGATCCATCAAATAGGGATTATCAAGAACAATGTCAAATAATCATCCTATTATGATAATATTATCACATATCATCATAATCCTTTCAAGAACATTATCAACAATTACATACGATGTTTTATAAAATCTTAAACCATCAATCTATTAAGAATTTCGGATTAACCATCAAATTTAACTTCATTATATCAAGACTCTGGTAGTTACCTCATAATTCATTATTACCTTCCATTGAATTAGCTAAACCTCTCAAGAACACTATCAACATTTGAACATGATAATCTAGACAATCCAAATTCATCAAACAAGTTAATAATCATTCCAAAACATGATTATAACATCCAAGAATCTCTAAGTATTAAGAAAATACTCATCTATAAGTTCTAAGCATCATGTTCTTTATCATGTTTTCATAATAACCAACAATAATCATGTTATCTCTCAACAATTCAACAACACATGAAGTAATTATCAACAATATCATCATCATTACGGAATTAACACTAGATTATACAAATTACCTCTTGAAGGTGAAGAAAAACCTAAAATACTTGAAGAATACACTCCAATATTCAAGCCCCGAAGCTCCAGTCCAAGGTATGAAGCTTCGAGACAAGATAGAAGAGGCTTAGAATCACTTAGGAGGGCAGGAGGATGACCTCTAAGGGGAAAACTCAGAGTTGGTTCGTGCAAAAATGAAATACAAGACATGTCTTTATAACCTGCACATTCTGTAACATATGCCACCTGCAATGGCTAACGTACATTAACATCCTTTACGTACGCAAACACTCTTAGTGTTACGTACGTAAATCTCCTCCAAAGGCTACTACCTAATTTCGTACCTTGCCTTGCATACGTTGACAAAAATGACGTATGTTAACTCACCACCATTACATACTGTAACACAACAACATTGCGTTAGTAATTCTCGTTGACTTGGATATCTCTATCAAGCAAAAAATTCCAGCCATGAATGGCCCCACAGGTTAAAAGTTGAGATGTTGTCTTATACCCTAGGTTACATACGTAATCTATCAGGCTTAATGTATGTAACACTCACCGAGATAGCATACGCTATATGCTGACACTAGTGTATGCTAGGTCTAAAGTACTTAGCCAAAATACAACTTACCATGCAAAGTCTAACAGTCAAAACAATACGAACGGCAAACATAAAATAGTTTGATTCTGAAATATCTCGATATAATAAACACTGTATAAATCCAATTACAATAGAATGATAGTCGTACAATACATGCAATAAAACAGTATAAAAATGAAAATTACCATCGGATATTACATTCTCCTCCTCTTAAAAAGGAGTTTCATCTTCAAAACTAAGGGGTAAACAACTCAAAGTATCTCTCCCACATGCTATCCCCGGTCTCCCATGTAGCCTCATCGACTCCGTGTCTCGACCACTGAATCTTCAACAAGGAAATCATCTTGTTTCTCAACTTCTTTATCCTCTTCTCAAGTATTCGTACAGGACGGTCCTCGTATGAATGATAATGAAATATCTCGATTTCTTTGAGTTGATGTATGTGGCTAGGATTAGCAACATAATTATGGTCTTGATTTTAGAATGAAGGACTTTTCTATTCATTTAACCCAGCTCCCACTATTTTTATCTGAATAACACACTCCCATGTGAAATACGGAAGTATTGTTCGATTTACTTCATAGTGGTGATCAAGTTAGAGGGCAACCTAACCGTTTTTTGGTCTATTAATCTCTATAAAGTGGTGTCCAACACCAACCATCTAATGGATGATTCGATCTTCTTTTCCCCTTGTTCACTGCCCTCAACCTATAAGGTTTCTATAGTTCGTGAACAATTAAAGATTATACCATCGACGTTGATCAGTTTCATAATTGAATCTTATCCGGCAACCGAACAGGTTTCTAGGGATAAAATTTGCTCCAACCAAAGATATTAAATGCACTTTCGGAATTTATCGACCCTCCCCGAACGACTATCCCGATAACTCGAAAGCATAGCACATCCAGTTTGGATTTCAATTTTCCAAGAGCTCGACGGAGGGAAGGAAAACCTTGAAACCTTTTAACTTAATATTTTGTTGTGGGAGAATTTTCGCGATTAATGTTACACTTTGCACATTAATTCATTTAAACGCGTTTGTGGGCTTTTTTACCATATGAATAAAACATTCACAACTTATTTTCTACCAACATGCAGTTCGTGGACTGTTCCTAAGAACAAAAACATCGTAATCTAATTACATGTCTAGAGTCTTGAATCTTCTTCTCAGATGGATCTTCCTCCGGTCTTCTTCATTACATATAAACTTTACATGAAAAATTGCATCATATAATACAAATCTTCTAGTAAAATAAATAGGCTCAAAATGGACTTTACAGCCTAAATTGAATAAAAAGAAACAACTCAAAACTAGGTCCATAAACTACATCACAATTCACAAGCATTCATCCAATAAATACTAAATAAATGAATTTTGTATTAAATGAGTAATTTGATATATTGATCCAACCAATATATAAAATTTACTATCTAACAGAATAAATCCAATCAACTTACACAATCGACAATTTTAATTCCATTAAAGTAATTCAGCCAATTATAATCATTCCAACAAATCAATTTTCCCTTTTAAAATGAAATACCATATTCCATTTAATCAAATTAAATCCAATTTAAAATGCGGGAGATTCATTTTCTAGAATACACAAAAAAATCAAGTCCGGAACAAGTCTGGAAAGTGACATGACTGTGTCACAGAGATGACACGACTGTGTCAAACAATCTGGAGAGTGACACGACCGTGTCACTCAGTGACACAACCGTGTCAGCTTCTAGGAACCTTGTCTAATGTCCGCCCAACGGCATCCCACGGTTCTATTTACAACTATATATCTAATATCAATATTTTTGAATTTCATATCTTCAATATAAATCATTTTTCCAAGAAATTTACGATTTATATTTTGATATAAATTTATGAAAAAAACAACTATAATGAACAATTGAACATGTATAATGATTAAAACATTTATGATTTAAAATCACATATCATTCAATCAAGCATTTAAAATGATAAATATCGTATATATGATCGCAAGACCTCTCTCGGATACCACTATTGGGATTCAGTGCTTAAATCAGATGGCGTAGCGGAAGCAAAAGACTTTTCAACTGAACCCCTAAAGAGGACTGATCATGCATTGTATATACCAATATAAATGGAGTTAAGATATGAAAATATACCCTTGTAGTACTTTGATTGAATGTTTGATGTTGATGCCGCCCACAAAACTGATTTGATAAGTTATCGATGATCTAAACGCTGAAAACACCGTGTCTCTACTAGCTACGGGCCGGGATATGATCTGAATAACTACTCACTCAATTATCCTCTAAGGATACGGCTAGAAAAGAGTAGTAGGAATTTGATGATCACTCCAAGTGAAATATGTTTTGTTCTTGATTTTCTTTTTCTCTCTAAGAGTAAGAAATTAAAAAATAAACTCTCTCCTCTTTTTCTCAATATGGCCGAATGGTCTGTTTCAAATTAGAGGATGATGTTGATCTTTATTTACAAAGTCTCAACAAACTTCCAAACCTCCCACCTAAGTCGTGATTCTATAAAATCACAACAACACCTCACCTTTTGGAACCATTAGGCAACCATGGACAAAAACAACTACCATGAAGCTTCATGGTAGTGAGGGGCGACAACTTTAGAAAAAATAGGAGTTGGTTCGTTTTGGTCCGTAAAACAAAACGTCGTGTGTCCAGTCCGACTGATATACCTTGGTTTGTCTAAAATAAAATTAATACAGATAATTAATCTAATTAATTATTTATATAAAAATATTATTTTTCCAAGAAATAATTATTCATGAATTAAATTAATTACCCATTAATTTTTTATTTCACCAAACCTATTTAATTCGTCCAATAAATTAGATAAGACATCCAATTTTTAAAGTTCACAATAAGAGATCCAGCTGAAACTATTCCGTCGTCTCCATAATGCGCGACCTGATAGGTGTATCTCAGTAAGCAAGGGAGGAACCAAAGAGTTATATCACTACTTGGCCAGTCCCGCGGCCTACACTATAACCTTACTGAGAATGAATGATAGGGATCATTCAAGATCTATTCTGTCGTGAATGCCAATAAGCGTATAAACCCATATTTCAAATGTCCCGAACAAGTTATAGGGTCACGTCAGTCAAACCTTCTATACTTGATGCTATGCCTGAGTTAATGCAAATCGAGATCACCGAGCTCTCGTACATCGAATAGAACTAGATCAAATGCTTTAACCAAAGACTTATGATCCCATCTACCAATAACCGCATATGACATGTACTTGTTCACTTACAGAAGAAAGAATCCTATCGTGGTACTTAGTAGAACCTGCTACATGCCCGTCAAGACACATGTCGAGGTTGACCCCAACCTTCCGGTTATCTGGGTTGAACTACTCTAGTGAAAGTCTTAATGTCACAAGTACATCCTTACTAACTCCTCAAGTCGAAGGTTCACGAATACCTATCACAACCTCTCGATTACGTCATAGATTGTCCTGGTGTGGAGTTCGTGTGATGAATCCAAGGTGAGTCGGTTTGAGTATACTAATCCCATTAGTGTACCTAAAACGTGTGCCTACACTAACCATTAGTGACGACAGGCATTTCCCAAGTCAAAGAACACATCATACAAGTCTTCACATAAACTTAACACCCAATCAAGTTTCATCGACTTGCGAACAATTATGCATTTGAGCCATAACCACTTCTAGTGCCAACCCCCTTATCCAATAAGGAGTGGAATGTTTGCCCTCGAATATATATATATATATATATATATATATATATATATATATATATATATATATATATATATATATATATATATTTACGAGTCAGGAATGCCAGTGACTACCAGTAAATAAAAAAATTACCTTTTGGTAAGAATTTACACGAACAAGTGCAATTCCCTCGCTCATGCATCTTCTGAGTGGCATTCTGGGGCATATTCCTAACAGATATTATCAGATCAAAGTAGATTACAGACCCGCTCTTATCGCAGATCTAGAATGAAGTAACTTAGGGGAAAGCACCTGCGTCTGTGGTCCATGAGGAAGGACTTGTGCGTTTCAAGAATTGGTTATTTTTTTAATCAGAAGATGAAGAGTTGAGCAACTCTATCCTGAGAGAGGCTCATGCTACCCCGTACTACATTCATCCAAGGTCTATCAAGATGTACAAGAACTTGAATCAATATTACCGGTTGGAGTTATATGAAGCGAGACGTTACAAATTTTTCTTGATATTTCACCTGTCAATAGGTTAAAATTGAATATCAGTGACCAACGAGTATGCTGAAACCAATCCCTACCCAAGAATGGGGATGGGAGGATATATCAATGGATTTTATCACAAACTTACTGATGATTCGTCGAGGTATGATATGATTTAGGTGAATGTAGATTGTGTGACCAAATCAGCTCACTTCTTTGAAATCAAAGACACAATAGGTCCCGAGAGATTGGCCCTGCTACTCATTCGAGAGATCGTGAGGTTGCACGGAACTCTCAAGAGTATTATATCGGATCGTGATGGACGGTTCATGTCATATTTCTGGAAGGCGGTTCATCGTGCGATAGGTACACAATTGAACTTTAGTATGGCATTTCATCTACAAACCGATGTCCACTTTTAGAGGACTATCTAGACTCTGGAAGATATGTCGCGAGCTTGTGCTCTAACTGGAATTATGATTGAGAAGCCCAATTACCTTTGATGAAGTTCACCTACAGTAATAGTTGGCATGCTTTGATCAAGATGGCACCTTATGAGGCATTATATGGCATTCGTTGCAGATCTCCATTATGTTGGGATGACTTGTCTGAGTTTTTTGATATGGAACCTGATATGTTTTTAGCGGCTCATGAGAAGATCGCTCTGATTAGTAGTCATTTGTTAAAGGCTGACATCCGGCAGAAGTCGTATGCAGATAATCATCGACAACTGCTCGAGTTCGAGATTAGTGACCATGTACTGGTTAAGGTGTCTCCTACTCGAGGTGTTTTTCATTTGGGGAAAAAGGAAAGCTGAGTCCGAGGTACAACAGACTGTTTGATATTTTGGAATGAGGCGATCTGGCCTATCGTTTGGCGTTGCCACCGGCAGTAAGTCGAATTCACAATATGTTTCATGTTTTCCAGTTGAGGTTGAACGAGTCACCTAATCAATCTGGTATACTCTATGCAGACAATCAAAATAATCAACTCTCAACAATAAAGATGAACCCACTCGCAATAATACTCGAAAATAAGAAATTAGTCGGACCAAACATTGTGGACTGGCTCCGAAATATGATGATTGTCTGCAGTATGGAGGCGCTGGGATACGTCTTGGAGGCGGACATTCCGACAGCTCTAGTGTGGACCAAGGCTAGTCAGGAAGATGTCGAAATCCATGAAAAGTGGGTGAAGGATGACATTAGAATCCATGGCTATATGATGGGATCTATGTCTATTGACCTTCAGAGAGCTCGTGAGAAAATGACTTCTGCTAAGCAGTTCTTTTCTCACTTAACGGAACTTTATGGTCAGCACAGTCGAACTGTTAAATATGAGATACCGAAGCAACTCTTTGATGGGATTCGATGATTAAAAATGAGTTCCGTAGCAGAAAAATAAAACGGTCTAACCGGATAAAAACAAACCCCTAAGAGGATCGATCAAGCATCGTATATCGAATATAAATTGACGAAGAAAAATTAAAGAAGTCATACCCTCGTAGACCTTTGATAATTTTATGTTGATGAAAAATTCCCGAGCCAAGCTCTGATTATTTCGATCACCAACACGAACACAAATCTAATTCGTTCAAACTTGATGAATGATCAAACACCAAAGTTGTTGAATGTCTCTATGTTATCAAGCGTTGGATATTGATCGAAAAAATTAGATACCAATTCATTCTCAAAGAACACGCCTATGAATTTATATTGTATTTTTCTTATGTTCTCTTCTTCATTTTCTTCTCTAAGATGAATAAGAAAAATGAATAAAATTTGTCTCCTACCCTGTTAATTGCTCACAGCTGAAGTCTCCCAAATGAGGTGAGTTTTTGGTCATGTTTTATAATATGATTGATAAGATTCTCAAGATCAACATTAACATGTTATCTTTTGTCTTCATGTTTAAAAAACAAGTCAAACTCACCCGACACCATATCATGAAAATAAAGGAAATTTCATGAAAGGTGTTGTGGGGTAGAGACGGGGCGGCCTAGATGATATTGTGAGAAGAAAAGAGCCGAGCCACTTGGTTCATGTACCGAGAATGTTCGCGTGTCTAGTCCGTTAAGTACACTTCCTTTTTTATCATTTGTATTTAAACTTAATTAATTAATCCAATTAATTAATTGCATCAAATACAAAATTATAAATATTTCTCCATGAAATAATTATTTATGAATTAAATTAATCACCCAGTAATTAATTTCAATTCACAAGACCGCAATGATTTATCAAATAAATCAAGTTAGATATCCAATATCCAATATTTCGAAGAGATAACAAGTCTTTATCCATCAAATATCCTTGGGCGCGACTCTATTTGTCCATCTCAGTTGTCAATGGGAGGAACCAAGGAGTACGAGTAACACTTAGCCAGCCTAGTGGCCAGCACCTCAACCCAACTGGGAACGAATGATAGAATCATTCTAAAACCATTATGTTGTGAGTACTGTATACCCATAAACCCTTCAATCATATATCCCAGTCAAGTACTAGGGTCACAGTAAAGTCAAACCCTGTTGTAACTTGACTCTATGCATTTGTTAAGACAAATCGAGATCACGGAGCTCTCTTATATAAAATATAACTAGCTCTAAATGCTTTGGCCAAAGACTTATGATCTCATTTGCCATTAACCGCATAGGACATTTACCTGCTCAATTACAGGAGAAAGAATTATATTTTGGTATTCAGCAGAGAGTGCTACTTGCCCGCTAAATTGCATTTCCGGGTTGATCCCACCAGCTGGTGATTAGATCGAACTACTCTAGTGACTAACTTAATGTCACAATCACATCTCCTACTGAAACCTCAAGTCAAAGGATCACGTATACCTATCATAATATTTCAATTCAATCGTTGACAATCCCAGAGTGAAATCACTGTGACCGAATCGAGGTGAGTCGTGTTTGAGTATACGAATCCCATTAGCATATCTATAGCGTGTGCTCCCACTAACCCTTAGTGAAGATAGGCACTCTACATGTCAAAGTACACGTTATAGAAGTCTTGTCTAGACTTACTGCCAAGTTAAGTTTTATCAACTTGAGAACCAGTTAAGCATTCGATCCCTAAACACTTCTAGTGCCTATCACCTTATCTCCATAAGGAGTGGAATGTTTTCTCTCAAATGCAAGGACTGATATTCTATATACCAAATCAGAATGCCCATGATATACAATAATATACAAACAATAAATGCCTTATTTAATTTAATATTCATAATTACAACAATGCTCTCAATCTCTCATCCTCTGCTGAGTGGCGTTCGAGGGCATATTCCTAACAATCTCCCGCTTGCACTCAATACCACAAACTATGGAATCTAATACCCATACTCTCCAGATGTCTCTCTAAGACCTTCTGAGATAGTAGCTTGGTCAGCGGATCAGCAATGTTATTTGCTGTGTCTATTCTTTGTAATGTTCTTTATGGCAATGTTTCTGTCGTAGATCAGATTGAAATCGACTTACTACGCTCACAGCATAGGCAATGTTCGGCCTAGTGAAAACCATAGCAATACATGAGTCTACCCACTGTAACACTCCGAGATATTCGGAATAATTACAGCGCCGTAAACCCTTAAAATAAGAATTTACAAGGCTAAATTAAAAGAAATACTGAACAACACGAAAATGTCATTAATAATTGATTAATTTAACTACCGGTCTAATCATCCCAAAACAATCCATTTATTACAGACTTCACAAATCATCAAAAAAGAGACACGTACTCGAGTACTAAAAACCAAACCAGAATAACAGAACAATACAACAGATAACATCACTGAGCCCCCTCGCCATTATGTCGGTATTGTGGTTGCTTCCCCGCTCCTCGGCAACATGAAGATCAAAACAAATGTCCACCCCCGCAGGGGTTAGCAAAACGATGCTAGTACAAGTATCATAATATACAAAATCGGATATACAACAACGATGCATAGCAAAATACAAGCGCGAACTTCCTCTACTGGAATCCAACAATGCGAATCCACATGATTCCATCAACACAACACGGGGTAATCTAATGATCCAACGCCCTCAGCATAGATCCCAAGATGATCCCGTCGGACCAACACGAGGTGGAAAACCCGTCCAATGATCCAGCGCCCTCAGCATATATCCCAAGATGATCCCGTCGGACCAACACGAGGTGAATAACTGATCCAGCGCCCTCAACATAGATCACACGATCATTCGAATCAATACAACATTTACAGTACAACTATGCATACATATATGTAAATCGATATGTCCATCAACATGAACAACATATGAAATCAATAACATGATCGACATCATGACAATTCAACTTGAATGATCTCATATTCAACAACATGAATAACAATATGCATGATCAAAATCATCAACATTAAACCAATAGTCAAATTACGATACTTGCCTTAAAGGTGGCAAGAATTAAATACTCTAACGACTGTCAATACGCCCGAAGGTCGCTGACCCTCGATCGATCACCTTGCAAGGGTCGGACCTTGTTCAAAAGAAATAACAAGGAATTCAACATACTTCTCAAAACTAACGTACGAGCACCGAACGCCCTATGTCATATCCGAGTTAACATTATCATAAGGCATGTTCACGGTTTATCTACTCGATGAAAGCTAAGTCGGAAAAATGACATACTTCACATGAATCGAATGACCATATTGGAGGTGAAATGTCGACGTCTATGGATTCATGGATATACAAGTCACCACAATCTAAACTTAAATCTTGATTTTGACTTCCATTATATATAGGTATGATTCGGCTCTTTCAATATATATCAAAAGTATGATTCAAGATACAAGCATACCAAGCGTACTCGCAAGGGAACGATACTACGGTGTTCCGGGATTGATTCTACCGACATAGACTATTCATTTCAAGCATGAATATGAAGAAGTTTTTAAACTGAACACCTCTATCAAAACACGAATTAGTCTCGGTGAAATATCTTAGTAATCTCAGAAAACTTACTAGAATCATGCTCATAAATTCATAACAAACTTAGGACACCACATCCTAAGGTTCTAACTCCACAAGGTTCGATTACTACTCTTAACAACGAAGGAGAGCCAAAGTATAACCGAATCTATTCTTCTAAAAACATGGTTCTCGACTCCTTATGATAATAACTCACTTGGTAATCTCAAAAATAGGTTCAAAACATCATTAAGAACATGTAATATAGTTGGTGAAGGATCAACATACCTCAATATAGAGAAAAACAACAAATACTTGGTGAAACTCAACACCGAAAGCTTGAACACCAATCCACAAGGGTCTACGATCCTCTAAATCGAGCTGAGATGATGATATGAGAGGTTTATGGTGCTGGGGGTTCTCAAGTTACAAAAATCGGCCAAGGAGTGAGGAGGAAATGAAATGGAGGTTGAGGTCTTTAAATAGAATTTTAACCATTACGTATGTTATCAACAAACCATTACGTACGTTATGGCCTTAGCGCACGCTATACTCAATCCTTAGCGTACGATAACGTCTGGCAGTACTCACTGGCTCAATTATGGCTTCTATTACGTACGTTATACAAAGACTTTACATACGTAAAACCATGTACATAGCGCATGCTATCACCCATACCTAATGTACGTTAAGCCTCATTGACCTGCTTTATCGAAAATCTATCCAGGTTCATACGGGCAATATCGACGAATCTCCCTCTAGCCCCAACACGCCGACCTTATCCGATCTGCCCATGACTGAAGCTTACATATGCTACGCCACAGCTTAACGTACATTTCAACACTTAGCGTATGTTATGCTCAACATCTAGTGTACGTTAAGTCGTGCAGATGCATGCATGCATGAATCCGTTGGAAACTCCAAAAACACAGGAATACGAATACGGGAACCACACTTTGATTAATAACACCACATAATCAAATGTTACAAGTTCGAATACATGTAAAATACACAATAATTATCTGGGTATTACATACTACCCCTCTAAAAATAAGTTTCATCCCGAAACTTAAGACGAAAACAATTCTGGGTATCTCGACTTCATACTATCATCAGTCTCCCAAGTTGCTTCTTCGACTCCATGTCGAGATCACTGAAATTTAACCAAAGAGATTGATTTATTCCTCAATTGTTTGACTCGACTCTCGAGTATCTTGATTGGCTTCTCTTCGAATGCGTCGTCATTAGCCACTTCAATCTCGCCAAAATTGATGATATGACTGGGATCCGGTACATATTTCCGTAATTGGGTTACATGGAACACATTACGAACGTGACTCAGCTGTAACACCCCCAAACCACTCGAGAATATTTGTCACGGCCCCTTATCCCTAAGGACGGCTCAGTCGGGGCGTGACCCGGGGTAGGAATTAAGAAGCAGGGAAGAAAGGGGGAAACATACGTTTCATAAAGCATATGGGTGAATTACTATGAATAACCTATCAAGGTATCATGAAGGGGAGTCAGTCCCATGGGAACGACTTAGAATCCAAAGTAGAATATACAGTCATAACATTAGCCTTGAAGTTTAGGAAAAGGCTCCATAGCATATTACAATCAACAAGACATAGAAAGCATAATCATAAAGAGTGTTTGCAGCGGAAAAACATGGTTGGTTACATATATGAAGATATGTAACCAGGGCTTAATATTGATCGTAAACAAAATACTTCCACTCAACACCCTGCGTTACATCCCTTGCTCAACCTGCATATTCAAAAAGATATACAGGGCTGAGTACAACGTACTCCGTGAACATATTGCCAAAACATAAAAAATACTTTCGTACTTGTCATCATGCATATACGCAGTAACACACTGGGGTTTTAGGAAAAAGCCCATGTTTACTAAATCATTTCATTTCATAGCATATATCATCAGATTCACCATATCTATAATTTACGCCGGGGAAGGTGGCCACCTCCCGCGAACATTACTCCCCGAGATCGGCCACTTCGAAGAGAGCTCAGAATCCCGAGTACTGTGTACACTAACCCTGGAGTTTCTCATACGTAGTTTCTCAAATGCTTCATCTCTCCTCTGTGCATTCACTATCCGTCCTCTCAGATCTGGTGTCGTCACTAACGTCGTGACACGACCCATTATCGTTTCCGGTGGATGAACCACCTCTAAACTCATTCCTTCAAAATCTTAGATTAGATCCCCTTATGTGGTAAGTAGGTATCCTAATTGCGATTGAGTCTTACGACTCAAGGCATCTGCTACCACATTAGCCTTGCCGGGGTGGTAGTTAATACCACAATCATAATCCTTTACCAATTCGAGCCATCTTCTCTGTCTCATGTTCAAGTCCTTCTGCTCGAAAAAGTACTTTAAACTCTTGTGATCCGTGAAAATTTCACATCTTACCCCATAGAGGTGATGTCTCCATATCTTTAATGAGTGCACCACTGCAGTTAGTTCCAAATCATGCGTAGGATAATTCACCTCATCTAGCCTAAGTTGTCTTGATGCGTAAGCTATCACTTTACCATCTTGCATCAATACACAACCTAGCCCATTCTTAGAAGCATCCGTGTAAACCACATACTCCTTGTTCGCTTCTGGTACTACTAAAACTGGCGCAGTAGTCAATCTCCTCTTGAGTTCCTGAAAACTCTCATCACATTCATCCGTCCATAAATACTTAATTCCTTTCCGCAACAGTTGTGTCATTGGTCTAGCAATCTTGGAAAATCCTTCGATGAACCTTCGATAGTACCAAGCTAGACCCAAGAAACTCCTAATCTCATTAGGGTTGGTTGGTGACTTCCAATCACGTACTGCTTCCACTTTAGCTGGGTCCACCTTAATACCATCTGCTGACAAAATGTGCCCAAGAAACATTACTTTCTTCAACCAAAATTCGCACTTACTGAATTTGGAAAAAAGCTTCTCCGTTCTCAGTGTTTCCAACACTATCCTGAGATGTTCTTCATGTTCCTTCTCATTTCTAGAGTAGATGAGAATATCGTCTATGAACACTAAGACAAACTTATCCAAGTACGGGTGGAAAACTCTATTCATAAGATCCATGAATACTGTGGGGGCATTAGTTAATCCAAATGGAATGACTATAAACTCATAGTGTCCATATCTTGTTCGGAAAGAAGTCTTGGGTATATCCTCAGGTCAAATCTTCAACTTATGATACCCAGACCTAAGGTATATCTTAGAAAACACAGTTGTTCCCTTGAGTTGGTCAAACAAGTCATCTATCCTTGGTAGAGGATACTTGTTCTTGAGTGTGAGCTTGTTCAGCTCCCTATAATCTATACACATTCTTAGTGTACCATCCTTCTTTTTCACAAAAAGGACAGGTGCTCCCCATGGAGAAACACACGGTCTGATGAAACCTAAATCCAATAGCTCTTGCAGTTGGATCTTAAGTTCTTGCATTTCCTTCAGTGCCATCCTATAAGGTGCTTTCGACACTGGGGCTGACCCTGGCTCCAGGTTGATGTTGAAATCCACTTGTCGATTTGGTGGTAAACCCGGTAACACTTCTGGGAATACATCCTTGAATTCCCGCACAATTGGCACATCACCTATAGTTGGCTCTTCTCCAGCTTCTCCGTTAAGGTAAACAAGGATAGCCTGGCAATCCTTCTTTCTCATCATCTTCTTGGCTTGGAGAGCAGAGATAACGGGTGATCCTCTACCCATTCTTATGCCGTGAAAGTCTGTGGGCTCCTTTCCCGGTAGTCGGAAGGAAATTTTCCTCTCATAACAAAGAATTATGGCATAATTCTAAGCTAACCAATCCATTCCTAGGATTACATCAACATCCCACATCGTCATAACATTCAGATTATTAGTTACCATTTTAAGATTCCCGAGTTCTAATTACAGATTGGAACAAACATGCGTGGTAGTTTAAATTCCTCCTGGTGGTGAAGATACTCTCATGACATAACTAGCATGTTCCGGTATAATAC
Organism: Orobanche coerulescens; assembly: GCA_033398695.1. Taxonomy (NCBI): domain Eukaryota; kingdom Viridiplantae; phylum Streptophyta; class Magnoliopsida; order Lamiales; family Orobanchaceae; genus Orobanche; species Orobanche coerulescens. The sequence goes on along the minus strand of CM065811.1, from coordinate 126,401,187 downwards.
TAAGATTATCCACACATGCTCTAAAAACAAATGAATGCGATGCTCCAGTATCAAACAAAACAATTATAGGTAGGTTAAGAAGTTTGTCCATACCTGCCAAGTTACCCTTATCCTTCTCGGGTTGCTTCTGATTGATGGCATACGATCTAGCATTCTGATTCTGCTGTTTAGGTGGTGGCGGCAGTTGCGGCTGTCCTTGTATTGCTCTTAGTGGCTGGGGTTGACCCTGGTGGTTTGGTCTCTCTCCCTGCTGCTGCTTAGGATAATTTCTCATGATATGGCCTTTCTGACCACACGTGTAACAACTTCCAGTGCCCAACAGACAGGCACCATGATGCTGCTTGTTACACTTGGGACATACAGGGTTTGAAACTCGTCCCTGGTTATTGCCTCCCTAAGCAGGAACCATCTGCCGTCCCTGATTGTTGCCTCCTTGAGCCTGAGGCTGTCCATGAGATATATTTCCCTACCACGGCTTCCTGTCAGCCTGGCTGTTCCCATTGCCACCATTTTTTCGTCCTTCCCACTTACGCTTCCCCTTATAATCGTGGGAATTTGTCTGAGTGGGTGGTGGTGTAACTGTGGGTTCTCGCTTCTCTTTTGGCATTGCGGCCTCAATATCCAGGGCTCTGTTCAGCGATTCAGTGTATCCCAGCCTTCCATGGCTAGCTAGGGACATGCCTATCTCATGCCTCAGTCCTGACCTAAAACCGACCCAAACCGACCTATGCTCACCCCTAGATTAAACGGACAAATCGAACGAAATCCCCAAAACTAGATTTTAAGAAAACTTACCCTGATTCGATCGATCGGAGCAAGTTATGAAAGGATTGATCGATGATATGGACTCAGGAATTTCGTGGCTTTATAGTGGAACAACATCTCGTGCCCTCCAAGTCCCAGCCGCAGAAAGGAAAGGAAAAAATGGGAAAAAATGGGTGTAACCCGTCTATTTTGCCATATTGATACCCGCACATAACACGATGCAACAAACGGCCCAACCAGCGCCATGTTGTACCGCCGTGTTGCGGGTCAGTGCAAGACCTGACAAACACTGCGCAACACTCGGCGCAAGACGCATGCACGTGTGTCTCGACCGTGTCCGACACGACGCATCACCTGACGCAAAACTTGCACGGGTGTCTCGACCGTGTATCAGCAGACCTGCTAGTCCTGGCCGACCCATCGCAGGACACGGCGCTCGGCAGCGCCGTTCGGCAAATGGCGTAGGACACGGCGCTCGGCAGCACCGTTTCTATCGCCGTTTTGTATAAGTTTGGCCAGAAAACCTCCGGTTGCAAAACGATTCCGACATAATCTGAAAATTACGATAGAACCACAATAACGATCCGGAAGAAGACGAATAATAATAAAACAGGACATACGATTATCTCGGCTTACGCAGCGATAAGTCGTACCCGACGAATATCACAACACGGTACATCAATCCGTACCAAGAAATCTTCCACAGAACAAATGACTGGCACAACCGGTAAAAATTCAAACATAACCAGAACCGAGAATCTCGGGTATTACATTCTACCCCTCTTAAAAGATGTTTCGTCCTCGAAACTTAAACATAAAATGATCAACATGGTACAGTCTCGAATAACACACGCTAACCGTTTCCGACAACCTGCAACGACTCACATGCAGCACGCAGCTGCTACCATTCATATCTCTACACCAGAACGATAACAAAACACAACGAACGAAACCAATATTATTAACCAACCCGAAGGGCACAGTAATCAAAATACGAGTTAGTCGTTGAGCTATGAAATTCCAGCGGCCCGAGGTTAAGATCGAATATGAAGTTAATTTCCCAAACTTAAGAAAATTACGAAGTGATCTGAATGCTCAAAAATCATGATATGAGATCAACGAATACCGGACAACAAACGATCGAGACAACAATGGTTGAACAATCATATACGAATCATAACGAATAACAAAAATCTAATAGCATCCCCATAGTTCACATCTCGACTCAGAACAATATATATGATCCGGTAAAAACGACAAGATATGCATTTACATAAGATTCACAGGAACGGAATCGAATTTGGAAAAAGTCACAACGACAAACAGATTAACCCGAAACAATACCGCAACTCGTCCTAACAACAAAAAGTGAAGAGTAGAACAAGTACAAAAAATATCGACGAACACAAACGAGTCGATAGAGTCGAACAAAATGAAAGCGAAAAATATGGGTATTACACCATATCACCTTTAAAAGAGGTTTCGTCCCCGAAATCTAAACAACGAGAACGAACTGCTAGAATAGCAACCTTCCCGGAAATATTCTCTTGGTCCCGCATCTGATGTCCATGACTATCTGTATCGCGGTCACGACCGCACCCTTTGCCCCTCGGCATACTAAGCAGATACTCACTCAATACCACGACACATCATCACAAAATAATATACCAAATTGCCAACTCGGCTTGGCATATCACATAAGACTGCTAATAGCACCTCGATAAGAAGATCCACGAGGTATCCTTTTAAATGATATCATTTGAAAATCCTTGGATTTGCATGATTATTCAAAATAAAACTTTCAAAGTATTTTTGGTACCTCTGTTTTTTTTCAAAACTGTTAAACAACGGACTTTAACTGTCTCATTTGAAATTATTTGCAAAACAATATTTCCTTACAACCGGCACTATCAAAATCATTATGCCACTACACATCATCATTTTGGAGTGATTCAAGATAATGCACAATAACTGGCTCAGTTCAGAAAACTTTTCTAAATCCGAGTTTGAAGTTTAAATCGAGTAAGATTCTTTATCTTTCACAATATATTTTGAAAATAAAAATTATATTGGTTTTTGAAAATAAAAAAAAAATTTATGGTGTGAAAGATTTCTGAAAATCATGTACTCGAATTATTTGAAAATGCAACAATAGGTCAAAAATCATTTTCGAAAATCCTCTCAACACTACACAATATTCAACGACGGTAACATTTTACAAAATGTTCAAATGTACTTTAAAACGATTCTTTCAATACCGTCGGGGTTCCATTGGAAAATTTAAGGCCGGCTCGCAAATTTTAAACGATTTTCAATGTCCACACGAAGCTGCCGATTAAGCGAACCGTCAAAACTTTATGAAATTTAAGTTTCCACAACTTGCTCAAGTTTATAAAATTTCAGGAAAGCGTTTTCGAACACACACACAACAGACATAATTTATCACTTTATCAAATACGATCCATTACCATCAAATCCAATCACACGTCAATACCATCTATCCACATAATTACAGTATCACACAAGCAACCGTCAAAAGATAATTAACATCTAAAACTGAAATCCTACCTCTCAGTAATGAGGACTCTCACAACAAGTGCATTCAGGACGACTTAACATTCACACCACCAACTTAGTCACAATTTTTAGCATTATTGATCAAAAAATAATGCCAACATCACTACATACCTCCGAACCGATGGTCATGAAATCAAAAAGTCGGAAGCAAGAGCCACGTTTCGAGTAAATTTTTTTTGGTAGACCTCATTTGAGTTTTTTTTAAAAATCAAATTTTGAAAACTTACAATGCAAGAGGAAAATAAAATATAAGTAGTTAAATTCAAAACAAAAAATCCGGTCTCGAGGTCATCATACAAAATAAAAAAATTTCCTTTCTTGAAGGATGCTTTAGAATAAAATTTACGTGACTCTTCAAAAATAATTAAACTTTGAAATATCACATTGACAAACTTTCCTTGCGGGATCACACCAAGCCATTACTCCAGTAAAACAATTCACACAATATATATACACATTTATACATTGGTATCACTTTTCATTCCAGCACACACGAGAATCAACAAGCATGAGTTACGTATTCACAATTCACTTTCAAGATCCACATAATAACACAAAATCACATAAGCTCGTATAACATGAGACGCAACAAAGTAGGGAGACTTCGCACGAAGATGATGGCTGCACCTCGATACTAATCACGACCGACACCTCAGACGACGCGTCGCGACATAACTCAGTCAGACAAAATCTGACAAGACAAGACAAAACAAGACAAGGGCCGACAACACAAAACTCGACCCGACAGCCTAGGTTTCCGCAACCTAAGCTCCGATACCATATTCTTTAATACCCCCAAACCACTCGGGAATATTACAGCGCCGCAGACCCTCTCTGTGAGGATCTACCAGGCTAAATACAGAAAACACCACGATACAGTACATGTCGACGTGGCTAAATAATAAAATATTAGACCGATTTGGTCTTTTACCACAACATACACATCAACTATACATTACTCTTTCTCACAACTCATACCCACGCAGGGGTTAGAATACATCAATATTTCCATAAAGCGGAAAATACTACAACGGGAACATAAAACAACAAGACTTCACCAAATACTCAACACCGGTCATCATGTGATTAGTATCGTCGTCTTCCATCATCCTTCATAATGATCCTGTGAATCACTCCCCAGCGACCTGCAAATACCTAGACACAATACAGACATCCACCCCCCGAATACTCGGGGGTTAGCAAAACTCCACTGTTTTGCTAGTGCAAGTAAAAATACAAAGACAAGCCATACATATCATACTCCAAGAACATAGAAATCGTGAATATACTTCCCGAGATAATTCATTTGATCAAAACAGTTTGAATTATGAAAGAAAGGAATAAAACCATTTTACATCTTACAAAACATTTTACGATCTCGGGAGTTTTGAAAACATTTGGGGTTTAAAAATTTTCAAGCCTTTCGAAACACTTAGGGACATAGCCCAAGAATCATTTATTTCAAAATACAATTCCGATGACAAAATACGGGGTCCATGACCCAATCATAACATTCCAATCACAACACGGGGGTCCACGACCCAAATCATCCACATCACATACTCGTAGGAATAACCCAACGGAAACTACACATTGTCAAATATTACCATGACAACGGTCTCACAGGACAACATCAGAAGGTACAACTTTGCAACTTAACCATACGGTCGAACTCGACACACCACAAAGCTACAATGCACAGAGCAACCACAGGACTCGCGAAAACCATACTAAATTATCGCAACCAAGAGACGAATCACACACAACACATTTTCTAGTGCTATTCCAGCCAAGAACGATACCATTTGGACTGCGATTCTAATCAGACGAAATATGCGCCAAAAATCACAGTTCTACAGCAAAACATTTCAAAGTTAACCGTTGGTACGAGACTCACGGCCGCCGTACCCCGCAGTGCCCCGTCGGACATCCCTGGGTGGTTAACCCTAGTTCGCGATACGCACACACACGGCAATAAATATCCCTAGAGGCCTCGTCAGACCATCCCTAGGTGAACATACACATATCATCCACAACGCCACGGGAAGCCATAATTCGAATACTAGAATATGCATACAAATGCTAGGTACTTCGCTAGAATGGCCAGTTTAGTCGACGTACACTCACAACTAATGTCACACAACCACAAGCAACTACCAATACCAAACAACACTAAGCGCCACAACCTCCTTATGAAGGAATAACAACTAATATCACACAACATCACATATTCACCGAACAATTACACATATCAATACACAATCCTCGGCAAATAATTACAGTCTACTAAATTCACTTATCTTTTGAAAGACAACAATTATCGAGAATATACCGATCCTTTTAAAAGTTCATTAAAACATTCAAACTGTAATTTGGTTCCAATATCAACGAATACGTCTACGAAACACGAAATGTATGGGCAAGATAATTGCCTCGAAAATCGATATCGGACGCTCCGACGAACACGGCTCAATCAGGAAACCTCGAACACCCACAATTCTACGGGCAGAACAATAATAACATGATCGATCGGGAAGCTTGAGAAAACAACGAACGGAAGAGTTCCGACTCGAGTTCTTTGCAAGGAACCTGACCCTAACATCATACAGTAAAACCTCTCAAACAGAATACTATATTAAGGAATAAACTCTATTCAGCAATAAAAAATTATGGTCCCAACTTGGGACTAGTTATAATTTGGAATAAACTCTATATTGTCATAATTCATATATTTTCAAATCCCAACATAAGAAAATACACCTCCATTTAGGAATAAATTATAATAAAATACATATATATATATATATATAATTTTTACAATAGATTTAAGTTGATCAAAAATACTTGTTCAAGGTTGATTGTGAAAAGATTTAATCTTTTGTGTTGTAACCATATCCTTCAACTTGTGTGTGCCCATTAGCTCGTCCAAATGACCACCTTCTTGTTGAACCCAAAACATTTCCAACTTGTCAAGTAAGCTTAAAGCTTCTTCACATGAAATTTTTTGTACTTCTATGCTATCATTCTACGGATTATTTTCCTCATTTTCTTGCCTAATTCCTTCAACGATTTATTCATCGGTTAAAGCATAAACAATTTTCTTGCCTAATTCCTAAGTTTAAAACATATTACATACATGTATCTACTAATTATAATATTTATATATTATACATGCACTTTAAAATTTAAAAAAAAAATCTTCTTAAAACTCTATTTAGGAATAACCTCCATTTAGGAATATTTTTTTATGTTCCCAATGATATGACTTTAGATAGGTTTTACTGTACCATCAATAAATTAATGGTCGAACGAGGGGGAATAATCGTAGAATGCCCGAATTCCCTTTGTGACATTTTATCGAACACCTTCAATGCGTCAATAAGAAACTCAATAAAATGACGAATCCTCGGCAATCCAACCGTGGAACAACAAGGAACTCGATATAATATAGCTTGACAATCATCAACCCATCACTATTCTGAGTTTATACGGATTAAACATACAAATCGAACGAAATCCCCAAAACTAGATTTTAAGAAAACTTACCCGGATTCGATCGATTGGAGCAAGTTATGGAAGGATTGATCGATGATATGGACTCAGGCATTTCGTGGATTTATAGTGGAACAACATCTCCTTGTGCCCTCCAAGTCCCAGCCGCGGAAAGGAAAGGAAGAAATGGGAAAAAATGGGTGTAACCCATCTGTTCTGCCATATTTATACCCGCACAGAACACGGCGCAACAAACGGCCCAACTAGCACCGTGTTGTACCGCCGTGTTGTGGGACAGTGCGCGACCTGACCGACACGGCGCAACATCCGGCGCAAAACTTGCGCGGGTGTCTCGTCCGTGTCTCGGCAGACCTGCTAGTCCTGGCCGACCCGTCGCAGGACACGTTGCTCGGCAGCGCCGTTTCTAACGCTGTTTTGTACAGGTTTGGCTAGAAAACCTCCAGTTGTAAAACGATTCCGACACAATCCAAAAATTACGATAGAACCACAACAACGATCCGGAAGAAGACGAATAATAATAAAACAGGACTACGATTAGATCGACTTACGCAACGATAAGTCATACCCGGCGAATATCACAACACGGTACATCAAGCCGTACCAAGAAATCGTCCACAGAACAAATGACCGGCACAACCTGTAAAAATTCAAACATAACTGAAACCGAGAAGCTCGGGTATTACATCAGTGATGGCGGTAAGGCCAACCTGTACGCCAACTCCCTAACTCTTTCGAGGATATCGAATGGTCCGATATATCTCGGACTCAGCTTTCCTTTCTTACCAAAACAGAAAATTCCCCGAGTATGAGAAACCTTTAAGAGCACGTGGTCCCCAATTTCAAACTCAAACGGGCAACAGCGCAGGTATGCGTAAGACTTCTGTCGACTCTGGGCAGTCAACAGCCTTTCACGAATCAGAGTTACGTTCTCTTGAGTCTGAACTATCAACTCTGGTTCTGTCCCCATCAAGTCAGAGGAATCATTCCAACATAGGGGTGATCTGCATCTTCTCCCGTACAACGCTTCTAACAGTGCCATCTTAATGGAAGCATGCCAACTATTATTGTAGGTGAATTCAATCAACGACAAATGAATCTCCAAGTCAGTCGACCAATCTAAGGCACAAGCTCTTAGCATATATTTTACTGTCTGAATAGTCCTTTCGAACTATCCATCCGTCTGAGGATGATAAGCTATGCTAAAGTTTAGCTCGGTTCCCAAGACTTTATGAACTGCCTTCCAAAAGTGTGACACAAAACGACCATCCAGATCCGAAATAATGGTCTTCGGCATACCATGTAATCAGGCTATCTCCGCAATAAACACCTGTGCCAACTTTTCTGGTCCCCATGTATCCTTAATACCCAGAAAATGAGCCGACTTGGTTAGACGATCAACTATCACCCAAATCATATTCATCCCCGTTCTGGTTTTTGGCATATTGGTGATAGAGTACATCGATATATCCTCCCACTTCCATTCAGGAATCAAAGTGGCTTCAACATCCCGGCAGGTCGCTGATGTTCAATCTTAACCTGTTGACAAGTTAAACACTTCGAGACGTATTCCGCTATGTCCCTCTTCATATTTCCCCACTAGAAATTTTTTTTAGATCCTTATACATCTTACTAGTGCCCGGATGAATAGAATAGGGCGCACTGTGGGCTTCCTTCATGATCGTCTGTTTCAAAGCATAATTATCGGGGATGCAAAGTCGACTCTGGAACCTCATAACTCCATCATCATATATTACAAATCCTGGGGCCTTTCCCTTGTCCACTTCACCATGTAACCGAATAATCAGAGAAACATCCAACTGCTTAGATTTGATTTCTTCGATTAATGATGAAGTTAATTCCATCACACACAGTTGCTCTTGGACTCCTTGCAACCATACTTCAATTCCTTCGTGAATTAATTCTCGTTGAATGCTGTACTGGGATGTAAGTGCTTCCAACATTCGAATAGAAGCAGGTTTGCGGCTCAGTGCATCAGCTACCACGTTCACTTTGCCTGGATGATAAAGAATCTCCAGGTCGTAATCTTTGATCAATTCCAGCCATCTCCTCTGTCTCATGTTTAATTCCTTCTGACTGAAAATATACTTGAGACTCTGATGATCTGTGAAGATCTGAAAATGTGCGCCGTACAAATAATGTCGCTAAATCTTCAGGGCAAAGACAACGGCTACTAACTCTAAACCATGTGTCGGGTAGTTAACCTCATACGGTTTTGACTGTCGAGAGGCATAGGCAATCACCATATCCTTTTGCATCAATATACAACCCAGACCCTGATTTGAAGCATCACTGAAAACCACGAACCCATCAGTTCCATCTGGTAGTGCTAATATTGGTGCCGTTGTCAGTCTTCTCTTAAGTTCATCAGAACTAGTCTTACATTTCTCGTCCCACACGAACTTATGAGCCTTTTGCAAAAGCTGAGTAAGCGGACGAGCAATTTTGGAAAATCCTTCCACAAAACGGCGATAATACCCAGCAAGTCCTAAGAAACTTCGGACTTCCTTCACGTTCTTAGGAGATTCCCACTCCAAGATTGCCTCAACTTTCTTCGAGTCTACCTGTACTCTATCGGTTGATATCACATGCCCAAGGAACGTTACTTCCTTAAGCCAGAACTCGCATTTGGAAAGTTTTGCATAAAGCTTTTCATTCCTCAAAGCACTCAAAACAATACGCAAATGTTCTGCATGCTCTTCTCGATCCTTCGAACAGATCAAGATGTCGTCAATGAAAACAACTACAAATTTATCCAAGTATTCTAAGAATACCCGATTCATCAATTGCATAAACACCGCAGGAGCATTAATAAGTCCAAATGGCATCACCACAAACTCAAAGTACCCGTACCGGGATCTGAACGCAGATTTCGGTATATCAAATTCTTTAATCCTCAACTAATGGTATCCCAATCTCAAGTCGATCTTCGAGAATACCGTCGCCCCTGCAGTTGATCAAATAAATCATCAATTCGAGGCAATGGGTATTTATTCTTGATCGTCACCTTGTTTAGCTCCATGTAATCAATACATAATCGGAGAGTTCCATCTTTCGTCCGAACAAAAAGGACGGGTGCACCCCAAGGAGAAACACTAGGTTGAATGTAACCCTTCTGCAACAATTCCTCAAGCTGTTTCTTTAACTTATACATCTCGGTTGGCGCCATACGGTATGGTGCTCTGGAAATAGGTGCGGCTCCTGGTTCCAATTCGATATTAAACTCTACAGCTCTTCGCGTAGGTAATCCAAGTAGTTCGTCAGTAAATACGTCTGAGAATTCGTTCACAACTGGAATAGATGAGAGCTCTACTACTTCTTCCTTCTTCATGGCATAACACCAAAACCCAGTACAACCCTGTTTCAGTAATTTAATCGCTTGCATGGCTTTGATCATTTTACCTGAGCTTCCTGGTCTCCATCATTCGAATAAGTGTTCAGATCCGTCCTCAGCAATAATCGATATAACTCTCTTCCGATAATTCAAAATAGCCCCATAACGATTAAGCCAATCATCTCCAAGAATTAAACCGTCACCATAGATGTCAATCACAATAAGATTTGATGGCTAATTTCTCTCTCCTATAGTCATAGGAAAATCTCTAGTTTCTAGATTTCCCATAATTCTCTGTCCACTCGGCAAACTCACAACATAAGGTTCACAATCATTCAAACACGAGATTTTCAAACGATTAACACAGTTCAATGATATGAAAGAGAGCATAGCTCCTGAATCGAATAAGATACTAACTGGATGCAAAATAATCTGAATCGTACCTGATGCAACAGCAGTGTTCTGATCATATGACCTCCTCATCTCATAAAGGCGCGGAGGAATGGACCCAGCACTGGATGCTTCTCTTTTCCAAAAATTTTGCTGTTGAAGACCACTCTGCTGTGTCGGGTTCACACTCGTCTCTTTCGGAACTTGTGCTGAAGTGCGAGCGCCAAATGATCTAGTCACATTTCTGCAAGAAGTCGCTCGATGTCCTTATTACCCACATTCAAAACAGGTCACAGAAGGAGCGGAGCAATCACGCCAAACATGTCCTGGGCGTCCACAGTTATAACACTTCTTTGCTGCATCGGTGACCGTTGATGCCGTTCTGAACTTATTTCCACATCAAGGAGGATACGGAGGCCTCTTGGATGAATTGAATGAGGACTGGCCCTTACGAGACCCACTACTCTTGTTCTCAGTGAAGTTGCCAGACACTTTATGATTCTTTGCTTCCGCAAATTTCTCCACTGCTGTCTCTTTCATTTTGTAAGCCAGGGCCTTGTCCTGATACTGTCGGAGAGTGGTACATTCAAATCCCGACATATATTGTTGGATCTCCGGCTTCATTCGCATGTTGAAGTGAAAATTCTTCTTTGCCTCGGTTCGGACCAGATGTAGCACAAAGGTCAGCTGGTGATTAAAAGTCTTAATCATATCTGTCACAGATGCCTACAGATTCGGAGGCGAGAAAAACTCTCGGACTCTATGTAACACCCCCAGAAAAGATCGGGAATATTACACGCCGCAGACCCTCTATGGGAGGATCCACCAGGCTAGACATCGAAACAACACATTACATTACATACCAACGTGACAAAATCACGAATCATTAGACCGATTAGGTCTTTCGTCACTGACTTACAAATCAAAATACATAAACTCATCAAGACTCATACCCACGCAAGGGTAAAATACTTGCCAACAACAAACAGTAAGACAGCGGAAAAGACAATACAATGGACTTCGACTAACTGAACCCAAAACTGGCCTTCGTGTGATTAGTATCATTCGCCTTTCATCATCCCTCGTACCGATCCTGTGACTTGCTCCTGAAAACCTGCATGTACCGGGACACAATACAGATATCCACCCCCTGATTACTCGGGGGTTAGCAAAACTCCACTGTTTCGCTAGTGCAAGTATAAATTGCAAAAACGAGCCATACACAACACATTCCGAGAATACAATAATTTGAATAAACTGCAACTCATCCAAGACAAAAGACTTCCCGAGATTTCTCATTTAAATAAAATAGTTCAAACCGTAAACGTATAAATGAAATGAGTGGTCATTTTGAAAATCAATTCAAGACATCGGGAGTTTTGAAAAACAGAAGTAATTGAATAATTCTCTACTTATCGAAAACCACTTATGGTCATAGCCCAGAGCTTATTTTCCCAAAATACAAATCCGATAACGAAACACAGGGTCCACGACCCAACCGGCTCAATTGAAATCATTACCACAGACAATTACACACCACACATTACACTTATGTCATTCTAGCCAAACACCAAGACTTAATATAATGTCTCACGAATCCAAGCACAAGGCATTGTGATACTCCGGACATATCACAATTAATCAACAGTACAAACACTACAATTCTCGCGCAAGACCACTCGGCCAAGTCCCTGTGTGCCCCGTCGAGTGACCCCAGGTGAGAATGCCCACTCAAAAGTAACTCTCGTGCAAGACCACACGGTCAAGTCCCTGTGCGCCCCGTCGAGCGACCCCAGGTGAGAGTACCCCTAGAACAACCCTACAACTCTCATCAGATCAAATTCCAAAAACACAAACCACGAGAGTCAAACACAATATATATAGTAGAGGTACTGCTAGAATGGCCAAATTATCCAACACATATTCACGACCCAGAACTATAAAAATCTACACGGAAACACAATATCTCAACAGCACTGAAACGACACAACCAATGTCACACAAACTCACATATTCGTCGATAACCACGTGACTCCACGCACACATCTTAACAAAGAATTTAACTTTACATTTATCGACGACATAATCCTACATAATGACATCATACGGAAGTAAGACGATCCTATACTCAACACTAGCACACATATTCAATTAAGTATATTAATTCCCGAAACACACGGGTCACCTTTAAGAAAACCATGATAGTAAATATACCGATTCTTTTGAAAAATGGTTATAAATATTTATTTAGCACATATCGGCGATTAACAACCATTATATCCACAAAACACGTAATGTATGGGCAAGATACTTGCCTCGATAATTGATACCAGATACTCCGAACAACACGGCTCAACCGAAAACCTCGAACACCTACAATTCTCCGGCGAAGACAATAAATACACCCACGATCGGAAAGCTTGAAGAAAACGACGAATGGAAGGGTTCCAACTCGAGTTCTTTGCAAGGAATCTGACCCTAATATCATACCATCAATAAATTAACGAACAAACGAGGAAGAATAATCGTAGAACGCTCGGATCCTCTTTGTGATATTTTATCGAACACCTTCAAGGCGTCGATAAGATACTCAATAAAACGACAAATCCACGGCAATCCAACCGTGGAACAACACGGAATTTGACATAATATAGCTTAACAATCCTCAATCTATCACTATTCTGAGTTAAAACGGATTAAACGGACAAATCGAATAAAATCCCCAAAACTAGATTTTAAGAAAACTTACCCTTATTCGGTTGATCGGAGCAAGTTATAGAATGATTAATCGATGTTATGGACTCGGGAACTTCATGGATTTACAGTGGAACAACATCTCCTCGTGCCCTCCAAGTCCCAACTATCGAACATATCCAAATATACGAACGACCATAAAATATAGCTCAAGACGGACGTCACAGTACGCCCGATCTGGAAATGTGTCCGTGCACATTTCCACCCCGTATACGGAATCCAGAATATACGTGGGACGATGTACCTAATTAGCCTCACGAACTACGTCTCGTGTGCATGATCTAAATGCGGAAAACATCCACGCATGATCATCAAGTGCCCGACTAAAAATCCTACACATAACCAATCGGCGCGCAGATATGACTCCGGAGATGTCACGATACAACATGACAACGAAACTCAAAGAATTACACCTTTATCAAGGAATCGAACGACTCACTGAAGTGTCAACAAAGCTAAAAAGGACCAATGACATCAAGAACGGTAATTTCGGGTATATTATCCGAACACCATGATAATATGATCAAAGGCATCACCATATCACGAATCACAGATTATCAGAACATTTCATACACACGAAACGCATAATAATCACAAGAATTCAACCATCATTGTAACCAAGCAAGATAACTTACCTCAATCGTGTAGATGAATAATCCTTCTTTGAATGGTCAAACGAACGGTATCCCCGTCTAACAATACTCACGTGAACTAGCAACCTTTAATGAAATGTAATTCATTCAACAACACATTCGTACGATAACGGTATCATTACATAAACAATATTCGTAAATTTTCTTGGAATAAATCAATTATCTTATTGATCACTTTAATGTTCCAATTACAAATCATCATATGCTTATCATGTTCATTCACATATTCTAACATTAATGTCAAATACTTGAAGTCCAGATTATTACCAATGTAACATTGTGAAAACATCTTTTCAAATCATCGGCACTTGTGATTACGATATAAGTTTGTGTTTAATTACGTTCTTCATTATTTTACCAACGACTACATTAAAACTGATTCCTATATGAAAGCATAAGTTTAAGTTTTTAGTGAACTAAGAACATCATCTTAATTTACGTCTCCTAACACACACGGATTAATGAAATGGAATTCGGCTACTCCCTCTACTGCATTCGAATCACCATACTCACTACAATCCTCTTAAGAACATTATCAACACATTAATGTAGTGATTAACACCCCCCTTAAGTTACCAACGAAATCGATTAACTTGAACATATGAAGATTACAACTTCCTTCTATCAAAGTCCATGGTTTTACTTTTGAAGAAGTTATTAAAAACCTAGTTATATCATTGGATACTTGGAATTCTAAATATAACTTCATCCCATCTTGTGAAAATTATCTTCAAAGGGTTAACATAATTCTTCCAACAATTTATTGCGAAGGTATTGGTTTTAGAGGCCAAAATTATGGTTCCATATTACCTTCAAGAATCAATTGAATGTTCAAGACAAGATTAGTATCTCTCACCTCTAATCATTAAGGATTTCATCCCTAACATGTTCCTAGTGTTGAGACTATAATCAACTTCCGATTATCATGTTATAAATCAGGTTTTATCTGTCATTATCAACACAACCATATTATGAAGTTATTATACATCAAGAAGTAATACTAATACCCCTAATGTTGATCTTCACTTAGTTTGAGCATGATTCAATCAATTTATCATGTTTATACTAGCTTAAACTAACATTATGTGAAGTTTTTATATACTAACATCATCATAAGCATAGATTTAATATGAGTTAAAGAAAGACCAACCTCAAAATGAAGAACAACACCAACACTTCAAGGGACACACTTCAATCTCCAAATCTCCAAGTCACAAACCAAGTGCTGAAGCTCCAACACAAGTTAGAAGGGCAAGAAATGGAGTTGGCAGGGAAGGGAATCGTTTTCTCAGTGGGGAGGTTGAATGGGTCGAGCAGGAAATGAAAGGCAAGTCATATTTTTATAACCTGAACTCAGCATTACGTACGTTAAAGAGAGGGGGTTAACGTACGTTAAGGCCCTTACGTACGTAATCTCATGAACATTACGTACGTAATCAATTTTATCAGATCTTTCTGACGTAAAACACGTAAATCGTTACGTACGTAAATATATAACTATTACGTACGTAATAGCCATTGACTTGGCTGTCGCGATCGACTCCTGACCACCTACCCCCGTTCGGTCCCACCCGCCGAAAGGCGGGCTATTGATGGATCTCTCGCATTACGTACATTAACATATGAATATTACGTACGAAAGACTACATACATAGCGTACGTAAAGAAGATACGTTAACGTACGTTAAGTTCTATAACAAGCATAAATGGAATTCTCCCAATATCACCCAACAATTTATAAATGACCATGATTCCAACTTAACATAATTCGTCGATATACTTGCTACAACAATACAGATATGGTGCGAAAATACTTGGTTTAAATCAGAAAATACAATAGTAAAGGCGAGGGTATTACATACTCCCCCCCCCCTTAAAAGGAGTTTCGTCCCCGAAACTAAGGGGTAAACATCTCGGGGTATTTCTCTCGCATGCTATCTTCAGTCTCCCACGTAGCTTCCTCGACTCCAAGTCTCGACCACTGAATTTTTAATAAGGGAATCGCCTTGTTCCTCAGCTGTTTGACTCTCCTCTCAAGTATCCGCACAGGGCGCTCTTCATACGAATGGTCATCGGCTATTTCGACCTCGTCGAAATGAATAATGTGGCTTGGGTCAGCAATATACTTCCTCAACTGAGATACATGGAATACGTTGTGAATCCGGCTCAAGGCTGGTGGTAACGCTAAATGATAGGCTAGGTCGCCTACTCGCTCCAGGATCTCAAACGGACCAATATACCTTGGGCTCAACTTGCCTCTCTTCCCGAATCGGAAAACACCTCGAGTAGGAGATACTTTGACTAGTACATGGTCACCAACCTCAAACTCGAGTGGTCGTCGAAGATTATCTGCATATGATTTCTGGCGGCTTTGGGCCGTTAATAGACGACTCTTGATCAGGGAAATTTTCTCGCGGGCTGCTAATAACATATCAAGCTCCGTACCAATAGATTCAGATAAATCATCCCATCACAATGCCTACAAAGGGGACCTACAACGACGACCATACAATGCCTCATAAGGTGCCATCATGATCGAGGCGTGCCAGCTGTTATTATATGTGAACTCCACTAATGGTAGTTGGGCTTCCCAGTCGTACTTCTAATCGAGAGCACATGCCCTCAACATATCTTCCAGAGTTTGAATAGTCCTCTTAGACTGACCATCAGTCTGAGAATGAAAAGCCGTACTGAAGTTCAACTGTGTACCCATCGCACGGTGAACCGCTTTCCAAAAATACGACACGAACCGTCTGTCACGATCTGATACAATACTCTTAGGGGTACTATGCAGCCTCACAATCTCTTTGATGAACAACTGGGCCAATCTCTCAGGGCCCCACGTATCCTTGATCTCCAAGAAGTGGGCTGATTTAGTCAATCGATCCACAATCACCCAAATCGTATTCATGCCTCGACGGCTCATCGGCAAGCTAGTAATAAAATCCGTCGATATATCTTCCCACTTCCACTCGGGAATCGAAAGCGGTTTCATCATGCTAGTTGGTCGTTGATGCTCAATCTTGACCTGCTGACAGGTCAAACATTTCGAAACGAATTCGGCAACCTCCCGTTTCATGTTACCCTACCAATAATACGGCTTCAAATCCTTATACATTTTGTTCGATCCCAGGTGTATGGAATACGGGGTAGCATGAGCCTCCTTCAGGATAGTATCCCTCAACTCTTCGTCTACTGGTACACATACTCGGTTTTTAAAGCGTATCAGTCCATCCTCGTGAACCAAAAATCCAGGGGCCTTCCCCTGATCGATTTCTCCTCGAATTCTGGATAAGAACAAGTCCGTCATCTGTTTCGTCCTGACCATCTCATCAAGGGATGATGAAATCTCAAGCGTGCACAGTTGTCCCTGAATGCGTTATAACCAGACCTCAATCTCTGGTCTCATGAACTCTAATTGCAACTCCCTCTGGGCGGTCAAACGAGCCAGTATCTGCTCCTGCACTGTCCTACGGCTCAAGGCATCGGCAACCACGTTTGCCTTGCCTGGATGATAAAGGATGTCGATATCATAGTCTTTGATTAGCTCTAACCACCTCATTTGTCTCATATTCAACTCCTTTTGGGTAAAAATATACTTCAGGCTCTTGTGGTCCGTAAAAATCCGGCAGGTAACTCCATACAGATAGTGGCGCCAGATTTTTAAAGCAAACACTACAGCTGCTAACTCCAAATCATGAGTCGGGTAGTTGACCTCGTAAGGACGCAACTGTCTGGATTCATAGGCGATCACTTTCCCGTCCTGCATTAATACGCAACCAAGGCCCTGTCTCGATGCATCGCTATATACCACGAATCCTTCCGTTCCTTTAGGTAGAACCAAAACAGGTGCTGAAATTAATCGACTTTTGAGTTCATCAAAACTTTGCTGACATGCTTCCGACCACAAGTACTTCTTATCTTTCCTCAACAGATTAGTCATCGGTTGAGCAATTTTGGAAAATCCTTCCACGAATAAATGCTGTAATAGCCTGCTAGACCCAGAAAACTACGAACTTCCTTCACGTTCTTCGGAGGTAGCCAGTCTCGGATAGCTTCTGTCTTCTGTGGGTCTACTCTCACTCCATCTGCTGATATTACGTGTCCCAGAAAAATAACTTCAGACATCCAGAATTCACACTTAGAAAATTTTCCATAGAGTTGTTCTCGCCTTAATGCATCGAGAACCTGGAGGAGGTGACACTCATGCTCCTCATGATCACGAGAGTAGATCAGGATGTCGTCAATAAAAACGACTACAAAATGATCCAGATAATTAATAAAAACCCGATTTATCAATTCCATGAATACTGCAAGTGCATTAGTCAGTCCGAATGGCATGACAACGAACTCATAATGCCCATAGCGAGTGCGAAAAGCTGTCTTCGGGACGTCAGACTCTCGAATCCGCAATTGGTGGTACCCGGATCTCAAGTCGATCTTGGAAAATACAGTGGCTCCCTGGAGCTGATCCAATAGATCATCGATGCGAGGTAAAGGATATTTGTTCTTAATTGTTACTTTGTTCAGCTCACGATAATCAATACACAAACGCAGCGATCTGTCCTTCTTCCATACGAGTAACACCGGTGCTCCCCAAGGGGATGCACTGGGTCGAACATATCCTTTCTCAGTTAACTCCTCAAGTTGTCTTTTCAACTCCTGCATCTCAGTCGGGGCCATACGATATGGTGCTTTCGAAAGAGGGGACGTCCCTGGCTCCAACTCAATGGTGAATTCTACCTCTCGCTGTGGGGGTAGTCCTGGAAGCTCTTTTGGAAATACATCTGGATAGTTTCGAACTACCGGAATATCAACCAATTCGACTGGTCCGTCAGTTGTCTTGGTCATGTAACACCAATAACCAATGCATCCCTGGTTCAGTAATCTCACAGCCTTCATAGCGCTGATGACTCTCCCAGAATGATTGGGATTATCACCCCGAAAAATACACTCAACGCCATCATCAGATGTGATGGTCACCATTCGCTTACGGACGCTAAGCACAGCATCGTGACGATCCATCCATTCGATACCCAAGATTACATCATCTTTAGGTAAATCAACCACAATCAAGTCGGACAACCACTCACGGTTGTTCATGCGAATCAGACAGTTCTGTACTTCATGACTCCCAATAATTCTTCTATCATCGGGTAGACCAATTACATAAGGTTCACAATCGGTAAAATGATTCAATTGCAAATGACTTAAACAAGAAGTAGACAAAAAGGAGTGTGAAGCACCAGTATCAAAAAGAACACAAACGGGTTGAGAGTTCGTAGACTCTGGGTTTTGAAACCCCGGAAGCAGGTGTACCAGCTTGATTTCCACGGCCCATCCCTTTGTTTGCCCCGGTAGTCTGGTAAGAAGCGGACGGAGGAGCACATTCCTGGACAGAAGACTGTACTAGAGCAAGAGATGCTACTGGAGCACGCCCGAGTCCACCCCTGCAATAGCGAGCACGATGACCGTTCTTCCCGCAAGTGTGACAGGCAACGGCCGGCTTCGGACACTTGGAGCTGATATGTCCCTGGTCCCCACAGTTATAACACACGACAGGTGAGCTGATTGCCCGAGAGTGCGTTCCTGTCAGTTTCGGTGCCATAGGTGGCCGTTCAAAAGGATTTGGTACAGGCTGGGGCTTCTTGAACATCCCCCGGTTAATGTCTGCCTGGGTCTGGTTCCTGGATCTCTTGTTGGAAAACTGAGGCTGCTTCTTGGAAATCTCCTTCGCAGTAAGTTCATACTCCAAAGCCTTCTCAGTAAACTCCAGTAGGGTCGTACAGTGGTGATTGAGTAATTGCATCCTCATTCGGGGTTTAAGCCTCTTGAGGAAATATTTGATCTTATCAGCTTCCGAACGGACAACTCACGTAGCAAAAGGGAGAAGTGCTTGGAATTTTTCAGCAATCGCTAACACATCCTCGTCTTTCGATGGATGGGGGTTCAATAATTCGGACAGTTTGGCTTCACGGAGGGGTGCCGGATAGTAACGATCTAGCATAAGATTCTTGAATTCCTCCCAAGTACTCGCGCCATCGGCAGGCCTCACAGAAAGCCACCAAGTGTGGGCACTCTTACTAAGGTAGTAGGCTACCACAACAACTCGATTTTCCTCTGGGCACTCCACCATCTCGAACAGTTTCTCGAAATGCTCTATCCAGTGTACAATGTCAGCAGGCTCAGATGAGCCTTCAAAAGTCGGAGGTCGCTGTCATGATATGTATCTAATAATCCAGCTCACGATCCCGCCATGGACCAGGGGCGGAGGCTGTTGCCCCTGTTGTTGACCAGTAGTATTCCTCTACATAGTTTCCATCAGCTGACCCATTTGGGTCATCTGGGCCATCATGCCCTGCATCACAGTGTAAGGATCGACACGTGCATTTTCTCCAGTGTGGTGTGATTGGTCCCTAGAAGGCGAATCACTGCCTGCGGAACTCTGTTCCACATTCGCGCGTCTGTTGGATCGTGGTATCGGGATTCGGCCTCTTCCGCGGCCTCGTCCCCCTCTGCCACGGCCTCTCAGATTCCTTTCCATACTGAAAGAATCAAGTCACAACTACAGTTCAAGTTATCAATCATAATTCATACTAAGTTAATGGCAACAGGGAATTTCATATCCAACAAAGCAGTTCGTAAAGAATCACTGGCACCGCAGGTGCTACACACTCAATATCATATCAACATCAAGTCGAAACAATTCTAATCACATAATTAATTTAGGTTTTCTTCAAACAGATGAATTTTACCACATGTTAGCAAGATGCCAAGATAAGTAAAGAGACCAATACGTCATCAATATCATGCCAGTAATCAAATTATGGCTCATGAGAACATACCGTATTCGACGGTTCAGGCGCTTGCACAGGTTACACGTGGCACGAAGGTTTCTTGATGCTATTTCGATTCTACAATGACTCAAAAGAAAAACACACGCTCCGATACCATCTTCTGTAACAGCCCGAAAACGGCGGCTATTACAGTGCCGTGGACCCCTACCGGGACCCACCAGGCGATATCACGATATACACCTATAATCTGACAACGTGGCACCGTGCCACCATATTTATCAAAACCCCAATGTGGAGTGTAAGTTATACATGTCTTTAATACGAGCAAACGTACACAGGATCCAAATTCGGTACAGACCATATGACGATGGGCAATACCTAACAGATTATAGTACATTCATCCGATACAAAATAAAATGAAAATCATAATAAAACATAACCGAACATCAAAAGACTCGGCCCCCCCGAAATAGCATCCTTCAAAACCCTCCGTCGCCATTGTGCTCCTCTTGTGCCTTGCCCTTTCCTCGCCCTGAAATACAAGTATTTCGCCCCAAACCACAGGGTCAGCTATACATGATAATAATTCTCATGTCATTATACAATTCATATATATACGTGTCTCAAAGAAAACAATCGACCACCGAATATACCCCGCAGGCGTATAAACAGTCAGCCCCAACTGTCGAACATATCCAAATATACGAACGACCATAAAATATAGCTCAAGACAGACGTCACAGTACGCCCGATCCGGAAATGTGTCTGTGCACATGTCCACCCCGTATACGGAATCCAGAATATACGTGGGACGATGTACCTAATTAGCCTCATGAACTACTTCTCGTGTGCACGATCTAAATGCAGAAAACATCCATGCATGATCATCAAGTGCCCGGCTAAAAATCCTACACATAACCAATCGGCGCGCAGATATGACTCCAGAGATGTCACGATACAACATGACAACGAAACTCAACGAATTACACCTTTATCAAGGAATCGAACGACTCACTGAAGTGTCAACAAAGCTAAAAAGGACCAACGATATCAAGAACGGTAATTTCGGGTATATTATCCCAACACCATGATAATACGATCAAGGGCATCACCATATCACGAATCATAGATTATCAGAACATTTCATACACACGAAACGCATAATAATCACAAGAATTCAACCATCATTATAACCAAGCAAGATAACTTGCCTCAATCCTGTAGATGAATAATCCTTCTTTGAATGGTCAAACGAATGGTATCCCCGTCTAACAATACTTACGTAAACTAGCAACCTTGAATGAAATGTAATTCATTCAACAACACATTCGTACGATAACGGTATCATTACATAAACAATATTTGTAAATTTTCTTGGAATAAATCAATTATCCTATTGATCACTTTAATGTTCCAATTACAAATCATCATATGCTTATCATGTTCATTCACATATTCTAACATTAATGTCAAATACTTGAAGTCCAGATTATTACCAATGTAACATTGTGAAAACATCTTTTCAAATCATCGGCACTTCCGATTACGATATAAGTATTACGTTCTTCATTATTTTACCAACGATTACATTAAAACTGATTCCTATACGAAAGCATAAGTTTAAGTTTTTAGTGAACTAAGAACATCATCTTAATTTACGTCTCCTAACACACACGGATTAATGAAATGGAATTCGGCTACTCCCTCTACCGCATTCGAATCACCATACTCACTACAATCCTCTTAAGAACATTATCAACACACTAATGTAGTGATTAACACCCCCTTAAGTTACCAACGAAATCGATTAACTTGAACATATGAAGATTACAACTTCTTTCTATCAAAGTCCATGGTTTTACTTTTGAAGAAGTTATTAAAAACCTAGTTATATCATTGGATACTTGGAATTCTATATATAACTTCATCCCATCTTGTGAAAATTATCTTCAAAGGGTTAACATAATTCTTCCAACAATTTATTACGAAGGTATTGGTTTTAGAGGCCAAAATTATGGTTGCATATTACCTTCAAGAATCAATTGAATGTCAAGACAAGATTAGTATCTCTCACCTCTAATCATTAAGGATTTCATCCCTAACATGTTCCTAGTGTTGAGACTATAATCAACTTCCGATTATCATGTTATAAATCAGGTTTTATCTGTCATTATCAACACAACCATATTATGAAGTTATTATACATCAAGAAGTAATACTAATACCCCTAATGTTGATATTCACTTAGTTTGAGCATGATTCAATCAATTTATCATGTTTATACTAGCTTAAACTACCATTATGTGAAGTGTTTATATACTAACATCATCATAAGCATAGATTTAATATGAGTTAAATAAAGACCAACCTCAAAATGAAGAACACCACCAACACTTCAAGGGATAC
This sequence comes from Orobanche coerulescens, assembly GCA_033398695.1. Lineage (NCBI taxonomy): Eukaryota > Viridiplantae > Streptophyta > Magnoliopsida > Lamiales > Orobanchaceae > Orobanche > Orobanche coerulescens. Next base: position 126,377,980 of record CM065811.1, on the reverse strand, counting down.
ACTTCAATCTCCAAATCTCCAAGTCACAAACCAAGTGCTGAAACTCCAACACAAGTTAGAAGGGCTAGAAATGGAGTTGGCGGGGAAGGGAATCGTTTTCTCAGTGGGGAGGTTGAATGGGTCAAGCAGGAAATGAAAGGCAAGTCATATTTTTATAACCTGAACTCAGCATTACGTACGTTAAAGAGAGGGGGTTAACGTACGTTAAAGCCCTTACGTACGTAATCTCATGAACATTACGTACGTAATCAATTTTATCAGATCTTTCTGACTTAAAACACGCAAATCATTACGTACATAAATATATAACTATTACGTACGTAATAGCCGTTGACTTGGCTATCGCAATCGACTCCCGACCACCTACCCCCATTCGGTCCCACCCACCGAAAGGCGGGCTGTTGATGGATCTCTCGCATTACATACATTAACATATGAATGTTACATACGTAAGGCTACGTACATAGCGTACGTAAAGAATATAGGTTAACGTACGTTAAGTTCTATAATAAGCATAAATGGAATTCTCCCAATATCACCCAACAATTTATATAGTATGAATGACCATGATTCCAACTTAACATAATTCGTCGATATACTTGCTACAACAATACAGATATGGTGCGAAAATACTTGGTTTAAATCAGAAAATACAATAGTAAAGGCGAGGGTATTACAGATGCAAGAATTAAAGAATCAGTTGGGGGAACTTCTGGAAAGAGGGTACATCAGACCGAGCGCTTCGCCTTGGGGCGCGCCGGTTCTTTTTGTGAGAAAGAAGGATGGTTCACTAAGTTTGTGCATCGACTACCGTGAGCTGAACAAAGTAAACATCAAGAAAAAGTACTCTTTGCCTCGTATAGACGATTTATTTGATCAGTTGCAGGGGGCTGCAGTTTTCTCGAAAATTGATTTAAGATCAGGGTATTATCAACTCAGGGTGAGAGAGTCCGACGTTCCGAAGATGGCATTTCGGAAGAGGTATGGGCATTATGAATTTGTAGTTATGCCTTTTGGGTTGACTAATGCACCGACAGTATTCATACAATTAATGAATAAGATTTTCATCGAGTATCTCGACATGTGTGTAGTCGTCTCTATTGACGACATTTTGATCTATTCTCGAGATAAAGAGGAACATGCCCGACACTTGCGTTTGGTACTAGATATTTTGAGAATCGAGCACCTCTATGCAAAATTCTCAAAATGTGAGTTCTGGTTGGAAGAAGTTATGTTTCTCGGCCATGTGATTTCGGCCGAAGGGGTTCGTGTAGACCCGCAGAAGATTGAGGCAGTGCTAGATTGGGCACCACCTAAATGTTAAGGAAGTTCGTAGCTTTTTGAGACTTGCTGGGTATTACCGTCGGTTTGTCGAGGGGTTCTCGAAACTCGCTCTTCCACTTACGAAATTACTCCAGAAGACTGAAAATCTTGTTTGGTCGGATGAGAGACAATAGAGCTTCGATGAGCTGAAGATACGTTTGACTTTAGCGCCGATTTTAACTTTACCACATGGTAGTGAGGGCTTTGCAGTTTATAGTGACGCTCCAGGTCAAGGTCTTGGTTGTGTGCTTATGCAGCATGATAAGACGATAGCTTTTGCGTCACGACAACTAAAGTCATATGAGATGAATTATCGTATTCATGATTTGGAATTGGCCGCAATTGTCTTCGCACTCAAGATTTGGCGGCATTATTTGTATGGTTCTCCGTGTCGGATTTATACCTATCACAAGAGCCTGGAGTATATTTTCAGTCAGAAGAAGCTGAATATGAGACAGAGACGTTGGTTAGAGTTGATAAAGGATTACGATTTGGAAATTCTTTACCACCCCGGAAAAGCCAATGTTGTCGGGGATGCTTTGAGCCGCAAATCGGAATCTCTTCAAATGCTCGAGGTTCATACATCTCAGACGAAGATTCGTCAGGATTACTCTCGAAATTACTTCATCCTTGGTTGACGACATCAAAGGGAAACAATGAAGTGACTCGATGATTTCTCAACTGAAGGAAGATGTAATTAAAGGAAACGCTCCTGGCTTTATGGTTCACGAGGATAATATTCTAAGATTTCAGGGCAGACTTTGTGTTCCGAATGATCTAGAGTTGAGGCGGAGAATTCTCCGAGAAGCCCATGCTACGCCTTACTCAATCCATCCCTGGACGAGTAAGATGTATAAGGACTTGAAACGAAATTTTTGGTGGAACAACATGAAGAAGGATGTCACGGAATTTGTACTACGGTGCTTGACGTGTCAACAAGTCAAGATCGAACATCAACGGCTAGAGGGGTTGTTGAAGCAGCTTCCCATTTCCGAGTGGAAGTGGGAAGACATCTCTATGGATTTCATCACTGGCATGCCGAGAACTCGGTCCGGAATGAATATGATTTGGGTAATTGTCGATCGGTTGACCAAGTCTGCACACCTCTCTGACCCAGAACACTTCTGCAAGGTCTAAACAGCATGATCGTGATCCAAACAAGATACAAAACCCTATAACAATATCAACAACATCACCAAGAGTTTACAGAGCGACAAAATAAGAAGAACATCAAGGTCAAACAGTCAATAAAAAGTACGGGTATTACATTCTCCCCTTCTGCTTGAGTAGCGCACGCTAAGGGACCAGTAAGGTCAGAACCAGTAACTCATACTGCTTTCTGGACTGCAGTTAACGCGCGCTAGGAGTTTGTTAACGCACACTATTCATGGTCAGTAGCGCGCTAACAACCGTCCGTAGTGCACACTAACGGGCTGGTTGGCAGAGGCGGTGAGGTTTTTAGGTTTTCTGGACTATTTAGTAACGAACGCTAGTCTTCGTATAGGGCATCCTATCAGAGCTGCGTACCGCATACTAAGCCATAGTGGTAGCGCATGCTAAGACTCGAGCAGGGCAGAGGACAGTAGGTTCTGGACTTCAGTTTTCTGGACACTGTCTTTGGCTAGAGCATGCTAAGATAAGGCAATTAGCGGACGCCAACGGGGCCGGCAGAAGCCACTGGACTACCCGATGACCTCGCTAGCGCACGCTAATAATCGTGGCATAGCGTGCGCTAGACTGGACGGTATATATTGGACAGTTGACTTCCATTTCATCATTTTTCATCCTTTTCACTTATTTTTTACGGGAGGAGCTCGGGAGAGGCGATTTTGGGAGATTGGAAGTGATCCATCTTCAAAAATCAACATCTTTGGTTGGAGAACAAGGATTACACAACATCTAATCCATTCTATCGTCCAAATCAAAGTAAAAATCCTTAGAACCCTATTTTTTGGGGAATTTTGGGGTTTTTCCTAGATTCATCCGATTTATCTGTTTTGAAGCTTGAGAACCTTGAGATTATGATGTATCTACCCCGTATTCATGTTCTTCCTACGATTTTACAGATTGGTTTGTGTCGTGTTCGGACTTGTGAGGGTTTGGGTGATTTTCTAAACTCTAGTTGTTAACCCTTATATTTTCGTGAATCGTAGACGGGTTTCGGGAGTTTCTTTGTGAATTATGAGTATAGATTATTGATTATCATATCCCTTACGAATCTTTTAGGTGCTGGAAGTGCGTTCTTGGACCTACCGAACTCATACTCTTTTCCGTTCAATTTCTCAATGTCTCAAAGGCAAGTATATATTTATGATTGTGCGTTATCGACTTTGAAAGTAAGATATATGAATGGCATGTTTACTTATATCCACTCTGGGGTGGGCCGACAGGTCCCCTGAGGGTTTCGTAGCCTTTGGTGCGATTCCATGGATAATTTGGGTTAACCACTCTGGGGCGGACCGACGAGTCCCCTGAGGGTTCCTTAGCCTTTGGTGCAGTTCCATGGTTGATCATGTATGCATTGTTGTGATGCTATGAGATTTAGTTATTACGGAATACTAGTCTTGAATTTATGAATTGACAGTTACCTTTACTTTATTATCGAGGAGTATTGTATTTCATACTTGATATACTTGCACTAGCTATTCGACGGCTAACCCCTTTACGGGGGAAATACTTTTAATGTATTTCAGGTTCCAGGAGAGCGGAGAGGCAGGTATGGGGTCGGCATGAAGATGATGGGCAAGTGTGATACTGTGTCTTTCCTCCGATTATGTTTTGTGTTCCTCCATTCAGTGTTGTTGTACTGGAATGGTTATCGAATACTCGAGTATTGTTTTCCATTTTCCTTGATCTTCCGGCCTGTGTTTGCCGAGGTATTGATTTGTCTTGTGATGTCTTTGGATACATTGGATATGTTTTTAATACCCCTTTGTATTGTTCTTCACTCCATTGTATGTAGATCTTCTCGGTCAAAATTTATAGTTCCGCGTATGTTTAGCCTTGTGGGTCCCACGGTGGGGCTCACGGCGCTGTAATATTCCCTGAATAACTTGGGGGTGTTACAATATCATCAAAATGTTTTTACACAGATCGAACGGCACTCTCAAGAGAAGTGAAAACGAACATACAAAGACGCATATTTTTTCATGTCGTTGGTCAGAGCTTTGCTGTATAAACCTTGCACAAGTCTACGTCTCAAGAACCCGTTAACTAGATGGAAAGATGAAGAGGGCAATCCAATTAATACTTGAAACTTAACCCATTGCAGCAACTTTATAAAGCAAGAAGAAGCATGTTAGGCGTATTTTTATACGCTTATTTATCATTATTTTGTAGTGTTTTGGTGAGTGAAATCATCTAAATGAGCTTTTAATGCCTTAATTTTGTATGATTGACAGGAAATTGAAGTCCGGAAGCTAAAACGAGGCAAAACGGGCGAAGACGGCAAAATCGACTCGAGCCGCGCAGACAAGGAATCGAGCCGCGGCACAGAAGACACCATCCGAAGGGCGAGTAAGTCAGACTGCGTGCGCGCGCATGCCAGTGAGCCGCGGCACAAGAATTTATTTACGCCTGTGTATTCAGCTTTTGGCGATGTGCCGCGGCACAGTTGATGAGCCGCGGCACACTTAGCGGGTTTGGTTCGTCTGCCGCGGATTCGGGCCGTTTGGCCGTTTCAACCGATTAATACGGACGCGATTTGTGGAGGTGCCGAGCTATAAATAGGGCTTAAGACCCTAATTTAATGATCGGGAATCATTGAATCTAAACCTAGGAGAGCTTAAGCTTGGAGATAAAGAAGAGGAGGAAAGCGAAGAATTCAAGGGCGTATATGAGTCAAGAACGGAGGAATCCGAGCTTCATCTGCGTTTGAATTTTATGCTTTCGTTTATTTATTCTGTATTTTCGCTTTTAGTATGTCGCTAAAGCCCTAATCTAGGGTTTTGATGAAACCTTTGTTTTGTTAATTGATTAAGATTATCCAATTTATTACCTTTTTATTGAGTTTTCCCAATTATGTTTAATGCTTGCAATTATCCGCCAATAGTTGTATTAATTTAATCATTCACTTGAATCGGGAGAGGAGATTTGGTGAGGAACTATTGGTGAGGACCGTTTTATTCTGTGAGATAGGAATATACTCATAGAAACTACGTGGCCTTTAGGAGATTTCATGCTTTTTGCCTATCGACGAGATAATTCACCTAGGGATAGAGTGCGTTAGTCGCCGTTAGATAAATCTATTGACCTCGGGAGAGGCGGTAGAATATATTAGCAATCTCCGCCTTCAAGAATTGGGAAAATTATTTATTACGGATAATTGAGAGTAAATTCGGATAAACTAAGGTGGATTCAGAACCCTAGACGTATTCATCATTTGATTTCCTTAATCCAAGATATTGTTTTCTACTGCTTAGTATTTTAGAAATTCTTTTAGTTATTAATCCAAAAAACCAACTTCGATTGTTCAAATAAAATTGGAATACGAAAACGTCGGTAGTTAGAGATTCAATCCTCGTGGGAACGATACTCTACTTATCACTTTATTACTTGTAAACGATGACGTGCACTTGCGTGTAGGGAATATCGCAACAAGTTTTTGGCGCCATTGCCGGGTATTGAAATTTTTCTAATATCGATTTAAGTATTTCCAGTCTTAATTTGAACGTTTTATTTTTATTTTTTTTGTATTTATTTTTGTTTATTCGTTTTTTTCCTTTCAGACCTTTCGTTAGTGCATGAGAAGACTCTGTAACGAAGGCTTACTACCTTTGGACACCGAGCTCGAGCGCACGCTAAGAAGGAACAAAAAGGAGAAAAGAGAGCTGCATTTACTGGCCAACATGGCCGAGAATATTGAAATCCAAGGAGGAGACAACCAAGTGCGGCAAGTTCAACCGAACTAGCTCTTCGGGATTATGCCATGCCGCAAGTCAACGCAAATTTTTCGAATTCGCATCCCACCATCCAAGCTAATAACTTTGAGATCAAGCCCGCCATTATTCGGATGGTGCAAGCGAGCCCATTCTCGTGGATCGCCAAGGACGACCCGAATGCCCACATTGCTTCATTCCTTGAGATATGCGACACATTTAAGACTAATGGCGTCACCGACGATGCCATCCGATTGAGGCTTTTCCCTTTTTCTTTGAGGGATAAAGCAAAGTTTTGGTTAAATTCCCTACCACGGGTCGATTACAACATGGGAGAGGTTAGTGCAAGCCTTCCTTGCAAAATTTTTCCACCAGCTAAGACGGCGAGGTTGAGAAATGAAATAACCACTTTTGCCCAAGATGATATGGAATCGCTCCACGAGGCGTGGGAGCGATATAAAGAATTGCTTCGAAGATGCCCTCATCACGGCATTCCTGATTGGCTTCAGCTACATACGTTTTATGGTGGTTTGAGTGCTTCTACACGCACTCTTGTGGATGCGGCCTCCGGTGGAACATTCATGGGAAAATCTATGGCCGAGGCTCATGTGCTTTTGGAAGATATGGCTGAAAACGCTTACCAATGGCCATCAGAAAGATTGACACCGAAAAGAGTAATGGAAGTTTCAAGCAATGATCCGATCTCCACCTTGACAGCTCAAGTCGCCGCTTTGACACAACAGCTCCAGACATTTTCGCACGCACTAGCCCCCGTTACCATTGAGACATGTAATTGGTGTAACGGATCACACCCGAGCGCGGAATGTCAATTTGGAAATCCGTTCGAGCAAAATCAGATGGAGCAGGCTCAATTCGTAGGAAATGGGAATCGACCGAATAACCCGTACTCCAATACTTATACTCCGGGTTGGCGCAATCATCCCAACTTTTCATGGAGAAACGGACAGAACGCACACCAGCCCCCTTTCGCTCAGAATCAACAGCAGCCCCCTTCCGCTCCCAAAGTGTCTCTCGAGGAAGCGCTTGCAAAATTGGCGGAAAATACGAGTCAATTTATGACTCGGACGGAAGCTACACTACAAAATCATTCTGCTTCCATTCGGAATTTGGAGGTCCAGCTGGGCCAAATCGCTAATGTGTTGACAGCTCGTCCGGAGGGAGCATTGCCGAGTACAACAGAGACTAATCCTAGAGAGAGTCTAAACGCAGTTAGCTTGAGAAGCGGGAGAGAGTTGCTGGATCAACCGGAGTTGGGTAAAGAGAAGAAAGTGATTGAGGAAGAGATGGATTTAAAGCCAGAGGAGTCAAAGGATGTGAAGCCGGATAACTTGAAGACATGTGTTCCCCGCTCCATTTCCGCAGAGACTACAGAAAGAAGGGCGGACAAACAATTTTCTAAATTCCTTGATGTGTTCAAAAGCTTCACATAAATATTCCGTCGCCGACGCATTGGAGCATATGCCGAGTTATGTCAAATTCATGAAAGAGATATTATCGAAGAAGAGAAAGCTTGAGGAGTTTGAAACGGTCACTTTGACAGAGGAGTGTAGTGCAATCCTTCAAAAGAAGCTCCCACCTAAATTGAAAGATCCGGGAAGCTTCAACATACCTTGCACCATGGGGAATCTTTCATTTGATAAGGCACTATGCGATCTTGGTGCGAGTATCAACCTCATACCTCTGTCGATTTTCCAAAAGTGAATATTGGGAAGCTAAGCCAACCACAGTCTCATTACAATTGGCGGACCGATCGATAAAGTATCCGAGGGGAGTGATCGAGGATGTTTTAGTTAAAGTCGATAAGTTCATCTTTCCGGCCGATTTCATCGTACTAGACATGGAGGAAGATGAAAATATTCCGATCATCTTGGGACGATCATTTCTAGCGACGGGCCGCACCCTTATAGACGTGGAAAAGGGGGAGTTAACTCTGAGGGTCCAAGACGAGCAAGTTACTTTTCAAGTGTTCAAATCGTTCCCATGTCCTAAGTGCTGATAAAGAGTCTCAAATTGAAAGTGTGGATGTTGTTGAAAGAGGAAAGCACCGAAAACATCGTCGGTGGAAAAATTGATTTTGTGTTGAATGGCCCAAGTTTTAAGAAGGATGTTGAACGAGTGGCATTCCTCGAGCATGAGGAAAAATCTGCTGCAATGTGAGTTCGTTGGCGAAGGAGGAGAGTGAGCTGAGAGCCAAGCGGACAATTAGTCATGGAGAAACCGGGTGTTTCGGAAAGTTATTCAAGTCGAAACATTTCCGCAAACAACATTTGATGACCGAACCGAAACTCGAACCACTGATGACCAATGGTCATAATTTTAACCAAAATATAAACGGTTCGATGAACGGGGCGGAAGCCAAATGGAGTTTGCGAAAAGCGAACTAACGTTGTCCAATAGGTCCGACTGAAGACTATAAACTTAGCGCTTCTCGGGAGGCAACCCGAGTTCGTAGTTGTAGATTCTTTGTTGTTTGCTTGCATTTTTAGAGTCTCTTTTTGTCTTCTTTCTTCTTTGATCCATCCCTCCCTCTCATCTTAATGATTTCGTGTTAAATTTCTGTGCAGGAATGAGCAAAAGGGGAGAAATTCAATGATGAGCCGCGGCACAGTCCAGGTGAGCCGCGGCACACACCACCGAGGAAAAATGGCCAAGCATACTGTACCCTGTGCCGCGGCATGATCTTACTGAGCCGCGGCACACCAGGTCACCGAGCCGCGGCACCCGATAACTGAGCCGCGGCACACTAAATGGTCGAGAAACGCCTGTGGCGCTCAGACTTTGTGCCGCGGCATACTATGGCCGAGCCGCAGACACTAACACACCGAGCCGCGGCATACGAAATCTGAGCCGCGGCACCCGATGACATATCAAAACGTCCAAGTCCGATCAGACTTTGGGCCGCGGCTCACTTGTATTGTGCCGCGGCCCCGTCGCAAAATAAGAGCAGCCTGTAAGGCTTTTGATCGATCGGCTCGCATAGTATACTTCTTCCCTCCATTCCTTCCTTCCCGCACACGATGAGGTTAGTTGGGTCCATTCTATCACTCCTTCTCAAATTCTCCGTAATTTTTGATTTCTAAATCATAGGAGATTATTGATGTGAAAAGATTTGGAGTCTTATATTGCTAGTTATTCTTCATTGTTGTTTCTAAAATGGAGTTGGAATATGGGAATTTGTTATTGTGATGGAATTGATGTTTATGAACGAATTGTTGATGATGGTTTTCGTAATTCAGGTTATAATCAGGTTAATATTTCGGATTTGAAATTAACCATGAAAATTTTTGTTCTTCATTTTAACTTGTGCACACAAGGTGTTTGATAAATTGCAGAATGAAAATGGGTAAGCTAGGCATTTTCCAACTTATATGCAATGAATCATGTTGTCACATTATCCCCAACCCCTACATCATGTTCAACTTGAGAGCTCGTACTTAACTTCCTTTTGATGATGCAAGCTCATTCACACCACCCTCCTCACCGGACGATGCCGGCACTACTCCCGAGCAGACTCGAGGGGAGTACTTGACCTTTACTTTTCTTGCATTTCATTTTTGTCCATTGAGGTCAATGTACGTCCTAAGTTTGGGGGATTTTCATTCGCCTACATTCATTGTCATTTTCTATTTTCTTGATGTACATTATATTTTGTTGCACTTTTCTTTTCTTTGCGAAAATTTTTTTTAGATAGCCTTGCTTGCCGTAGTTTTTCCTTATTCGTGAATTTTTGTGCTTCTATTTGTGTGATACTGATGTTACGACACTGTGTTTCTCTCTGAAGAAGCGGGCGAGTTCTAGTCGAGTTGAGCCGGCTTATTTCGTTCGCTAGTATTCAATTAGGTCCAAATTTTTCCCGATTGTAGAGGTCTTGGCGTATAAGAGACGATACATACTTGTTTTTAAATCCCCTTCACTACGTTTGGCTACATTTTCCTGGATAGTGAGTCGACTGCTCCTTTAGTCGTGTTGGCACTTAGATGAAGTTTAGAGTCGGCCGCTTTTCCCTAAAAGTCGAGAGACTGTGTTCTATGAAGGGAAGTCTAGTAACCGGGGTATTCACGTGACCCGTTGTCTACTCGCGTAAAACGACGACCCCGATTAGACTAGTAATTTAGTGATTTCACATGTGCCAATGATAGGAAGCCTAGTAACCGGGGGCATTCGCGTGACCCGCTGTTTACTCTCGCGTAAAACGGCAACCTTGATTCGGACATGCGGAAATTATATATTCGAGTTGTTTCTCCGCTGTAGACGGGAACTTAGTAAATAGAAGCATCCATGTGCCCCATGAGTGTCTTTTACGTCAAACGGTTTCCGAATACATGAGAATGGAAGTTCCACCCTAGGATTATCCCGATGAAACATCCCGAGATCCTAACCTAGTGGTCGACTCGAATCAAATTTTTGAGCATATATATAAGGGGATACTGTCCGAGGTTTATTTGTTATGAGACTCGTGAAAAATTGTGCCTTTAGACTGTGGAACGCGACGAACTAGCTTGTTTATGTTAGCCTTTCATATTGACGGTCGATTTGACTCATGTTTTGTTAATCTTTGAGCTGAGTTTTCTTCATGAATGAATGATTAGGACTGAACTTGATTACTTTGCGGAATCATTATTCGAAAATTTCGCTTTTATGATACTCGTAATATTTAGAGAGAATGACAGATAGTATTGATTAGATTGAACACTATGAGTTGCACAATTATTCACGACATTCTTTTATCGACTTTAATTCTTTTGCTTGAGGACAAGCAAAGGCTTAAGTTTGGGGGTATTTGTTAGGCGTATTTTTATACGCTTATTTATCATTATTTTGTAGTGTTTTGGTGAGTGAAATCATCTAAATGAGCTTTTAATGCCTTAATTTTGTATGATTGACAGAAATTGAAGTCCTAAGCTAAAACGAGGCAAAACGGGCGAAGACGGCAAAATCGACTCGAGCCGCGGCACAAGGAATCTGAGCCGCGGCACAGAAGACACCATCCGAAGGGCAGAGTAAGTCAGATTTCGTGCCGCGGCATGCCTCTGTGAGCCGCGGCACGTAAGAATTTATTTACGCCTGTATTCACTTTTGGCGATGTGCCGCGGCACAGTTCATGAGCCGCGGCACACTTAGCGGGTTTGGTCTGCCTCGCGGATTCTCGGGCCGTTTCAAGCCGCCAACCGATTAATACTAAGCGATTTGTGGAGGTGCTGAGCTATAAATAGGGCTTAAGACCCTAATTTAATGATCGGGAATCATTGAATCTAAACCTAGGAGAGCTTAAGCTTGGAGATAAAGAAGAGGAGGAAAGGTAAGAATTCAAGGGCGTATATGAGTCAAGAACGGAGGAATCCGAGCTTCATCTGCGTTTGAATTTTATGCTTTCGCTTATTTATTCTGTATTTTCGCTTTTAGTATGTCGCTAAAGCCCTAATCTAGGTTTTGATGAAACCTTTGTTTTGACGAATTGATTAAGAATATCCAATTTATTACCTATTAATTGAGTTTTCCCAATTATGTTTAATGCTTGCAATTATCCGCCAATAGTTGTATTGATTTAATCATTCACTAATCGGGAGAGGAGATTTGGTGAGGAACTATTGGTGAGGACCGTTTTATTCTGTGAGATAGGAATATACTCATAGAAACTACGTGGCCTTTAGGAGATTTCATGCTTTTTGCCTATCGACGAGATAATTCACCTAGGGATAGAGTGCGTTAGTCGCCGTTAGATAAATCTATTGACCTCGGGAGAGGCGGTAGAATATATTAGCAATCTCCGCCTTCAGTAAATTGGGAAAATTATTTATTACGGATAATTGAGAGTAAATTCGGATAAACTAAGGTGGATTCAGAACCCTAGACGTATTCATCATTTGATTTCCTTAATCCAAGATATTGTTTTCTACTGCTTAGTATTTTAGAAATTCTTTTAGTTATTAATCCAAAAAACCAACTTCGATTGTTCAAATAAAATTGGAATACGAAAACGTCGGTAGTTAGAGATTCAATCCTCGTGGGAACGATACTCTACTTATCACTTTATTACTTGTAAACGATGACGTGCACTTGTGTGTAGGAAATATCGCAACAAAGCACATGCAAACATGAAATTAAAGATGGAAGATTAATGAAAAATAAATAATTAAGTACTAACCAATAACTCCCAAGGAGAACATATTGTTGCAGCTCCAATTAGAGGTACTTTAATTCCAACCTCACAAGATATTTCACCTGAAGCAAAAAACATGACCACATGCATTATGTAAGACTTCGATGAAGAGCCTGACATATGCAAAAATCTCTAACACAGTGTCCACATGCATTATGTAAGACTTATTTGAAGAGCTTGACATACACATGCAGAAATCTCTAACACAGTGTTCCAAGACAAGTTGACGAAAAGTTGGCGTTAAGATATTTAGGAAAATAGAAGCCGTGTAAATTGTAAAGTAGTTGATGACATCGGCAAATTCTGTCAGGTGTAACTAACAATTCAGGCAAAATGTAGGATGGACAAAACCATAGGGGTGTTTTTTTTTTTTGTAAATTTTCAAGTTAACTGTGCTTTTCTGTAACTACCCCAAACCTCAGGGCTAGTTTTTGTAATTATCCCTTGTTCAGTTTCAATAACAAAGTGCTCCCACTTACAACAGCAACTATTCCTGAGTGGTTAAACTTCTGAAGGGCGTCAAGATGATTATCCCCGATAGAGTTGATTGTTTCGTCCAATGCCACTAGTAAGCCCGTTTCCTCATAGAATTTGATTATATTGTCCTCATTATTAACAGGCTCCTGATTATCACATAAAATGTAAAGGAAAAGAAAATTATTACGAAAGAAATAATTTATTTGAGAAGTCAACAAAGTTCCTAATATCATATGAGTGCGGAAATAGGAGGTATTTGCAATTAGAAGCTAAACTTTTAATAAGTTCGAGCAATTGGTGAATAAGTTGCTAAAGCCCTTATTTTTGTAATGTCAAAAGTGTAGGCAGAATCACGAAAATTAAAATCAGATTTTGGGATTCAAAAATACTAAGGCCCCGTTTGGCATTTCTTTGCAAACCCCTAAAAGTAGCTTTCCGAGTCAAAAGAGCAATATTTGGTAAATGCAAAACTGCTTTCATTTGCTTTCAAAAAAGCTAAATTTTGTAGCTTTGCGTAAAAGTAGCTGTAAACTAGTCCCAACTTTCAGTACAACCTTCTTTTTTTATGTTTTTTTATTTTATTTATCGACTTTAGAAACTTTTATCTTGTAAACTATTAGAAGGGACATGCAGCATATGAACTTAACATAGGAGATGACACAGTGTAGAGGTGATTGGAGACGTCATATCCATATAGCCGATCCCGCTATAGTGGGATAAGGCTTATATTTTTTTTGGTTTGGTATGGTTAGGAACTTTTATCATGTATTTACCAAACACTTGTCAGTTTTTCCCCACACCACTCTTCCCACAGCAACTTATGTTGGCCACAACACTAAAACTACTTTTTTGTTGCCAAAAGCCGACAATCTCTTTTTCTAATTGAATGATTAATGATCGGTCATCAGAACACAGATTACTTCATATCATACCTCAATATACTGTAGAAAATAATCTTTAACCAAGCAAGCAAAATTAACAGCTTGGTCGTAATTCCATTTCTTATTTGCATCTGCACGGAGTATGATATTGCGTCCCACTTTCTTTCTCACCTCTTGTGTTGCAGCAATATCCTCTTCCGGATCTTCCCAACGTGCTACCTATAAACAAACAAAGCGAAATCCAACAAAATTTCCACAAGTCCGACAATAGAAAAAAATAGAACAATTCAGGAAAAAAGATGCAATTTAGGCGCATTCTACTTTTATAGCCGTAAATCCTTCAGAAACTTGATTGGATGCTAGAAAAGTTGTGTCCTTCGGACTCCCATAAGAGTCTATAAGAGCACGAATTTGAACTCCTGATGATTTCTCGGACGATTTTTCGAGTGCGGGATCAAGTATATCGAATAACTTGCTATTTTGTCTACTTGAAATTGCAGTGAGGAGAGTCATCTCTAATCCGCATCTAACACTTGGAAAGATTGAACCTGGCTATAATACATTGAAAATGTTAAGATGATAAAACAAGAAAATAAAAATGTGAGAGCGATTTCCTTAAAAACATCATATCATGTTCTAGGGAAGTTATACATTGTAGCCAAAACGAAAATTAACGCTAGCCGGAAGTAAATAGTGTTTACTTATAGAAGATAAAAGTTGAATAAGTTAAAAGAGTAGCTTTGGTGAATAAGTTGTAAAAGTGTTTTATTAGTGTGAAAAAGTTAAAGCACAAGTAGAATTAGAAATTTAAAGCACCCTTTACTTTTATGTGTTTATTAATTATGCATACTTAGAAACATAAGTTTGCACTTGAAAACAATGAGGGAGTGTCTGCAGACCTATGAAGCACCGATACGAGTAAGGATTATGTGGGATACGACAACAAATATGTGTACACGTACATATATTGTAATAAAAAACAGAAAATATATTTAAATTAAAAATAATATTGATGATTAAAAAAATTTGCTCTAATTTTCTTAAGATTAATATAAAAGACCCAAATTTTCTATTTTAAAAAAAGATCCCATTATTTGAAAAAATTACGAAAAAAGTCCATAAATTCATATTCGTGGTGTATCCGTATCCCCGTATATCCCACATATATCCCAGTATCCCCGAGTGTCCCACAAGCATGCTTCAACCTTTTAGGAGAATTAGTGCTTTATAGTTGTAAACACTTTAAAAAAAGTGATCCTGACATACCAGAATATTAGCACCAACACTAGTGCCAACTGCAAATAGAGGAGCTTCAGGGTATTGGCGATGAATAAGGTCAATCACTGATCATACATCCTCCGTCCTTTCAGCAGTGTAGAAGCAGTCAGACTGTTTGTTTGTAGAATAGAATTAAACAAGTCAACTGACAGAAACTAGGAAGCACCGACACAGGTACTCGTATGCGCATGGGCATTTTTTAAAAAATATGAGATACGAGTACGGCGAGAACATGGAAAATTTATAAATAACATTGATAAGTCATGAGATTGTTCATACATAACACTATCTATCTTTTTTCTTTTTTTTTTTTGGTATTTGGCCGAATAGATTCAATCTAAATGCTACATAGTAGAGATTGTTCCGAGTCTTGAGCTAAATCAGGAACTTTCTAGATGCATAATTTGAGCTATCACAGTTTTCTCAGGACCTAATAACCATTAACCTCTTCTAGAAATCAGTAATATTACATTTTTTTAATCTTCGATCGCAACTACTGCAAATTTGAGTAGAACTTGAAATCAACTAAAACTTAAACCAAAAATAAATAAATCAAAAAGTAGAAAGAAAAAGTAGATATAATATCAGCTGACATTTATACCTGAAGACCAACTCGGGCTAATCAAGAAATCGGCTGCTTCTTGTTCTTATCGTTGTTAGCTGCTGCGGCAGCCATTGTCTTCCCTGCCACAAGTCCCTTTCCACCTTTGCCATCCATTTTTTTCTCCTTAACTATAATTTAAAAAGACTAAAATACATAATGTTAAATAATTTTCAGCAAGAAACTCCATAACATATACAGCTGCCGTTCACACTCGGAATCCCCAACTCATTCAGTATGTTCTACAATCGTTTGAAAATCTGGAATCTAAAACATATATGATTTTTGCATTTATTTATTAATTAACCGCAATTTGTTATTTGAAAACTTCAATCGTGATTTCTGGAACATTACCTAACAAAACGCACGGTAATAAATAAATTCAAGAAAAATATTGCACACGCACGCACAAAAGTTTTCCCAGGATAACCCTCACGCTTCACAGAAAGAATTGCTCCCATAAGCTCGAACCGATTTTTCCCAAGATAACCCTCAATCCGATTTACCCTTTCACACCAAATCAATCCCTTTTCAGAACCACCTTCAACCCCTTTATTTTCTGTCCGATGACACCTAAGATGGAGGTTAATTCACAATCTCATAACCCAAATTCCTTTTAAAAATGAGAAAAATCTTACCTAAAACCTTACCCATGAACCTCCGCCCGATTGCGATGCCAAATCGCCGACTTAGCCTGCTCCACGAAATGCCATCCGCCTTTCATTTGACCTTGATGTAGCATATACATTCGTGTGTGTTTTTGAATGATTGTATGTGTGTGTATACGGTTGAGTGTGTGCATCCAATTTTTCAGTGTGTGTGTTTTGCGGAGGATATGAGGCGGAATGGGAAAGAGGAGAAAAAGGGAGAAGGATGGAGCGGCTGATTTTTGTTCTTTGCCGCTCCATATGGTAAGTAAACCTAATTTGTTAATACTATATTTATATCGTAAATGTGTCGGGAAATTATGACACTTCAAAATAAGGGAAGACTTTTTTTAAATTAGTGATACTTTAGTGTCAGTATCTTATGACACAATTATGTTAGAGATAGAAAATGAGTCAAATGTCTGAAGTTACCGACACTTTTGATAAAGTGTCAGAAACTAAGTGTCAGTAAATGCTGTTTTTGTAGTAGTGTAACCTGTGTCTACTCAGTTCGCGCCCCTCACTTCTCAATTTTTACCTCTCGTCTGAAGTGCCACTCCTCACGACTGGAGTTTAATATTTCCAGCAGGGGCCGCGGCCCGTATGTCAGTGTGCCGCGGCCTACGGTACAAGAAGAATTGCCTACGGGTTTAGTTTAGGCATGTGCCGCGGCCTTTACTTAGTGTGCCGCGGCTCCTGAGCATGTGTGCCGCGGCTCAGTGCATACTTGTCGTGACCCGTAGTACAAGAAGTTGGGCGTGGTCTGGAGTCTATGCGTGCTGCGACCCTTATTTAGTGTGTCGCGGCCCTAACTGGAAATTAGCCCTGGATTGATTTATGCGAAGATTTTTCAATGGTATCCAAAGAAAACAAGTGAGAACAGCACAGTATATCGAAAATACCGAAAAACAAGGCTCCTCTAATGGAATATAAAAACAAAGAAAATTTAAATCTACTACTACTACTACTCGGGTTGCCTCCCGAGAAGCGCTAAGTTTATCGTCTTCAGCCGGATATTTTGGAAATCAAGTTTCTTTTCGCAAACACCATTTGAACTTCGCCAAGTCCATCGAACCGCTATTACGTATTTTAAATTTTTGACCATTAGTTTTTAACCGTTCGACTTTTGGTTTGGACATCCAACGTTCTTTACGAAAATACTTGAACCATAGTAACTTCACGAAACACCCATGTTGCAAATGACTTGGCAACCATTTCACTTCCGGCTTAGTTTTCTTTTCAACGGACGAATTTACGGCGGCATTAGAATTTTTTAATGGTGGGCAAATGGATGATGAAGACGACACGTCCAAATGCCTAATATACGCGACTCGTTCTAAATTTTTCTTAGATGCCGGAGAAACTAAAACAGATTCTCAACATTCCGACAGAGAACACTCTCGGTGTGTGTCTTTCAAAAAAATATCTAAGATTTCAATTTGAGAAACACTTTGAATGTTGCTTGTTCATCTTGAACCCGAAGCATCAATTCACCCTCATGAACATCAATAAGGGTTCTACCAGTAGCTAAAAATGGGCTACCCAAAATAATCGGAATCTCATGATCTTCTTCCATATCGAGCACAATAAAATCAGCAGGTAAAATGAATTTATCAACCTTGACCAGGAAATATTCTATCACCCCTCTAGAATACTTGATGGATCTATCTGCTAGTTGTAAAGAGACCGTAGTAGGCTTGCCTCCCCAATACCTAGTTTCTTGAAAATAGAGAAAGGCATAAGATTAATACTGGCACCGAGATCACATAAAGCTCTATCAAAGGACGAGTTTCCAATAGTGCAAGGTATAGTGAAGCTTCTTGGATCTTTCAATTTAGGTGGGAGCTTTTTTTGCAAAATAGCGCTGCACTCTTCAGTTAGTGCCACCATTTCATATTCTTCGAGCTTTCTTTTGTTAGATAAAATCTCCTACATAAATTTCACATAGCTCGGCATTTGTTTCCAAGCATCGGCAAATGGGATATTAATATGCAATTTCTTGAAGACATCGAGAAATTTAGAAAATTGCTTGTCTAACTTCTACTTTTGCAGACGCTGTGGAAACGGGACTGGTGGCACATAAGTAGTGTAACACCCCGATATATTCGGAATAATTACAGCGCCGTAAATCCTTTGTATAAGAATTTACAAGGCTAAATAAATACTAAAGTGTCATCAAAGTAAAAGAATTTCAAACCCGTTCGACAATTCAAATGAGTCCATTATTACAAAACATCCCCAAAATCATCAACAACATATGCGTACTCGAGTACTGAAAAATAACCATAAAACAAAATAACATAATCCACATCACTGAGCCACTTCAGCGTCATGTCGGTACTGTGGCTGCTTCCCCATTCCTCGGCTACCTGAACATCAAAACAAATGTCCACCCCCGAAGGGGTTAGCAAACGATGCTAGTACAAGTATCATAATACATAAATCATCAGCGCATCATAAAACATACAAAACAGACTTCCGTCGCCGGAATCCAATGATGCGAATCCTCACGATTTCATCAACACAATTCAGGGCAATCCAACGATCCAGCGCTCTTAGTATAGATCCCCATGATGATCCCGTCGGACCAACGCATGGCGAAAAACCCATCCAATGATCCAGCGCCCTCAACATCGATCCCAATGATGATCCCGTCGGACCAACGCATGCTGGACATCCGATCCAGCGCCCCCAGCATAGATCCTCATGATCCCTTCGGATCATATACAACATAAACAGTACAATTATGCATACACATATGCAAATCAACACGTTCATCGACATGAACAATCAAGGAATCAATAACAAATACCATGACAACTCAAAGAAATTTATCTCATGTTCAACAACATGAATAAATCATACACATGATCAACAATACGATATTAACAAGTTTAAAATACGGTACTTGACTCAAGATGGCAGGAATTTAAATACTCCCACGAATGTCACTCGTCCGAAGGTCGCCGCCCCTCAATCGATCACCTTGTACAAAGGAATAACAAGGAATTTAATAAACCTCCCGAAACTAACGCACGAGTCCTGAACGTCTAATGTTATAAATGAATTATCAATAACGGATAATCATTTCTCAATCCTATTTTCCGACGAGTACTACGCTTGGAAGAAGACTTGCGAATTCAAGAGATTGTAGTGGAACACAAGGTTGGTATCTACAATTCCAAGAACATTCATCATATCATTATATCCATGATCCAAACTCTAATTCTGATTCTTAACTCGAATGCTCGGTTCGGTTTCTATATCGAAATATTATGAGATAATCACGCTCAATCTACTTCAAGGTTAATACGTCTCTACGACTCTTGTTCTCCCATGGTAATTCTTATCAAATTCCTCATTTCAAAAGATTGTCCCAATAATCCTTTCATGGCTCTAATCATCAATGAAGGTTAACAACGAGTTCATCTAAGGCAAGAATTATACTTGAACACACTTTACATTCAACTTCATAGATTCATCTTATCCTGGGATAATCATCAACACTATGTTCATCAAAAGAGTGTTACGGAAGAAATAACAAGGTGTGTTCATCTCAGAAGGTTCCACTTTTAAGTTCGGTAAAGATCATGGCTCAACTATAATCAAAGGAAACCTTAATTAAACCAATACAATCCTTCCTATGTAATATCCGGAAATTCTACTACTGTTGTTTGATATTATTTTATTCGAGTTATATTGTACAGCGTGGAATCTGTACAGTAGGGATAAAATAAATAAAGGACTGAAACATCTGTATTGGTATAACTGTCATATTTGGTTGACAATTACATTTAAGAAGTATATGTATTCAGTATGCCGTATGTTCGTATTCTGTATGTTGAGACGTTGGACGAGAAGAGCTGGAAATGGCTAAGTATAGCCTGACTAGCGCGCGCTAATGGTCAAGTATAGCGCACGCTATCGTTCATGGTTAGCGCACGCTAGAGGCGTAATGTAGCGCACGCTAATGCAAATGATCAGAAGGAATATACGCGTGGACAGGCCACTTTCGGCGCACGTTCTGATAAGTCAACGGATGTTGTAATGTAGTGTTAGCGCACGCTAATGCATGTTGATTAGCGCACGCTAACTATATATCGGTCAATAGGGAATCTTGGCTTTATTGGTCGATTTCGGCTTGTGGGGTCGCGAGCATCTTCGTGGTAGGTGTAGACTGTAGCAAGTCAACTGGTATTAGCGCACGCTAAGGTAAATGACTTGCGTACGCTAAGCAGGATGATTTACGTACGTTAATGCATAGGCATTACGTACGTAAGTTAGTTTACGAAGCAAGACAGTAGCCTCTGGGCCTCGATAGCGCACACTAACAAAGTCAGTTAGCGCACGCTAAGGCGGTAGCGCACGCTAAACATGAGATGTTAGCGCACGCTAATAATGAATATTATAAAAAGGGACAGAAGGGTGTTATTAAACATTTCGTCATTCTTCCTTCTTTCAGCCGAGAGAGAGAGTTGGGATATATTAGAGGTTCAATACACCGGATTAAGGGGAAGTTAATCATCCATAACAACGTTTGAAGCTTGAAATCATGGGTGATTCTTGGAAATGGATTCAACCTTGGAAATCAATCCATTCCTTCAAAAAGGTAATTACTCTTCACTTTGAGATTTCGTTTTGGATTGTATATGATGTTCTTGAGCTGATGATTATCATATAAACAAGTTCATAAGTATGATTATGAGTTGGATTATCGGATTATGATAATGTTATTGTTGATATGAAGATATTGATATGAATTGGATGGTTTCGAATGTGTTGTTATCTTCAAAGGGATATGTTGGATAATGTCTTCCTTCAATTCGGATTTGTGATGTTGTTATTGTTGGTTCCTTCATATGATTGTGAAACATGGCATGATTATGAGTTCTTGGTGTTTAGGTTGTTGATATTAAGAGAGATGAAATATGAATATATGACTTGAATTAAAAGTCGGATGATTACCTATATGTTAAAGGATATTGGATTTCGTTGTTTGATAGCTATGAACATGATTCAGAATCACTAAGAGTTTTTGATAATCGCCAGATGTTGATCGGTATCCGAAATGCATGTAACTGCACGTTATTAACGCACCCTAAACCTACTGGCTAGCGCACGCTATCGGGAACAACTTAGCGTACGCTACGGTTAAAGATTAACGTGCGCTAAGTCAACAGGCAGGGTAATATATTCTGTTTCGGTTATGAATTCGTGATCGTTTAAGTTGGTCTGATCAGACTTGTGGTTAACTGAGATATTTGTTGAGTCGTTGGGTTTGTGAATTGGTTTTGGCGGTTGTTGATTATTATCGGATTGTTGTTTAATCGATTATTGTTATAGGTCAAGTTTATCGATCAGTGTTTATAACCGGATATTGCTGTCGTGCTCGAGTATGTCCATTGTATTGCTTTTGATCGGGGCTGAGGAACTCGTAGACAAAGGCAATGTGTTCGGCAGCAGCTTCGTGGTATCAGTATCGAGGCAAGTTATTACTTGCTCAGTTATAATATTTAATGAATGGTTTCAGTTTCATTTCGTTTATAATGCATATAGCGATGATTATTATTATTGTGAACTCTGGGTATTTGGATCGCCGAGCATTGAGGATAATCTTCGGTGATGATTGGACATCGAGGATGCTCTTGAGGGACTCGGGGCAAGTATTCCATATTGATTATGGTTTAATGTTATTTATTTTGGCCTCGTACATTTTCTTTCATGTTGTTGAACATGAAGTCGTCCTAGTAAATGTCATGTTGTTCATGTTGATGAACGTGTTGATTTGCATATGTGTACGCATATTGTGTTGATCATATTGTGTAAATAATCCGATGGGATTATGAGGATCTATGCCGAGGGCGCTGGATCGGATGTCCACCATGCGTTGGTTCGACGGGATCATCATGGGGATCTATGCTGAGGGCGCTGGATCGCTGGGAGTTTTCCACCATGCGTTGGTTCGACGGATCATCATGGGGATCTATGCCGAGGGCGCTGGATTGTTGGATTACCAGATTGTGTTGATGGAATCTTGTGAATTCGCATCATTGATTTTATCATGTGTTGTTGTTCACATGTGTATTGTTAGTTATCCACCTTATGTTGATCTGATAGATCAACAAAGGGATCTATGCCGAGGAGCCGATCGTCGGATTTCCATTGAGTATACATGATTGTTATTGTTGTGATCATATTGACGTGGTCATATGAGTATGCATTTGAAGATCTTGTGTTAGGACCTTGTCCGTATTGCATTGATCCGATCTCGGATTAGATCGGGTATGATTGTCGTGGCACTTCATATCTCGAGGTATGTTCCGTATTTCCTTTGGTATTTGTCTTGATGGACGATCGGTTATCGTCTTGTGATTTGATGATGTTATTCGATGGATCGTATTGGTCAGAAATGGTATATTTCCGTATCGTGAGTTGGTTATGATAGTTTGAGAACCTTGAGTATTGTTTGAGGTACAATACTTATATTATGTTCGAGTTTATTGGTAAATCGAGTACAGGATGTGAAATATGATAATGGTTACTCTGATGAGAATCACTTGAGTAAGCAAAGTTATGGCAGTAAGATTACATTGGTCGTATTCTTATGTTGTATTCTCATTGGTATGTTATTATTAATGTGATGTGACGGTTATCATTGTTGGATATTATGGCTGACCCCGTCGTGGGATTTCTTTTTAGGTTCTTGGAGTATCGAGCTTGTAGCGGTCGTGAAGAGATGAGCTTCCCGGAGGATACTGGCTA
Source organism: Orobanche coerulescens (assembly GCA_033398695.1). Taxonomy (NCBI): domain Eukaryota; kingdom Viridiplantae; phylum Streptophyta; class Magnoliopsida; order Lamiales; family Orobanchaceae; genus Orobanche; species Orobanche coerulescens. The sequence continues at coordinate 126,354,953 of CM065811.1, read as the reverse complement.
GGACATGTTCTATGCATTGAGTTTCTTGATTGGTTTTTGTATTCCGCTGCGTGAGTATTTTGAGACGCTCTTTTGGTATCTGGTAACTGAGGTTACTTTGGAAACCATTTTCTAAACTTTTGAGTTTCGGGCGTTTGGCCTTGTTATTTCAAATGAGTTTTTCCGACGGTTTTTGATAAATGGATTTTTATAAGTCTTTGTGAATTTTTTTTACAGATAGCACCGTCGTTGGCCTCTTGGGCATTTGTAAATGTTTGCGAAAATTTCATTTAGCCTTGTGGGTTCCATTTCGTGGCCCACGGCTCTGTAATATTTCCGGTTAAATCTGGGGGTGTTACAGAATATGGTATCAGAGCTTAGGTTGAGAAAACCTAGGCATTTGGGTCGAGTTGGGTCGTGTTTTTGTTGCGTCATTCGAGTTGTCGATTGACAAATACTAGAGCCGTGAGTCTTTGTTGTTCACTCAGGCTTGTGCGATAACGGATTTTCCAGTATCGTACTGGGCTTGTTATAACTTTTCCAAATGGTGTTTACGTGATATATTGTGTTCTCGAGTTGCACTGAGTTTGCAAAACGTGTGTTTTGAAAATATCTGTGTCGAGTATTTTATAGATTCGAGACATGTGCCAGTATCACGGGGAATCGTCGGCTTCACGATCTGTAAGTATTTGGATTTTTGAATTTCATTGAGATTTATTGCCGTTCTAAGTGGATATGTTTTGAGATTCAGCAGATATTATGCTTCACAGTGTGAGATGTCAGAGTAGGACAGGATTGATGATCTTAAGGAACTATGATGTTGGAAATCATTATGTCGGTTAAATTTTGGAACGAAATTGTGTAATCGGGAGAAGGACGGTGAATTGTTGAGAAGAACATGTAGCATGTTAATTCATTTTGTTATATATGAACTGCTTTTGAGCATTTGAAAAGGGTACTTTTCAAAATAAATGTTTTACGGATGTTTTACGGAAAATGATTTTGGGCCGAGACCCAATCGATTTTGAAATGGTTTTATAACTCGTGACTTGGGGTCCAAAAAGGGTTTTCTACTTTTAAACTTCTTGTAATACGGAATGAGGTACGGGCCGAGACCCTAACGTTTCAAAAGGCTTTTTCTGGTTTTCTAAAACTCCCGAGATTTGTAAAACACTTTACCAATCATTTACCTAAGTTATTTCCGCCTTTCGAGGCTTTGGTTTACTTGTTCAAATGGAACTTCTCGGGAAGTCTTTCGCTGTGTTTGATTTATTGATTCGTTTCAATGTTTTGTCATATCATATTTGAGGTGATCCAGAATGGATTAAGAAGACGTTGCGAGTAGTATGTGGAGAGGACTTTTTATCAGGGTCTATATATTTGAGATTCTGGAACTCTATCGTGTGGTTTTCCGATGGAATATCAGTGGATATTGGTGACGAGCCGAAGTGGTATACAGGAGTATGGATATAGTCGAGCATTTGCATACTTTTCATTTTATAACGTCGAAATCGTGTGGATTCGAAGAAAACTGTTATCGAATACTTGGCACCATCGAGCCAAGTTAATTTTTCGAAAAATTGATTTTGTGGTCTTACCAAAATTTATGTTTTTAGTTTTGAAATTTTTGAAGGAACTTTCGAAAATTTGTATTCTTGACAAGACTTTATGATTTCAAACTGGTTTTGAAAATGTGATTGATATACATACGCATTTAGTGCATAGTGCATATCATATTGATGGTACGATGGAAAAGAAATTCGAACTTCAGTATGTTAGTTTAATTATCCGGTGATGATCGGTTGAGTTATTGGATAAGAGAAATATGTTGCGTGTTGTAGATTCATGCACATAATATTATTTTGGAAACTTGGTATTTTGTGAAACCGGAACATATGTGCTATGTGATTCCATTGGTATGGTAGTAGCGCGATTTTACCTTAGTGATTCTAGAATGATTTCCTTGTAAGCATAGATTTGGGGATGGTGACCCCATGCTAGTTGTTTTGCATATTGAGTGGTTGTTTCCACTCCGTGTATGATTGGGTATGTTCGTCAGTTTGTGATTGGTTGTTCATATGCCGAGGGGTATGTTCGCCAGTCGGATATGTTTATTGAGATTCACTGTATGTGATCGGTGTGTAGTTTTGAGAATTTTGCTTTTTCGTATATCTGTTTCTGTGGTTCTGTATTGATCATGTTGGAGCTTACCGTTTGAAGGTATTCTCGATTATCGTTGACCGTTCGTTGGTCATATGGGAGTTTATCATGTTGATGATATTCTCGATTGTGTTTTGACCTCTGGTTGGTCAGATTGGAATTTATCATGTCGATGATAAATTCGGTTGACTTATTGGTTGATCATTGTTGGTGATCATCTGAGCGTTCGGATTTTGTGTCGGTGTCTCGGGATTCGTGTCGTTTGGGGTAGTTGTTTCACAGATATATCGGATATTAATCGAATTGGAACTTGATTATGTAATCAGGCAGACAATATTTGATTCGGGCAGATTGTTTGATCCGAAGATGATATATTTTGTTGAGACTCAGGGAATTGTGATCGTAAGCGTATTGAGACCGCATGGTGAGATCGGCGCTAGTATCTCCGGAGATCGCCGACTGCGTATTTGTAAGTATGCGCTTTGGCTATTCAGAATAATGATGATTGATCAGTGTCGTGATGGCTTTGGGATATTTTGGGTTAAACGGTATGTTTGTTTGTTTTATGATGGATTGCAAGTTTCGAGGACGAAACTTATTTTAAGGGGTGTAGAATGTAATATCCGGAAATTATACTACTGTTGTTTGATATTATTTTATCCGAGTTATATTGTACAGCGTGGAATCTGTACAGTAGGGATAAAATAAATAAAGGACTGAAACATCTGTATTGGTATAATTGTCATATTTGGTTGACAATTACATTTAAGAAGTATATGTATTCAGTATGCCGTATGTTCGTATTCTGTATGTTGAGACGTTGGACGAGAAGAGCTGGAAATGGCTAAGTATAGCCTGACTAGCGCGCGCTAATGGTCAAGTATAGCGCACGCTATCGTTCATGGTTAGCGCACGCTAGAGGCAGAATGTAGCGCACGCTAATGCAGTCAGATCAGAAGGAATATACGCGTGGACAGGCCACTTTCGGCGCACGTTCTGATAAGTCAACGGATGTTGTAATGTAGTGTTAGCGCACGCTAATGCATGTTGATTAGCGCACGCTAACTATATATCGGTCAACAGGGAATCTTGGCTTTATTGGTCGATTTCGGCTTGTGGGGTCGCGAGCATCTTCGTGGTAGGTGTAGACTGTAGCAAGTCAACTGGTATTAGCGCACGCTAAGGTAAATGACTTGCGTACGCTAAGCAGGATGATTTACGTACGTTAATGCATAGGCATTACGTACGTAAGTTAGTTTACGAAGCAAGACAGTAGCCTCTGGGCCTCGATAGCGCACGCTAAGGCGGTAGCACACGCTAAACATGATATGTTAGCGCACGCTAATAATGAATATTATAAAAAGGGACAGAAGGGTGTTATTAAACATTTCGTCATTCTTCCTTCTTTCAGCCGAGAGAGAGAGTTGGGATATATTTGAGGTTCAATACACCGGATTAAGGTGAAGTTAATCATCCATAACAACGTTTGAAGCTTGAAATCATGGGTGATTCTTGGAAATGGATTCAACCTTGGAAATCAATCCATTCCTTCAAAAAGGTAATTACTCTTCACTTTGAGATTTCGTTTTGGATTGTATATGATGTTCTTGAGCTGATGATTATCATATAAACAAGTTCATAAGTATGATTATGAGTTGGATTACCGGATTATGATAATGTTATTGTTGATATGAAGATATTGATATGAATTGGATGGTTTCGAATGTGTTGTTATCTTCAAAGGGATATGTTGGATAATGTCTTCCTTCAATTCGGATCTGTGATGTTGTTATTGTTGGTTCCTTCATATGATTGTGAAACATGGCATGATTATGAGTTCTTGGTGTTTAGGTTGTTGATATTAAGAGAGATGAAATATGAATATATGACTTGAATTAAAAGTCGGATGATTACCTATATGTTAAAGGATATTGGATTTCGTTGTTTGATAGCTATGAACATGATTCAATCACTAAGAGTTTTTGATAATCGCGGATGTTGATCGGTATCCGAAATGCATGTAATCACGTTATTAACGCACGCTAAACCTACTGGCTAGCGCACGCTATCGGGAACAACTTAGCGTACGCTACGGTTAAAGATTAACGTGCGCTAAGTCAACAGGCAGGGTAATATATTCTGTTTCGGTTATGAATTCGTGATCATTTAAGTTGGTCTGATCAGACTTGTGGTTAACTGAGATATTTGTTGAGCCGTTGGGTTTGTGAATTGGTTTTGGCGGTTGTTGATTATTATCGGATTGTTGTTTAATCGATTATTGTTATAGGTCAAGTTTATCGATCGGTGTTTATAACCGGATATTGCGGTCGTGCTCGAGTATTTCCATTGTATTGCTTTTGATCGGGGCTGAGGAACTCGTAGACAAAGACAATGTGTTCGGCAGCAGCTTCGTGGTATCGGTATCGAGGCAAGTTATTACTTGCTCAGTTATAATATTTAATGAATGGTTTCAGTTTCATTTCGTTTATAATGCATATAGCGATGATTATTATTATTGTGAACTCTGGGTATTTGGATCGCCGAGCATTGAGGATAATCTTCGGTGATGATTGGACATCGAGGATGTTCTTGAGGGACTCGGGGCAAGTATTCCATATTGATTATGGTTTAATGTTATTTATTTTGGCCTCGTACATTTTCTTTCATGTTGTTGAACATGAAGTCGTCCTAGTAAATGTCATGTTGTTCATGTTGATGAACGTGTTGATTTGCATATGTGTATGCATATTGTGTTGATCATATTGTGTAAATAATTCGATGGGATTATGAGGATCTATGCTGAGGGCGCTGGATCGGATGTCCACCATGCGTTGGTTCGACGGGATCATCATGGGGATCTATCTTTGAGGGCGCTGGATCGTTGGGAGTTTTCCACCATGCGTTGGTTCGACGGGATCATCATGGGGATCTATCCGAGGGCGCCGGATCGCTGGATTACGATGATTGTGTTGATGGAATCTTGTGAATTCGCATCATTGATTTTATCATGTGTTGTTGTTCACATGTGTATTGTTAGTAATCCACCTTATGTTGATCGATAGATCAACAAAGGGATCTATCTTTGAGGAGCCGGATCGTCATTTCCATTGAGTATACATGATTGTTATTGTTGTGATCATATTGACGTGGTCATATGAGTATGCATTTGAAGATCTTGTGTTAGGACCTTGTCCGTATTGCATTGATCGATCTCGGATTAGAGTATGATTGTCGTGGCACTTCATATCTCGAGGTATGTTCCGTATTTCCTTTGGTATTTGTCTTGATGGACGATCGGTTATCGTCTTGTGATTTGATGATGTTATTCGATGGATCGTATTGGTCAGAAATGGTATATTTCCGTATCGTGAGTTGGTTATGATAGTTTGAGAACCTTGAGTATTGTTTGAGGTACAGTACTTATATTATGTTCGCGTTTATTGGTAAATCGAGTACAGGATGTGAAATATGATAATGGTTACTCTGATGAGAATCACTTGAGTAAGCAAAGTTATGGCAGTAAGATTACATTGGTCGTATTCTTATGTTGTATTCTCATTGGTATGTTATTATTAATGTGATGTGACGGTTATCATTGTTGGATATTATGGCTGACCCCGTCGTGGGATTTCTTTTTAGGTTCTTGGAGTATCGAGCTTGTAGCGGTCGTGAAGAGATGAGCTTCCCGGAGGATACTGGCTAGGACATGTTCTATGCATTGAGTTTCTTGATTGGTTTTTGTATTCCGCTGCGTGAGTATTTTGAGACGCTCTTTTGGTATCTGGTAACTGAGGTTACTTTGGAAACCATTTTCTAAACTTTTGAGTTTCGACCGTTTGGCCTTGTTATTTCAAATGAGTTTTTCCGACGGTTTTTGATAAATGGATTTTTATAAGTCTTTGTGAATTTTTTTTACAGATAGCACCGTCGTTGGCCTCTTGGGCATTTGTAAATGTTTGCGAAAATTTCATTTAGCCTTGTGGGTTCCATATCGGGGCCCACGGCGCTGTAATATTTCCGGTTAAATCTGGGGGTGTTACATCTTAATCATAGGGGTGGATTCATCATGACGAAACAAACTACATAATCTCTGCAAAAAGCTCATAATCTAACAAAGAACAAAATCCTCATCTTGGTGTAGAGTTTACATACCTTAAAAATGGAAGAACAATGAAAGTCTTGAAGAAACTCTTCACCGGAAGTTTGATCATGACTCCCCAACGTCTAACCTCCCCAAAAATTGGATTAATAAGGTGGTATGAGTGATATGAGGTGAGAGAAAATCTCAGGAACTCGGAATTTGGCCAAGGTTGAAGGTGAGAAATGAAAAATGAAGATGGGTGTTGTCCTATTAATAAAATAAAGTTATTAGTGCGCGCTACTCTCCCAAATTAGCGTGTGCTAACGGGCTATCAGTCTACTATCTCTGACGGGTCTCGGCATAGCGTACGCTAAATAGCCTTACGTGCGCTAAAATCAACGATTAGCCTACGCTAACAACTATCTTTAGCGTGCGCTAACGACTGAACGAAAGTTCACTGACCTCACTGTACTAGACTTAACGTGCGCTAGCCTCATAACATTAGCATGCGCTAAGTACCGTTGACTCGACTTTTCCAAAAGCCGTCCAGATTCATTCTGACATGTCCCGACCAAGATCCGCGGCTGATCTCACCTACCACCCTGTCATAATCAAGTTGACTACATATAGCGCGCGCTAAGGTTCATACACATCGTGCGCTATGGACCCCAATTAGCGTATGCTACGCCTAGTGGTTAGCATGCGCTACTAGTGCAAAAACTACAAATTTTGAACACATTCATGAAATCATACGCTCCACAACACCGGGTCATGAAATACGCTGGATAATACTCAGATCAAATACAACATATATAATGTCACAATGTTCAAAATACACATTAGAATCTCGGGTATTACATCCTCTCTCCCTAAAAAGAAGTTTCGTCCCGAAACTTAAGATGAAAATAACTCTGGATATCTAGTCTTCATACTGTCCTCCGTTTCCCAAGTGGCCTCTTCAAGTCCGTGTCGTGACCATTGTACTTTGACCAAGGGTATTGGTTTATTCCTCAATTGCTTGATTCGACTCTCAAGTATCTTGATTGGTTTCTCTTCGAACGAGCCATCATTAGCTATCTCGATCTCGCCGAAATCAATGATATGACTGGGATCTAGTACATACTTCTGTAATTGGGATACGTGAAACACATTGTGAACGTGACTCAGCGATGGCGGTAAGTCCAACCTGTATGCTAAATCCCCAACCCTGTCAAGGATCTCGAATGGCCCGATATATCTCGGACTCAGTTTTCCTTTCCTCCCAAATCGGAAAATTCCCCGGGTAGGGGAAACCTTCAACAGCACGCGATCCCCAATCTCAAACTCCAACGGGTGACGGCGCACATCAGCATACGACTTCTGTCGACTCTGGGCAATCAACAGCCTTTCAGGAATCAGAGCTATCTTCTCTTGAGTCTGAACTATCAATTCCGGTTCCGTCCCAATCAAGTCAGAAGAGCATCCCAACACAAGGCTAATCTGCATCTTCTTCCGTACAATGCTTCAAACGGTGCCATCTTAATGGAAGCATGCCAACTATTGTTATAGGTGAATTCAAGCAACGGCAAGTGAACCTCCTAATCGGTTGACCAATCCAAGGCACAAACTCTAAGCATGTCTTCTACTGTCTGTATAGTCATTTCGGACTGACCGTCCATCTGAGGATGATAGGCCGTTCTAAAGTTCAGTTCGGTTCCCAAAGCCTTGTGAACTGCCTTCCAAAAGTGCGACACGAAGCGACCATTTCCATCCTAAATAAAGGTCTTCGGCGTTCCATGCAATCGGACTATCTCCGCAATAAATACTCATGCCGATTTCTCGGGTCCCCAAGTGTCTTCAATACCCAGGAAATGAGCCGACTTGGTTAGTCGATCAACTATGACCCAAATCATGTTCATCCCCGTCTTGGTCCATGGCATATTGGTGATGAAGTCCATCGATATATCCTCCCACTTCCACTTAGGGATCGGAAGTGGCTTCAACATTACGGCAGGTCGCTGATGTTCAATCTTAACCTTCTGACAAGTCAAACACTTCAAAACATATTCTGCTATGTCCTTGTTCATATTTCCCCACCAGAAATTTTGTTTTAGATCCTTATACATCTTACTGCTGCCCGGGTGAATAGAATAGGATGCGCTGTGAGCTTCCTTCAGAATTGTCTGTCTCAAAACATCATCATCGGGAACGCAAAGTCGACTGTGAAATCTCAGAACTCTATCATCCTGTATCACGAATCCTGGGGCCTTCCCTTTGTTCACTTCGTCACATAATCGAAGAATCAGAGAATCATCCAACTGCTTAGATTTGATTTCTTCAACCAACGACGAAGTTAGTTCCATCACACACAATTGCCCTTGGACTCCTTGCGACCACACTTCGATTCCTTCACGGATGAGTTCTCGTTGAATGCTAGTTTGTGACGTAAGTGCTTCCAACACTCGAAGAGAAACAGGTTTACGGATCAGTGCATGAGCTACCACGTTTGCTTTGCCTGGATGATAGAGGATTTCCATATCGTAATCCTTGATCAATTATAGCCACCTTCTCTGCCTCATATTTAATTCCTTCTGACTGAAAATATACTTGAGGCTCTTATGATCTGTAAAGATCTGACAATGAGTGCCATATAAATAATGTCGCCAAATTTTTAGAGCAAAGACTATAGCTGCTAACTCCAGATCATGAGTCGGGTAATTAACTTCGTACGGTTTCAACTTTCGAGAGGCATAGGCAATCCCCCTATCCTTTTGCATCAGTACACATCCCAGACCCTGATTTGAAGCATCACTGTACACCATGAATCCATTAGTTCCATCTGGTAACGCTAGTATAGGCGCTGTCCTTAGTCTTCTCTTAAGTTCATCAAAACCCGCCTAGCATTTCTCATTCCACACGAATTTTTGGGTCTTCTGTAACAGCTGAGTAAGTGGATGAGCGATTTTGGAAAATCCTTCTACAAAATGGCGATAATATCCAGCAAGTCCTAACAAGCTTTGGACTTCTTTCACGTTACTAGGAGATTCTCATTCCAAGATTGCTTCGACTTTCTTCGGGTCCACCTGAACTCCGTCAGCTGATATCACATTTCCAAGGAAGGTTAATTCCCTAAGCCAGAATTCGCATTTAGAAAGTTTCGCATAAAGCTGTTCCTCTCTCAAAGTGCTCAAAACAATACGCAAATGCTCTGCATGTTCCTCTATGTCTTTTGAATAGATCAAGATGTCATCGATGAAGACTACCACAAATTTATCCAAGTTTTCTAAGAATACCCTATTCATCAATTGCATAAATACCGCAGGAGCATTGGTGAGTCCAAATGGCATTACCACGAATTCATAGTGCCCGTATCGGGATCTGAAAGCAGATTTCTGTATGTCCGATTCCTTTATTCTCAATTGATGGTATCCTGATCGCAAGTCAATCTTCGAGAATACCCTTGCCCCTTGTAGTTGATCAAACAAGTCGTCGATCCGAGGTATAGGATATTTGTTTTTGATCGTCACCTTATTTAGATCCCTCTAATCAATACATAATCGAAGGGATATGTCTTTCTTTCGGACAAAGAGAACGGGCGCTCCGCAAGGAGTGATGCTAGGTTGAATGTAACCCTTGTGCAATAATTCCTCAAGCTGCTTCTTTAGTTCATACATCTCGGTTGGCGCCATACGGTATGGTGCTCTAGAAATAGGTGTAGCTCCATGCTCCAATTCGATATTAAACTCTACTTCTCTCTGTGGAGGTAACCCGGGTAGTTCGTCAAGGAATACGTCTGAGAATTCGTTTACCACTGGAATAGATGCGAGCTCGACTCCTTCCTCTTTCTTCATGGCATAACACCAAAATCCGTAACAATCATGCTTTAGCAATTTAACTGCTTTCATGGCTTTGATCAATTTTCCTGAGCTTACCGGTCTCCATCCCTTAAATAAATGTTCAGATCCGTCATCAACAATGATAGAAATGACTCTCTTTCGGTAATTCAAAATAGCTCCATAACGGTTGAGCCAATCATCTCCGAGAATTAAATCGTCACCAAGGATGTCGACTACAATAAAATTTGATGGCCAAACTCTCCCTCCTATATTCACTGGAAAATCTCTAGTTTCTAGGGTTCCCACAATTTTCTCTCCGCTCAGTAATCCCACAACATAAGGTTCACAATCATACAAGCACGAGATTTTCAAACGATTAACACAGTTCAAAGATATGAAAGAATGAATAGCTCTTGAATCGAATAAGACACTAACTGGTTGCAAAAGGATCTGAATCGTACCTGATGCAACAGCCGTGTTCTGATCGTCTGACTTCCTCATCTCGTAAATGCGCGGAGGAATGGACCTAGCGCTGGATGCCTCTCTTTTCCCAACATTTTGCTGCTGGAAACCACTTTGCTATGTCTGGTTCACACTTGTATCCTTCGGAACCGGTGCAGGAGTGCGAGTACCAAAAGATCGAGTCGCATTTCTAAAAAACGTTGCACGATGTCCTTGTTGTCCACACTCGAAGCAGGTCACAGTAGATGCATAACAATCACGTCGAACATGCCCTGTTTTGCCATAGTTATAACATTTCCTTGCTGTGTCTGAAGCTGTTGGTGCTGCCTGGAACTTCTTTCCACCTCGAGAAGGATGCGGAGGTCTCCTGGATGAATGAAATGAGGACTTGCCCTTGCGGGGCCCACTACTCTTGTTCTCCATGAAGTTGCCAGACACTTTCAGCTTCTTTGCTTCCGTTGATTTCTCTATTGCCGCCTCTTTCATATCGTAGGCCAGTGCTTTGTCCTAATACTGTCGCAAGGTGGTACATTCAAATCTGGACATATATTGGTGAATTTCCGGCTTCATCCGCATGTCAAAATGGAAAATCCTTTCTGCCTCGGTCCTGACCAAGTGGCGCACATAAGTCAGCTGGTGATTAAAAGTCTTAATCACGTCTGTCACAGATGCCTCTAGATTTTGTGGTGAGAAAAACTCCCAGACTCGGGCCTCTCTAATTGGGCGAGGACAATATTGCGCTTCCATCATTAATTTGAATTCCGCCCAGTCAGCATTATGATCCTCAGGTCTAATGGCCTCCCACCAGTCGAAAGCCTCCCCAGTCATGAGATACTGGGTGATCGGAACCTTTCTATCGTCGGGGCAGTTAATCCCTGCAAAGATCTTGTCTAACTCCTTCAGCCAGTGATCCCAAGTAAGTGTCTCAACAGAACCGTCAAATTTTGGAGGGTGCAATTTGACCACCTCAGTAAGCCATTTGTCTCCCCGATTATCCTCGTTGTGCTGCTGTCCCATCGCCGTCTGCATGCAGTCAACTACCTGAGCAAACTGATTTATCTGAGCAACCACCTGTTGAAGCACTCCCGACATATTAGGATTTGCGTTATTATTTGCTAATCCCTGCTGTCCTCTAGAATGGGAATCGGTTCGACTAGCCGATAAATCCACCTGTCTCGCCTTACCACATCCGCGTCCACGACCTCCCCTCAACATACTGTAAACACAAATACTCAATATCCAGGGTAAAATTTTCTTAAAGAAAGTCCGTCAATATTCACAAAACAGGAATGAATTAAAACGGTAGTATTTGACATTAGGAGACTTACAACCACGGTCCACACGACGATGCTGGCTCAACAGTGATGTTATAAACGACCCTTAAATCAAATAACATAAATAGACCCAACTAACCCGACTGCCAAGATATCCATGAATCTTAGCTCTGATACCATATTCTGTAACTGTAATACCCCCAAGTTATTCAGGGTATATTACAGCGCCGTGAGCCCCGCCGTGGGACACACAAGGCTAAACATACGCGGAACTATAAAACTTGACCGAGAAGGTCTACATACAATGGAAAGAAAGACGATACAAATGGTATTCAAAACCATAACCAATGAAACCATATACATCACTGCACAAATCAATACCTCGGCAACACAGGCCGGAACATCAAGGAAACTGAAATACAATACTCGAGTATTTAAAATCCATTCCAGTACAACAACACTGAATGGAGGAATCCAAAAAGATAACCGGAGACAAGACACAGTATCACACTTGCCCATCATCTTCATGCCGACCCGATACCCGCTGTCCTCTCTCCTGGAACTGAAATACATAAAGGTATTTCCCATAAAGGGTTAGCCGTCGAATAGCTAGTGCAAGTATAACAATATGGAACATAATACTCCTCGACAATAAAGTAAATGTAATCCGTCAATTCATCAATTCAAGACTAGTTATTCCTAATGACTAAAATCTTATGACGTATGTGAATGCGTAGAAACGGTTCGCTCGTATCATACGCCGTTACATGTAGGAATGCCGTCAAAACGGTTCGCTCGTTACATGCCAATAATACATATATGAATGCCGTAAAAGCGGTTCGCTCATAATATGCCATCAATATATCTATGAATGCCGTAAAAGCGGTTCGCTCATATCATACCATCAATTCCTCTTACTTTCAAAGTCGAACGCACAATCATAAATGTATACTTGCCTTGAATAATCGACGACGCAACGAACGGAATGGAAAGTCACCGACGAATGCTAGGAACCATCGAAAACGAACCTAACGATTCAAGAATACAATCACAACAGATTCTAAACGAATACGGAATTGGAATACGCCGGAAACCCACCTACGATTCATGTATATTCGTATAAAAACGACAACGAGGCGGACCACAACCAAACCCTCTCGATTTCGTAAAAATCACGAAATATACCATGAATCCGTAGGAAACTAAGAGTACCAACAAGATTAATCATATTCATCATGAATTACTCATCAAAATCGAATGAATCGGGCAAAACCACGAAAATCCCCAAATCTCCCCAAAAGTAGGGTTCTAAAGATCTAACCTTGATTATTTGGATCGAAAGATGTTATAGGATGATTGATCAACGATATAACCTCAAGAACTTCATGGATTTGTTGTTCAACAACATGGTTTCGTCTCCTCCGAAACCTACCATGGACCAAGGGAAATGAAATGAAAAATGACGGAGAAAGTCATTGTCTGTCATTTTTATCTTGGCCGGAACTAGCGTGCGCTAGCCATCCGGCCTAGCGTGCGCTATCGGCCAAGACGGCCGAGCACTCTCGGCCATGGCCCGCATGACCCAAAGACCACCGACCAATTCCGCCGACCGTGACTCGACCGCCCGACCCGCTAGCGTGCGCTACGGCCGGAAGCTTCTTGCGCGCTAGCCGACTGGCCGGTAGCCACCGGTCCGACAACTCATCCCGGTGGCGTCGCTAGTCGGCGGCGTGCGCTACCTGCCGGTTAGCGCGCGCTCGACCGGCAGTGAGCGTGCGCTACCCGCCGACCCCGACCGAGTCGTAACCTCGAGTACCTCTGCCTGTGTCCGATGGCGTCTGTTGGCGACTCGGCAGCGTGCGCTACATCTGCGAGCTAGCGCGCGCAGCGTCCGGCCAGAAGGCGTGCGCTCGCGGTTCCTTCGTACTGCTCGGCCAAGTGTCGGCACTCGTCCGGCGATCCGCAACCGTCGGCCACTTTCGGCCGCCACGACCCGACGCCTCGATTTCCAAAAACGCACAGGCGGACACGACGAAAAGTTCGCGGACGACATCAACGACTCGAGATGAAAACGTAATGCAATAATTAATCATACGCGACCAAGAAAAGGGTCAAGACGACAAATACAGATATGGATACCCGTAACTTTCAAGAAATTACAAAATGGCCCAAAACGCCCTAAATCACGATACGTGATCGAATAACCAAACCGAAGTTCACAACACGTCTAACAAAGTTAAACGGACTTGCGGGAAACTCGAAACAATAGCTTCGGACGAGATTCGCAAGAATCGAACTCAAGTGCGGAAAAGTCGCTAAAAGCACAGAACTCAACAAAACAACACCGAAAAGAACTCGGATGACAAAAAGTGTAGAATTACTCATTCTCGTAATGACGAAACGGTCATGAGCGAGTTGTCAAAACGGACTTCCGCCAAAAATAGAAAATCACCAGAATCAAAATTACGGTATTACATTCTACCCTCCTTAAAAGAAGTTTCGTTCCGAAACTTAAAAAAGGTAGGGAGAAGAAATATTCTGCCAGAAAACTCAACGAGATACACAAGAACCGAAAACTTACGCCCAAATGGCGAGTTATCAATATAGAACACAACAATACATTACCCGAAGGTAAACCGAACCAATGCTGAAAAGATACGAATTCACAATGCCCGAAGGCTCCAACGGAAAATACCGATACATCATTATGGCTCGAAGCGAATGCCCCAAAGTCAGAATCATCACAAAATAGATCTCAAAGAAATCAACCTGATCGTCGGACATACCCCTCGGCGTATGAACGATCGATGCAAATCGTCGGACATATCCAATACAACATGGACTACGAACGATCAACCAAATAAAGCTCAAGAGGGGCATCACAGTACGCCCGATCCGGAAATGTGTCCGTGCACATGTCCGCCCCGTATACAGAATCCAGAATATACGTGTGACAATGTACCTAATTAGCCTCAAGAACTACGTCTCGTGTGCACGGTCCAATGCGGAAACATCCACGCATGACCATCGAGTGCCTGGCTAAAATCCTACACATAACCAATCGGCACGCAGACATGATTCCAGATATGCCACGATAAAACATGACAACGAAACTCAAGGGATAAAACATCCAATATAGATCATACGACTCATCAAGTGAACGATGACACACGAATAAGGAAAGATCGACACGACCAACGATATTCAAAACGACCATCCTGGGATCAGAATTCCTTAAGGACCGATTAACACGGCAATAACCACAACACCACAATTCGGGAAATCCTCAGCTCTCAACGATCACAAAATTACCGAGTTCACAAGAATAATAATGTGCTGTCTTGAGTCGGCCAACACGACAATAATAATTCAACGGATGGGAACTATCCTCGACAGTCCCAATTCAATGCTTCGATTACCGTAGAATGGCCAATCGATAACAATGATACAACGGATGAGAATATCTTTGACAACGGATGGGAATTATCTTCGATGATCCCATTTCAATACCTCGATTACCTTAGAACGGTCAATCGATAATCAATAATACGATAGAATAGATGTCCCGGTGTCTTAAATCGACCACCGAAACGGAGATGACAAAAGGATATATCAAACGTCCCCAATCGGTTAACGCAACATCGTAGCAACAGATCCAATTCGACGACAAAGATTCAACGATGTCTCAGAACGACATTAATCGCGAACAATAATAATCGATACATCGATACCGCGAACCGGCTATCGATAGCAACTTCACCAACAAGTATCGTAATGCCTTGAACCGGCCATTTACAAACAACAGTAATATTTGGTATAATTTGTCGACGGCGTCGTGTCGACCAATCCCTTGATATCAATACAATCATAAAGAGGCCGAGTCTCGAAATGATACACACATTCGTACACTTACACGATAACATTAATCTCATTGATTAGTACAAGTATAAAACTTGCCTCGATATCAATACATCGAATCATACCAATTCGGTTGATTTCGTCTTACGAGTTCCTCGATTTCGACCAAGTTAATCTACGAACCCTTCAACCTTAACCGCAACAACAACATAATTCACGATCAAACATCATATCTTATTGTAAAACGAAGGATTAATAATCAACAAGTTCGATGACGACCAACATCAATACCACCAAACCACGAACTCAATCGTTTTACCATATCTCGACTAATCACAGTCTGAACAATTCAACTCCAACACTTACAAATCCTGTCCACAATACGAGTCGAAGTATGACGATCATATCAGCAACCAATTCGGACCAATAATAAGGGTCTAAATGTTCCAAACTCAATTCTTAAATACGAATTGATAGGGTTCCCTTCTCGTAAACCCATCGTTAAAATTTACTTATGACCGTTATCAATTCGAATCATCCGACTGGTTCTAAACAATAGATAATCATATTAAAAAGGTTATCAAACAATCAAATCATTCGATTTGAATACTTGCTCCATACGTATGGGCTTCCAAATTCCGAGATGAATAATAGTCTCATGAAGCTCATAATCACATTCGTATTTCCTATACGAATATTATTTCCAACACATAGTTTAGCTCTAGATATGAATATTCCATTTTCCTATTCAAAACATCAACCTTCTAAAAAAATTTTTCATCACCTCGGATAATTCAAGAGTTCTGAAAGAGCATGAAATATCCGAAATCACGTTCAGAACAACATATCCGAGGTATATATATCTCCACGTTATCATTTCCTTCATCATGTCATTCATACAACCTCAAGAATCAGAACAAAACCCTTATCGTCATATGAAGAAGATCTCAATAATCATATCAACATCCGAATCTCTTATTACGATACCAATAAATCTCGTACAGCATTATCACATGATACCAAGATTGTAACACCCCAGATCCTCCTGGGAATATTACACGCCGTAAACCCTTCTCACAAGGATTTACCAGGCTAAGCACAATTTCTCCACATCATTTCAAAAATGTTAAAAAGACCGATGACGGTAATATTTTTCAAATACTAAAAAAAAAAAAAAATCATTTTCCAAATACCGTCAAAACGATCAAGGTCAAAATGCCAAAAAACTCAATTTAGGGAATCGGTTTTACGAAATAAAAATTCAGTTGGCAATATACCAAAAGCCATTTCAAAATATTCACGCAACGGATAAAAGTATAGTCCAATTTATGCATTTTCATCGAAATAAAATGAACATCAAAATACACGATTCCCAACACACTCCCTCCCAAGTAGTAATCCTTAAAGAAATGAACCACTATCAAAGGGATACGAGGACTACCATGTATGGACAACCACGAGGAAGAATAATGATCTCCATTCCAAGAATCATCAAAAACATCAAGAACAAAACTTAAATCCGAGCTCTCCATCTTAATCTGGTTTAAGAGAATCATCTCTCCATGTTTAGGAACTTCAAGTACTTCCCAAGGTTCTCTCTATTGACTGAAGGAAGGAGAATGGACAAAATGCCTCTCAAAGACTCGTCTATCCTCTCTATAAAACACAAAGACTAGCGCTAGACCTTATATTTAGCGTGCGTTACATGACTAGCGTGCGCTATCCTTCCTTGATAGCGTGCGTTATCGGGCAGTCCAGAAGCTACTACATTGCTTCGAAATTCATCTAACGTACGTAATGCCCATGCATTAGCGTACGCTAACAGGCGTTGACTTGATACAGTGAAATGCTCAGTAGCGTGCGCTATTCTTCGATCTTAACGCGCGCTAATCGGCGTTGACTTGCTACAGTATCGTGCCCCCATATGCCGAAAACATCCGCGATTATCGGGATTCCTTTGACCGATATGGAATTAGCATGCGCTAATCATACGGTTTTAGCATACGCTAGCTCTACACGACAAGCACTCGTTGACCTTATCTGATCACGCGTCGAACATGGCCGGGTCCATCCGCCGAAAGCTAAGATTCCATTATTGGCGATCTGGTGTTAGCGTGCGCTAACCAACATGCGTTAGCGTGCGCTAACTGAATATAAAAAAATCAACCTGGGCCTACCTGTCGGCCACCTTCCGAAATTAACCCAGCAAGTCGTTACGTACGTTAGGGGTCCTCCTTAGCGTACGTGACCGAATCTCTTAGCGTGCGCTAAGTCTGCACCGTAGCGTACGCTAAGTATATATCTTAGCGCGTGCTAGACATACCTTGTAGCGTGCGCTAACGTAGCTGTACTTAGCCATTTTCCGCTATTCTCTACCAACATCTCGACATACCAAACGATCATACGGCACAATAAATACATATGCGCATTCAGCAACATTATCAAACGTTCACAACGTTCTCAATCACAAATATCCATCAACGATATCCAACATATAAATCCAAATCACCAAGATAACTAAGAATTATCGAATAATCCAAACAACATACTTACAAGTCTGTGAAGTCGAAGATCTCCCGTGGTACTAACATGCGACTTCCAACAAAGTCTCAACACAATACCGATACACGCTAATATCGAAATTAGCAATTTAACAAAATCTCAAGGAAGAGTTCACGTCCGTAACCACAGTCACGACTTCTTCTCCTTACATCCAACATTCTAAAGGGCACACACGTGCGGAAGTATAATCCAAATCGCACCTCCTCGAAGTGACCAATTCCAAAGAATACCAAACTAAAAACGAAACGGTCAAGAAAATACAAGAAGAGTGAGAGGACTTACAAGTACCGGTCGTACTGTGATGATGGCAGAGTAGTGATCGTGGTCAAATGACGACTCAATCGACCCAAAAGACCGACACCTAGGTATCCATAAACCTAAGCTCCGATACCATATTCGTAACACCCCCAAGTTATTCAGTATATTACACGCCGTGAGCCCCGCCGTGGGACACACAAGGCTAAACATACGCGGAACTATAAAACTTGACCGAGAAGGTCTACATACAATGGAAAGAAAGACGATACAAATGGTATTCAAAACCATAACCAATGAAACCATATACATCACTGCACAAATCAATACCTCGGCAACACAGCCTAACATCAAGGAAACTCAAATACAATACTCGAGTATTTAAAATCCATTCCAAGACAACAACACCGAATGGAGGAATCCAAAAAGATAACCTGAGACAAGACACATTATCACACTTGCCCATCATCTTCATGCCGACCCGATACCCGCCTGTCTCTCTCCGGAACTGAAATACATAAAGGTATTTCCCATAAAGGGGTTAGCCGTCGAATAGCTAGTGCAAGTATAACAATATGGAACATAATACTCCTCGACAATAAAGTAAATGTAATCCGTCAATTCATCAATTCAAGACTAGTTATTCCTAATGACTAAAATCTTATGACGTATGTGAATGCCGTAGAAACGGTTCGCTCGCATCATACGCGTTACATGTAGGAATGCCGTCAAAACGGTTCGCTCGTTACATGCCAATAATACATATATGAATGCCGTAAAACGGTTCGCTCATAATATGCCATCAATATATCTATGAATGCCGTAAAAGCGGTTCGCTCATATCATACCATCAATTCCTCTTACTTTCAAAGTCGAGAACGCACAATCATAAATGTATACTTGCCTTGAATAATCGACGACGCAACGAACTAATGGAAAGTCACCGACGAATGCTAGGAACCATCGAAACGAACCTAACGATTCGAAGAATACAATCACAACAGATTCTAAACGAATACGGAATTGGAATACGCCCGAAACCCACCTACGATTCATGTATATTCGTATAAAACGACAACGAGGGCGGACCACAACCAAACCCTCTCGATTTCGTAAAAATCACGAAATATACCATGAATCCGTAGGGAAACTAAGAGTACCAACAAGATTAATCATATTCATCATGAATTACTCATCAAAATCGAATGAATCGGGCAAAACCACGAAAATCCCCAAATCTCCCCAAAAGTAGGGTTCTAAAGATCTAACCTTGATTCATTTGGATCGAAAGATGTTATAGGATGATTGATCAACGATATAACCTCAAGAACTTCATGGATTTGTTGTTCAACAACATGGTTTCGTCTCCTCCAAACCCGACCCGGACCGAAGGGAAATGAAATGAAAAATGACGGAGAAAGTCGCCGTCTGTCATTTTTATATCGGGCGGAACTAGCGTGCGCTAGCCATCCCGCCTAGCGTGCGCTATCGGCCCGATGCTCGGCCGAGCACTCTCGGCCATGGCCCGCATGACCCAAAGACCACCGACCAGTTCTGCCGTGACTCGACCGCCGACCCGCTAGCGTGCGCTACGGCCGGAAGCTTCGCCGCGCTTAGCGACTGCCCGGTAGCCACCGGTCCGACAACTCATCCCGTTGGCGTCGCTAGTCGGCGGCACAGGCGCTACCCTGCCGGTTAGCGCGGCGCTACGACCGACGATGGCGTGCGCTACCCGCCGACCACTGACCGAGTCGAACCTCGAGTACCTCGCCCGTGTCCGATAGCGTCTGTTGGTGACTCGGCAGTGCGCTACACTGCCGAGCTAAGCGCGGCGTCCGGCCAGTGGCGTGCGCTCGCCGGTTCTGCCGTGCTTTCGGCGATGTCCAAGACTCGTCGGCCATCCATAGCCCGCAACTGTCCGGCCAAGCTTTCGGCCACGACCCGACGCCTCGATTTCCAAAAACGCACGGAACGGACACGACGAAAAGTTCGCGGACGACATCAACGACTCGAGATGAAAACGTAATGCAATAATTAATCATACGCGACCAATAAAAGGGTCAAGACGACAAATACAGATATGGATACCCGTAACTTTCAAGAAATTACAAAATGGCCCAAAACGCCCGGAAATCACGATACGTGATCGAATAACCAAACCGAAGTTCACAACACGTCTAACAAAGTTAAAAGGACTTGCGGGAAACTCGAAACAGCAGTTTCGGACGAGATTCACAAGAATCGAACTCAAGTGCGGAAAAGTCGCTAAAAAGCACAGAACTCAACAAAACAACACCGAAACGAACTCGGATGACAAAAAGTGTAGAATTACTCATTCTCAGAATGACGAAACGGTCATGAGCGAGTTGTCAAAACGGACTTCCGCCAAAAATAGAAAATCACCAGGAATCAAAATTACGGGTATTACAGTAACACCCCGATATATTCGGAATAATTACAGCGCCGTAAATCCTTTGTATAAGAATTTACAAGGCTAAATTGAGAAATACGAAATAAATACTAAAGTGTCATCAAAGTAAAAGAAGTTCAAACCCGTTCGACAATTCAAATGAGTCCATTATTACAAAACATCCCCAAAATCATCAACAACATATGCGTACTCGAGTACTGGAAAATAACCATAAAAAAAAATAACATAATCCACATCACTGAGCCACTTCATCGTCATGTCGGTACTGTGGCTTCTTCCCCGCTCCTCGGCTACCTGAACATCAAAACAAATGTCCACCCCCGAAGGGGTTAGCAAACAATACTAGTACAAGTATCATAATACATAAATCATCAGTGCATCATAAAACATACAAAATGGAATTCCGTCACCGGAATCCAACGATGCGAATCCTTACGATTCCATCAACACAATACAGGGTAATCCAACGATCCAGCGCCCTCAGTATTGATTCCCATGATGATCCCATTGGACCAATGCATGGTGGAAAACCCGTCCAACGATCCAGCGCCCTCAGCATAGATCCCCATGATGATCCCGTCGGACCAACACATGGTTGACATCCGATCCAGCGCCCTCAGCATAGATCCTCATGATCCCTTCGGATCATTTACAACATAAACAGTACAATTATGCATACACATATGTAAATCAACATGTTCATCGATGTGAACAATCAAGGAATCAATAACAAATACCATGACAACTCAAAGAAATTAATCTCATGTTCAACAACATGAATCAATCGTACACATGATCAACAATACAATATTAACAAGTTTAAGATACGATACTTGCCTCAAGATGGCAAGAATTTAGATACTCCCATGAATGTCACTCGTCCAAAGGTCGCCGCCCCTCGATCGATCACCTTGTACAAAGAAATAACCTGGAATTCAATAAACCTCCCGAAACTAATGCACGAGTCCCGAACGTCTAAAGTTATAAACGAATTATCAATAACGGATAATCAGTTCTCGGTCCTATTTTCCGACGAGTACTACGCTTGGAAAAAGACTTGCGAATTCAAGAGATTGTAGTGGAACACAAGGTTGGTATCTACAATTCCAAGAACATTCATCATATCATTATATCCATGATCCAAACTCTAATTCCGATTCTTAACTCGAATGCTCGGTTCGGTTGCTATATCGAAATATTATGAGATAATCATGCTCAATCTACTTCAAGGTTAATACGTCTCTACGACTCTTGTTCTCCCATGGTAATTCTTATCAAATTTCTCATTTCAAAAGATTGTCCCAATAATCCTTTCATGCCTCTAATCATCAAAGAAGGTTAACAACGAGTTCATCTAAGGCAAGAATTATACTTGAATTATACTTGAACACACTTTACATTCAACTTCATAGATTCATCTTATCCTGGGATAATCCTCAACACTATGTTCATCAAAAGAGTGTTACGGAAGAAATAACAAGGTGTGTTCATCTCAGAAGGTTCCACTTTTATGTTCGGTAAAGATTATGGCTCAACTATAATCAAAGGAAACCTTAATTAAGCCAATACAATCCTTCCTAATCATGGGGGTGGATTCATCATGACGAAACAAACTCCATAATCTCTGCGAAAAGCTCATAATCTAACAAAGAACAAAATCCTCATCTTGGTGTAGAGTTTACATACCTTAAAAATGGAAGAATAATGAAAGTCTTGAAGAAACTCTTCACCGGAAGTTTGATCACGACTCCCCAATGTCTAAGCTCTCCAAAAATTGGATTAATAAGGTGGTATGAGTGATATGAGGTGAGGGAAAATCTAAGGAACTCGGAATTTGGCCAAGGTTGAAGGTGAGAAATGAAAAATGAAGATGGGTGTTGTCCTATTTATAAAAAAAAGTTATTAGCGCGTACTACTCTCCCAACTTACATGTGCTAATGGGCTATCAGTCTAATGTCTCTAATGGGTCTCGGCATAGCGTACGCTAAACAGCCTTACGTGCGCTAAAATCAACGATTAGCCTACGCTAACAACTATCTTTAGCGTGCGCTAACGACTGAACGAAAGTTCACTGACCTCACTGTACTAGACTTAGCGTGCACTAGCCTCATAACATTAGCGTACGCTAAGTACCGTTGACTCGTCTTTTCCAAAAGCCGTCCAGATTCATTCCGACATGTCCCGACCAAGATCCGTGGTTGATCTCATCTACCACCCTATCATAATCAAGTTGACTACGTATAGCGCGCGCTAAGGTTCATACACAACATGCGTTACGGACCCCAATTAGCGTACGCTACGCCTAGTGGTTAGCGTGCGCTACTAGTGCAAAAACTACAAATTTTGAACAGATTCATGAAATCATACGATCCAAAACACCGGGTCATGAAATACGCTGGATAATACTCAGATCAAATACAACATATACAATGTCACAATGTTCAAAATACACATTAGAATCTCGGGTATTACAAGTAGGATGAGTGGTCGTGACTATTTCTGACTTGGGCTTTGGGGACATGGTGGTCTCTACTTGAGTAGGCTCCTAATCATGCACTTTCGCAATGGGAATGCTCTTTTCTTTGCTACTCTTGGACTACTCGTGTATTTCCTTTCCAATTCATAACTCAATAGCTTGCACATATTCTTTGGGATTCATCTCGGTAGCACTTGGTAACCTTGGGGTCTAGATGATAATATATTTGCAATCTACCCCATTTGAACCTCCAAGTCCCGAATAGAAGCGGAATGATTCTGTAGAGTAGTTTCAGTGCGAGTAATGAATTGACTCGTATTAGCCGCCATTTGAGCAAGTGCATCTTCTAAAGAGACCTTCGGTGGTTGAGGGGGCTGCTATTGTGGCTGAGTGAATTGAGCTTGTGGGGGATTGTTCCACGCTTGTCTGTTCCTCCATGAAAGATTCGGATGATTTTGCCACCCTTGGTTGTAAGTGTTAGAATACGGGTTATTTTGACGATTTCCATTCCCCTCAAATTGAGCTTGTTCCACCTGAGATTGATCAAATGGATTCCCGACTTGACATTCAACATTAAGATGGGAGCCGCTGCACCAATTGCATATTTCCGTGGTACCGGTAGAAGGAGTGTGTGATAAAACTTGGAGTCGTTGTAGTATAGTGGTGAGTATTTCCACCTATCATGCGGACGACACGGGTACGATCCCCGGCAACGGCGCCAAAAACTTGTTATGTATTTTCCGTGAACACAAGTGCACGTTGTCGTATACAAGTAATAAAGTAGTGAATAGAGTATCGTTCCCTCGAGGACTAATGTGCTAATTACCAATTTATTGGTATTTATAATTTTATTTGAACAACCGAAAAATTAGGGGTTGAACAAATATTAATAAATAGAAAAAACGATAGACTATAATAAACAAGAAAATCAATTATCCGATAAAAGGAGTTTCAAATAGGAGAAGAATCTTGGATCAATAATTCACCTCGATTAATCCAAATTAATCTTGATTTAAGTAAGTTATGTAATTTCCCAATTAATTGAAAGCGAAGATTATCTAATTCAATCCAATGCCCCTTCCGAGGTCAGTAGAATTTTCCAACACGAACATTTCACTCTATTCCTAGGTGAGTTAATTCTACATTAGCAAAAAGATCTATAATCTTCAAAATATTGATGCTTTATAATTCTTATGAGTATATTCCTATCTCACAAGATAAAATGGTTTTCTCCTAGTTATCACTACTCACTATCCTCTTCCGATTCAAGCTAAGCAGCTAGAATAATTCAATCATCGGCCACACAATTGAAAGCATTAAGAACAATCGGGGAAAACTCAATGAAAAAGGGAAAACTATCAATAATGTAAATCAAGAATTAATTCGTCATATTCTTGGTTTCATCTCAATCCTAGAATAAAGGAGTCTAGCCCGACATGCTAGAAAGCAACACAAAAATACAAGAATTAAACATAAGGTTCAAGAATTTCAAACACGATTGAAGAAATCGTCCCCTTCCGTCCTCTTGCCTTCGTTCTCTTCTTTTGCTCTGTTCTCTGCCGCTAGGTATTCCACTCTACTTTGATGCCTTGTTTTTGTCCTTGTCTCCCTTTTTATAACCCTCTTCTGCCTCCAAATCGCGTCCCGAGAATTAGGTCTTGTCAGACTCCAAAACAGCCAAAATTACGAAATAATAACAGGTTTCTCGCCGCTGCGGGCCGCGGCCTGGAGTAAGTGTGCTGCGGCCCTAATCACGCCGCTGCCCAGTTCTGGGCGAAAATTCAGTATGGGACACGGGCCATAGTGTGTGTGACGCGGCACCCGGTACAGATTGTGCCTAGCTTTGTGTGATGCGTCCCTCTACCGAAACATGTTGTTTTTGGCCTGTTTTTCTTCGTTCAAGCTTCAGGACTCTAATTTCCTTCAAAAGATGTAAACATAATGTATTAAGAGCTCATTTACGCAGATCAAACCAAAATAGAGATAAAATAATGACAATAAAGCGTACAAAATTAGCACGTAACAGTAGGGTAGTTAAGCTCGTACGACCTCAACTTTCTCGATGCAAACGCAATAGTCTTGTCGTACTGCATCAACACGCACCCAAGACCCTAACCCGAAGCATCACTATAAACGGAAAAACCCTCATTGCCACACGGCAACACTAAAATCGGGGCTGAAGTCAAATGCTTCTTCAGCTCCTCAAAACTCGACTGCCTCTCGTCATTCTAGACGAACTTCTCGGATTTTTGGAGCAACTGTGTAAGTGGCCGAGCTAGTTTCGAGAACCCTTCTACGAACCTAAGAGAGTAACCAGCCAAACCCAAGAAACTACGGACCTCCTTCACATTCTTGGGCGGTGCCCAATCCAACACTGCCTTAATCTTCTGTGGATCCACACGGACCCCCTCGGCTGAAATCACGTGACCCAGAGACATCACTTCCTTCAGTCAGAACTCACATTTTGAGAACTTCGCATAGAGTCGTTCGGTCCTCAAAATGTCTAACACCACACGCAGATGATGGGCATGCTCCTCTTAGTTCTTCGACTAAATAATAATATCGTCAATGAAGACGACGACACACTTAACCAAATACTCGATAAAGACCTTGTTCATCAACTACATGAACACTGCCGGCACGTTGGTTAACCCGAAGGGCATAACCACAAACTCATAATGTTCGTATCTCGTCTGAAAAGTTATTTTTGGAACATCGGACTCCTTCACTGAAGCTGATAGTATCCCGATCTCAAGTCGATCTTCGAGAATACCGCAGCTCCCTGCAACTGATCAAACAAGTCATCAATCCTCGGCAAGGGATACTTGTTCTTGATGGTCATCTTGTTTAGCTCGCGATAGTCGATACATAAACGCAGCGAACCATCCTTCTTCGGCATAAACAGAACCGGTGCGGCCACGGCGAAGCGCTCGGTCGAATATACCATGACTCAAGAAGCTCACTCAACTGCTTCTTCAACTCAGCCATCTATGAAGATGTCATGCGATACGGTGCCTTCAAAATCGAAGACGCACGTGGCCCTAACTCGATGGCGAACTCTACCTCACGGTCCGGTGGCCACCCCGGTAACTCATCAGGAAAAACATCAGGAAATTCACTAACGACTGGATTCGATGAAAGCTCGACTCCACCATCCTCCGCCTTCAAGGCGTAGCACCAATAACTAGTACACCCCTTCCACAGGAGTCTCATCGCCTTCAAAGCATTAAATAACGAACTTCTAGTTTCCCCACTTTTGCCATGCGAAAGAGTGATCGGTGCCGTCCTCAGCTAACATGGTGATGATTCTCGTGCGGTAGTTCATGATCGCATGATGCCGTTCGAGCCAATCATCCCAGAGAATCAAATTCTCACCCTCAATACTCACAACAATTAGATTAGAGAGCCAAGCCTTCTCACAAATGAACACAGAACAGTCTCGGACCTCTCGATCACCAACGATTCTATCACCACTAGGAAGTTTAATGATGAAAGGCTCGCAAGGCGACAAACAGTCAAGACTCAAACGGCGCAAACACTCCAGAGAGATGAATGAATGCGTAGCACCCAAATCAAAAAGCACACTGACAGGATGGGACTTAAATATGAACGGTACCTGTGGCCACGGTAGCTGCTGGATCATCGGCTCTCCTCATCTCATAGACACGCGGATGGGCGGAGCCGACACTGGAAGCTCCCCCTCTAGTGGGCTGATCCCGACCTCTCCCTCGACTGGTACTCGGCGGAGACTGCGGAGCAAACGAGTCCTGGTTCACACTCGGCTCCCAAGGCTGGAAAGGAAGCCTGGGCACAGTGAATCTGTCCCACCCGCTCACAAAAGTAAGCCTTGTGGCCGGACTGACCACAAATATGGCAAGTCAACTATGGACGAGGACACTCCCAGTTCTTATGGCCCGACTTTCCATAGTTAAAGCATCTGACATCACGAACGGAGGCACTGGCAGTACCTCGAAAACCCCAGAAAAACGAGCTGAACCGCCCGCAGGAATATTTGCAGACAGAGATTTCTGCTGACCTCCACCCTTGTGGCCCGAAAATTTTCCAACGGACTTCTACTTCTTGCTCTCATGAGCCGCCTCACTGGTCGTCAGAATACACATCATATGCAAGAGCTCTACTCTGATAATCCTTCAAGATGGTACAAACGAGCCCAGACATGTAGTCACGAATAGTCGGTTACATCCGTCTGTAAAAGTGGAAAATTTTGTTGCTCTCCTCTATAACTTGGGCCTTCACGAAGCCCAACTCCCGGTTGAAATCGGCAATAGCTTGAGATATAGGAATATCCCGAGGCTGAGCATCATAAAAGGCATGGACTCGAGCCTGACTAACTAGCCACAGGCAATATTCGGTCTCCATCAGGTCCTTGAATTCTGCCCACGAAGCAACATGGTCCTTAGGCTCAATAGCCTCCCACCAATCAGTAGCATCCCCAGTGAGAAAGTACTTGGCAATAGGGACCTTGCGGTCCTCGGGACAGTTGGTGGCAACAAAGACTTCGGATATCTCCTTGATCTACCCCTCCCAGCTGATCGGGTCTGAAGCCCCCCAAAACTGAGGAGGATGTATCTTGATGGCATCTTGAAGCCAACGATATACTTTGCCCCGAGTAGCATGGGCCGGAGTCGGGTTCTGAACCGCCTGGGCTATCGTAACCATTTGGTTCACCATTTGTTGCATCACCGCTGCAACACCAAGATCGGCGCCATCTTGAGTAGTAGCATGGCTATGACGGTCACCAGTACTGCCGGCTCCAGAAGAATGTGATGTGGCCACCTCATCGGCTGTCCCACGTCCCCGGCCGCGTCCACGACCACGACCACGACGATGACCTCTTCCAGCATCCATACTAGTGTTAAAAGGTATCAAAGGCAACTCGATGATAAGTATGAGAGGACAAACATCCAGAGTTCAAGAAACGGAAATACGGTTGGAGAAAACAAGGAATCGAGTAAGGAAAACTTACGAGCACTGGAAGTATCGAGATGTAGGCAGCGGTGTGACAATGTGCAAAACAAAACACAACTAGACCCAAATAACCAACGAGCCTAGGTATCCATAAACCTAGCGCTCCGATACCATTTTCTGTAAGACCCCCGAGTTATTCGAGGTGTATTACAGTGCCGTGGACCCCTGCATGGGACCCACCAAGCTAAATAAGAATTACCCCTCGCCTAACCGTCTCGGTTAGCGAGAAAACACACATCATCAAGATGAAAATTAAATAACACGCCCGGTACAACCGGCAAAATAAGCATCACCGACAAACATAAACAACTTTCAATGATACAAGCCACAATCCGAGTGAAAATACCTAAGTACTCGCGAGTACAATCTATAAGTTTATAACTGAAAAAAAAAAACCATATCGAAAAGGACAACAAAAATAAAGGAACTCAAATGCACATGTCAATGACCCTGGCCAGCATCCTTGTACTGTCCCAGTGCCCGATCGTCTGGATGAACATAACCTGAAATTCATAAAAAGAATTTCCTCAAGACGTGTCCCCAAAGGGGTTAGCAATTACACTAGTACAATTAATCAAAGCAAACCATTCGCTTACACATTTCACAGTACATGCACCAATTCATTTCAAAAACCAAAACCGAACATGTCTTTTCTGGAAACAAACAGTCAATAATCAATTACCCTAGGACCGGGGATAAACCACTGGTCCCACTCGAGGCTTATAAGGACCCTCCCAAGCTGGCCATGTCATAAAAAAAATCACGCACAGGCATCGCCTAGGACCGGAGCTAAACTACTGATCCCATTCGAGGCCTCTAAGGATCCTCTCGAGCTGGCTAGTGAATCAAGCTCGTGAATCTGGGGCTAAACCACTAGATTCCATCGAGGCCCCATCGGACCCTTCCGAGGTGAGCAAAGCACACACAAATACATCACCATTTCATGTTAAGCATAAA
The DNA here is from genome assembly GCA_033398695.1 of Orobanche coerulescens. NCBI lineage: Eukaryota > Viridiplantae > Streptophyta > Magnoliopsida > Lamiales > Orobanchaceae > Orobanche > Orobanche coerulescens. The sequence continues at coordinate 126,325,654 of CM065811.1, read as the reverse complement.
GGTTTCCAAAAATACTTGCCTTGAATAATTGACGACGACACGAAAGGAAAGGAAATCAAGCACGACCGCTAGGAACCGACGAAACCGAACCTAACGATTTGAAGAATACAATCACAACCATCTCTAAACGAATACAGAAATGGAATACACCTGAAAACCCACCTACGATTCATATAAGTTCGTACAAAAACAATGACGAGGACCGGTCGCACCCGAACCCTCTCGATTTCACAAAAACAACGAAACTTACCATGAACTCGTAGGGAAAACAAGAATACTACAGAGATTAATCATATACATCATAGATTAATCAACAATACAGAACGAATCGGACAGAAAATCAAAAACCCCAAATTTCCCAAAAATAGGGTTCTAGAAGATTACCTCGGATTAAAGACGAAGAACCCGAATAGATGTTGATAATACACTCCAAACACTCAAGGAAGACGATGGCTCGGAGATACAAGGCTTCAAATCGCCCGGAAATACTTAGAAATCGCCTGGAGGTTGGAGGGGAAGGAGGAGAAGTGAAAATGACCGAAATCGGTCAACTCCTGGGTATACAAACCCAGGCCGCATTATGTACGTTAGCCATGGGTAGCTAACATACGTTAGCTGCTTAACTTACATAAGACTTAAAGACTTACGTACGTAATGCATCGGCAGAACCTACTGCCCGATTTCCTACACACCATTACGTACGTAACTCGCTGAGCTTAACGTACGTAAGGTTCCAACTTAACGTACGTAAGACATACTCATAGCATACGTAAGGGGCCAACAGAGCCTACTGCCCAAATTCTTACACACCATTACATACGTAACAACACAGGGTTAACGTACGTAATGTCCATACCTGAGGCTGACAGGTCGCTACCAACAGGCAAGGAAAGAACCGAAAAATCGAAATGTGATGGTGAACAAAACACGAGGGTAAAAACGCAAAGGATTCAAGGCGAAGAACCTAAGTGTTGAAGGAAAACATATTCCCGTTTACATAGATTTGTGTTGTTGTAGCTATAAATAGGTGTTAAACACTGCAACACTATGCCTGTGTTGTCATAGACTATTAATAAATAAAAAGATAAATTCCTTTCAAAATAAAAATTATACTTTAAGACTAATTAAAATTTAATAAAACCAAAAAAAGATATTTTATATAAATTATGTCTCTATTAAATAAATACTGTATTTATTTTAGAAATAATATTTTTTTTCAAAATTTTCTTACAATATATAATTTTATTAAAAAAATTAAAAAAATAATATGTAAAAAATTATTAAAATAAAAAAGATATTTTATACAAAATATGTCTACATTAAATAAATACTATTTATTTTCAAATTTTTTTTACAATATGTAATTCTATTAAAAAATTAAAAAAAAGTAGAAAATATTAGTATTGAGAAAGGTAGAAAATTGTCATAATTTATAATTTTAATTAAATATAAATTAAGAAAGGTAGAAAATTGAAAACCCTATCTCTATTCTTCTCCTACGTCGGCCGCTTTATTTCTTCAGTCTATTAAGAAAATATAAACATTATAAATCCAATACTCTAAAATGTCTCCCTTTTTTCTCTTTTAGGCTTTTCTCTCGAAGTGAGAGCACCAGTCCAGTTTCATCGCCGTTTCTCCATCACCATGAGAGCAAAGTGGAAGAAGAAGCGTATGAGGAGGTTGAAGAGGAAGCGCCGAAAGATGAGACAAGATCCAAGTAGTCTCCAACGTGAACTTTTCGTCGTAGAGAGGTAGTACAATTTTTCGGACTTTTTTTTCACATTGCAAAACACCACCAACACTTTTATTTATTACTGTACAACACTTTCGATCTAGAAGCTGCCATTATTGCCTTCCGCAACTCCGGTGAACGCGCTTTTGTTTGCCCGAGATTTCAAAAATTTTCATCCACAGTCCTTTGTTCTTTCTCTTCTTGTACAGATCTGTTCACCTCGTTGTTGTATGTGCGCGGGTCGAGGAACCGAGAAATTCTGCCCTTGATTTTGTGGATTAAGTGTGTTAATTACGCATTCAATTCACTCCTTTTTTCAACAAGCTTAATTAGAAATTGTGTAGCGACCTAATTGCTTTTACGCATTTCCATTCACGAGACCCATTTCGAATTTCTGGTGTTTCTCGAATCCTAAATTAAATTTGGCGATCTGGTGTTTGTTTCAACTTCATATATTACTCATGTTGCTGAACAGTTTGTGATGGACGTTTATTTATTGCGTTCCCTTTCACTCCGCTGAGTCTAAATATACGCTTTTCTGCTAGGGAGTAGTTTTTTTCTTTCTCTTTTTTCTCTTGTAGGCTTTTCTCTCGAAGTGAGGAGCACCAGTCCAGTTTCATCGCCATTTATCCATCACCATGAGAGCGAAGTGGAAGAAGAAGCATATGAGGAGGTTGAAGAGGAAGCGCCGAAAGATGAGACAAAGATCTAAGTAGTCCCATACGTGTTTGACTATTTTCAATATCTTCGTCGGGGAGATTTCTAGTGTTTCTGTTTTCTTTTCTTATTTGATGGTTTCATTTTTGTTATTTTCTGTTATGTAATAGCACTGCATTAGAAGATCCACGATTGAATTGAATGAATTTTCTTTTTTTGGAAGAACAATCCGGCCGTGATGGAGGTCGGGCGGCAGCGTCGACTTCCAGCACGTGGTGATTCCGACCGAGGTCGCGTCCAAATCTACTAGGAAAGGGAGGTTTCATCTGAAATCAAAGTGATTTTCTGATTCTCGTTGATCGAGGTAATTTTCTTTATGTATTTCGTCTTAATAACCTTAGATCTATCAGTAATGAAATCAGTTTCGTGAGATATCCTTGCATTTAATTTCGGTTCTGGGAATTGATTTTATTTATTCTTTGCTGGTTCTATGTGATTGATAGAGTGCATCGGTGATGGTGTTTCGGTCCTGGGAGTTGATTTTATTTATTCTTTGCTGGTTATGTGTGATTGATAGAATGCATCAATGATGGTTTAAGCTGTTAGTGCAATCTATTTTAGAGATCTGTTTATTGATGCATCAGAATTTAAAGTCAAAGGTTTACACGCTCTCTATTCATGCTTAATAATTGTAATAAGTGAGACCGATGAAGTTTTTGTTATTTGTGTCCTGATGAACTCAGTCTCTTCTGTGTGATGCTTATGTGATTTGTTGGTGTGTTTGATTGAAACGATTGAATTGTTTTACATTAGATCTCTCTGAGTCAATTAATATGTTGGGATGAGTTTGTCTTGACCGGCATTTCCCATATGTATTCTTTGATATGTTTTTAATGGAGTTTTTGTTTATAGAACTTTCACAATTTCTCCTTTATCGATTGCACATCTTATTTTCGTGCTTGTATGTTTGTATGGTTTAATTATCTTTAATATTTCATTTGTGTAGGTAAGATGGCATTACGATTTGGTTTAACATGCAACAATGTAGTGACTGCTCTGTTTCTTTGCCTGACAACTATCTTCCTTTTCTTTTTCATGCAGTAACCCCGAGGCTTTGGATTTGTCCAATTTGTGACCCATATGATGCTATAGAAGCTAAACATATGATGAATGGCCAAATATTCAAAGGAGGGTAGCTCACTGTTGTTTTGGTAAAGGAAAAAAGGAAGAGAATCAAGAGACCAACTGAAATGAGAGCCCGAGAACAGGGAGTAAGGTGAGTTTTTTGCTTGTACTATATACACTTGAATTTCTTTTTATCTTTTACATGACATTTTGTTATGTTGAACTATCAAACATGGGTGTTATTGAAGGGGTTCAAGCTTCTTTAGATTTCGTTTTTAGGTATAAACCTCACTTAATCTCTCATAAATTGTATATGCATGCTTCAGTTTTGTGTATAGGCAGGCATGATGCAAAAGCTTTCAAAAAATCAAACCAGTCTACAGCTCAAACTGATTCGTACGTACAAGAATTGACGAAAAGGATTCGGCAGGAGCTTGTTGATGAAGTGGAGGCGAAGGTTACTAGTAGGGTCAATGAAGAAATGGATGCCAAGGTGAATCAGAAGGTCCAGCACAACCTGACATGGATTCTGAAAAAATTATGTGAAGCCAACCCTGACTTGAAAATTGGTATTGGTGCAACACTTTATGGTGACACGCAAGAAGATGGCACTCCAATTATGCGAGAAGATGGCAATCCAATTACGCAAGAATATGACACTAGTACTTCTACTTATGTTCTTGAATTGGTTGTCTATTTGGTTGATGTAGTGGATTGGTTGATGTTTTTGGTGGATTGATGTACTTGTTGGTTTAACTATAGCTAGGTTAATGATGAAAAATTATTTTTTTAATGGGAAATGCAATATTGAAATGCTATATTTTTATTCTGTTCATTTGAGGTGTTGCAATAGGTAGTTAGTGTGTTGCAATTGGTTAATATTTTGCAATACACATTGGGTTGCAGTTGTTATTATCTGGTGTTGCATTAGACAGAACCATGTTGCCATAATATGGGCCCCACAGGTGTGACCCACATAATCTGATATTTATTTTATTAAATTATACCATCTATTGCAACACAGATAAAATGTTGCAATAGGGTGCCAAGTATGTTGCCATAGGCTCCTATGGTAACATGAGCAGTGTTGCCATGGCGGCCGCATGTTGCTTTGGTCAAAGGCAACTGCTGAGAACACAACACACTTTTGGTGTTACCTTTGCCCTTTTGGGGGCTAAGGCAACACTAAATCGGGTCTATGGTGACACGGTTTTTGGGTTGTTGTAGGCCATCTATGGCGTAGTATTTAGACGCACGTCGGTGGTAATAAATAAATTGGAAAAATAACAACAATCGAAGAGCACAAACGTTTCAACAGACTGCTCTACCTTACGAGCTGAAGTGGCAAAAAAAAAAAAAGCAAAGCCTCCTGTCTAAATCAAATTTCTGAAGGCTGGTATTTGTGCAGGCGATGAATAAAAGAAATAACTGAACTGAACATGGCAACAACTAATTGTATTACGGAGATAAAAAAATAATAGGAAACAAAAAGTACACACTAATAAGATAATACTACCTTAATTCGCACGCAACCCTAATTCCGGAAGTTGAAAACCTCACAAAAGGCCGAAGAAGCAAACAGCCAAAAAAACAGCCAAGAGAATGCCCAAAATGAGAACCTGCAAACCTCGTAAAATACAAACATGCAGAAGGCAGTAAAATTAGAAAATGGGCAATGATATGAAATTGAAATGATGAGTAGGCGCGGTGCAGAGTCCTTGGTTAAAAAAGCAAGAGGGGGAGTGCGGAGAACCCATCAGCAAGAGCACCCAAAGCAGACGGGTAGGTCGAAAAAAGAAAAGTAAAATAAAAAATAAAAAAAGAATGAAGCACGACGCGGTCGACGAACGATAGCCTCTTAGATATGATGAAATCAGAAAAACGCTCAAAACTAAAAACCAAGTTTAGAATAAGAAGGGCGGCCCAAAAAAACATTACCTGAAAAAGCAATTGACATCCAGAAAAATTACCTAACACGTATGAAGAAGAAAAACATAAGCCAAGATGAAGAGCACAGAACAAAGGGACCTCTGAAGCCATAATTTCAGCACCTGCACCATATTAAAACTCATTAATTCTAAAAAAATCATCTTTTTAAACTTAAAAGGGGGAAAACATAATCTAAACAACCCCAAAAGATGCAAAACAACAACAATGGCGAATAAGTAGGTCAAAATCCTAAATCGATAGAGGCATCAAAACGAGACAAAATCACAAAAACCAAACAATATCGGCAGTTAAACTTTAAAAAACTAAATGCGTCAGATCGAAACTATTAGTATTTTCCACATGAAATATACAAAAGAGAGAAATCACATAGATTTTCCATAAACTAAACAGTCATTATATAACATCACAAAGACAATAATCAACCATCGCCAAATGTACAAAGCAATAGCAACGAACACGATAACATTATGAGAGTTTTGTTCATTTCCCCAATGAAAAAGCATACACACAAGTAACGTCAGTGAATCTCTTATATGTTTGTGATGTAAAGAAAATCCATATTTTGGAAGAGCCAAAGCTAAAAAAGGAAGGTAAAAGTTTACAATTGGTCTATAAAAACATGCACAAATTTCTAAACAAAAAAAAGAAGATGAATAGCGAAAATAAAAATGCTCAAACGTCAAAGATGAAGTAGCCAAAAAAAACCGAAAACCCACTCCTGAAGAAACAAAAAAAAAACGATAATACCAAGTCGGTTGATATTATCAAAAAGAAATACCAATCATGTAAAACCCCACAAAAATTATGTAAGCGTAAGACTCAGTAAATATAGTTGTAAGATATCATCTCATTGTCATGAATAAAAATTTTGTTACGATTCCCTTTATGTTCCGATTGAATAATTGCTAATCGCCCAAATTTAAATTTTTATTATTAAATAATTAGCACACATAATCAATTAAATAACATACTAAAATAACTAATGGGCCAAGACCTAAAACATAAACTTAATAGATTGGGCTCAACCCAACCTACCTTACAACTAAACTAACTAATAACCCAACACACTACAATAATAAGAACTTATACACTTAAAATAGCAAAAAAAAAATATAAAATCTGAAAATGAAGATGTTGGGCGGCCAAGGGGAGGGAAAAGAGGAAGGGTGTGAAGTTTTCTAGAGCCTTCACCTTCCCCATCCAAGACTACATTCATTAGTCTTCCCACACTTCCCCAAGCCCTAAAAAAAATACCCTATAAATACTTATACTTAATGCTAGCCACCCCTTCTTCATTTTCAACACAAGAAAAATATGCAATAGAGAGAGTTTAAGGGAGGGCCGATTTTTAGGAGTAAGGGAGGAGGAAGAAGAAAAAGATAAATTAGTAAACTAGGTAATTCAACTCCTCTAATCTCTTCTATAATATATACTTATTAAAAGCCTTACATACTAACTTAAATCTTACTCCCTCCAATTCAAAATATAAGTCTTTTTGGCTATTTACATTATTTTCATTTTATATGTAGTTTTGCATTTTTCAATGATAATTAATTGTATTTTTTCTCAAATGATGTGCAAACTTACTAAAAATAACATAGTTATTGGTAATTTTAAATGTATAGTGTGAATTCCAAAGCAATTTATTAAGTGTAAAGTAGAAAGTTAATATTTTCTTAATATGTGTGCATTAGTCTAAAAAGACTTATGTTTTGAATAGGAGGTAGTATCATGCAATCAAAATACACCTCCACGGTGTAATGATGTTCACGGACGAACCGGGTAGTGTGAGCTGGGAGATCGTCTTTCAACGTTCGAGACCTAGAACCGACTAGTTCCGACAAGAATCAAGGTGGGTTAAACTGTTTCAAACCTTTAAGTAATAATTTTTTCTTACTTATGATGCATGTAAATCTGAAATTTCTTCAAGTATAATGTTGACAAATTGTTGAAATCACCATATTAAAAATTCATGCTATGATATTTGTGCTTTGAATTACATGTATATTCGTTTTCTTGAATTTTACTTTCGAAAATTATGAAGTATGGCGAGCATGCACAATCTGGAAATTTTTGTGTAAATACATGTCTTAGATATATATGTTATGGTTATATTAACATGCAATACGATTTGTTGGATTTAATGATAACCGATTTGGTAGTCGGATTTCGATTATGTGAAAAATTGAATATTGTATTTCCTATTCGAAATCTTGTTGAAACCCTACCAAAATCTTGAACTATATGTTATATGATTATGTTAGGGTACATGGATAACTTATTTGTGGCAAAACGGGACTTAATTTGAGTAAACGGAACTTTAGGGGTGTACATTATAATTTATAAAAAGTTGGGACTAAACTGAATGTTTCGAGAGTAAACTATTCTGGACCCTAAATAGCATATACTTTATCACATATAGGCTGTCCGTAAAGTTTCATGTGAATCGGAGTTCGATATCTAAGCTTATTGATCAAATTTGCAATTATATGGACCAAGTTCGAATTTTCTGGACTTTTCACAAATCTGGGATTTCGTAAAATTTCGTTAAATTCCGCGCTAAATTCGTAGCTCTAAAGGCCTCAGAGCAATTTTGTTAAGTTTTGGGGCAATTTCGTAATTTCTGGAAATTTCAGCCCCGAAACTGGAAATTCCGAATCTCTTCTTAAATCCTAAATGAAATAGTATCTTTGAACTTCTTATAAATTTTCACGACCATCCGAGTTCATTTCATATCTCCAAAATGCTTAGGCTCAATCTAAGGGTATAAACTTCGTTTCGACCAACTTTAGAAAAATTCTCGACTTCTTTTCATCGAACCTACCAATCCAATACATCTGACTTGAACCCTTTAAAACCGTTGATGAAATATTGAGAATACTTTCAAACTAATATACAAGTCTTATCCCGTATTACCGTGCCATAAATATAAGTAACCATATTCCATACTTAATCAAAAGACACAATTAATCTCACTGATTGAATGTTTAAGTGTTACTCGTGCTATGCAACTAACTGATAATTGTGACTGTCCGGGAACTAAGTTCTATACAAACAAAGTGCCACGTACGGGTCCGCCCCCTAACTCTATTGGGACAAAGTGTCACGTCGATGGATGGGGGCCACCTCTTAAACCCATACGAAACAAAGAGTTGACCTAAAATCCGGGGGCCACCTATTGAACTGTAGGAGCCACCTCTAGAGTGCTAAATCGATTCAGGACAGTTAAACAGAGTCTTGGATCTAGCAGCGCGGCTGCGGTTCATGAACGAGGCTACCGTTGTTGCCTATTCCCATAACCAAGGAACGGAGTGTTCCGAGGAACCTAGGTCGTAGAACTTGGGGTGTAATCGTGATTATGGTGTGATCCGGGTATTGACCCACAACTAAGGACATACCGAGCCCAGATAAGAGATAAGTAAGCACACGCTAAGTGTGAGAGCGAAGGCTCATCTACTGGGGCGACGGTCCAAATCTTGGGGCGACGACCTATACTGCTAGGAGTAATAAGGAGAGCCTAGAATCAAAAGGCCACATCGGCAGGAATCAAAGCTAGATTGACTAATCGACTGATTGACTAATTGATTGACTTCATCTGTCCATGGGGACAAATTTATATTATTTCACTACTAAACGATTATCTTTCGATAAATCGCTGCATATCTTTGGAACCTTTTTCATTTTTCTTATAACTTGACAAAGTTATGCATTACTTAAAATTTTCAAAGGAAAGAAAGCCACACTCGCACACGATCACCCACTCACTAAGACCTTTTGTTTCACCCCACTGTTTTTCCTTTTAAACCAGCGAATGAGCAACCAGTAGAAGACGAGGAAGGCTTTGTGGAAGAGACCGATTAGAAGACCGCCGACTATACTTAGAATTTCTGTTTTTATCCCGACTTGTAATAATTTACTATGTTTCATACTTTGAATCGTCTGTTATTTTTCAGCTGCAAACTTATGATCACTGTAATTTGATTATCAACTTTTTTTACAACGAATCTTAGAACATCGGGTTAAGATCGTTGATTGAAAATTTTATCCAATTGTTATTTAGCTTCCGTTATTTATTGCTACACTTTTAATGATTGATCGACTGGTACGCCGCGCCCTCGTCCTTCTCGATGTTGGGAGCGTGACAGATGTGGTATCGGAGCCCGCTTTGTGAGAAGGACACTTACAACAAGCTAACCAGGATAAGATTCTTCAGACTTAGATGGGAATTCCACCTAGGACGAAGTGAACCATAGGACTGGGACCTAAAGTAGATTTCTCGAGTCAATTATCATTAAGATCTCTTTCGACTTGTCGCTATTCACTTGGAATATGCATAGTCAAATTCAAATTTCCTAAGTCATTGGCCAAGGTACTTGATTAAGTATTCACGGCATTTCCCCGACTGAATCAATTTTTCTATTAAACTCTTGAAACGGATATAGTTTATTTCACTTATCCATTTCTCAAAGTCATATAATTATTCATTCGAAATTGATGAAGTTCCTTTAAACTCCACTAAACTTCATTACTTTCTTAAAATGGAGTATTAATGTTCCTTTGTCATTAGTATCATATAAGCATTTGTTGAATCATTAAGTTCACTGCCTTAATGATTATTCATGCTTAATAGAGTTTTATATTGGATATTAGATTTTGCGAGATACTGACTTAGTTTTATTTTGTTAATTAGATGAACCCCACTGGCGAGAAAGATTTGACCAAGAAAACTCAGGGTATCCCGACTACACGAGCAACGATTACTGAGGATCAGCTCTGGAAAGCGCTTAACCAAATTGAGAGTGTTGCTAGACCCATTCTAAACGCAGCTGTTTTGAGCGATTCAAAGGAAAGAGAGATTCAGAACTTGAGGTCCGTGATTGCATGCATTTTTCAAGATGTGACGGTGTATCGTGATCAGAGGGACGAGCTGTTTCGGTTGCTGGAGATGAGGAGACAAGAATACTAAGAGCTGGAGGAAAGGGCACATCACCTGGAAACCCAATCGTTAGTGGACATTCGAACGATATCCAAACTCCACAGCCACAATTATCTCCAAGACCACAGGGTGCAAATGCTGGAGAAACAAATCTTGTCTGAACGCCACGAGCATGAAAAATTCCAGATCATGGTGAAGTCTAAGCTGGGAGCCGTGATCAACCTATTTCCAAATTCCACCACTGAAATCGAAGCCCCATCACGAGCATCCCCAATTGTGGACACTCGTTCCGTGAGTTTGGAGAGGACGATCCAGAGGAAGATCCGGAGGAGGATCCAGAAGAGGATGCGAGTATGAATTCGGGAGATAATTAGAAAACTCTAAGACTTAGTTACGAACATTAATGTAACTTGTTTTGATGTTTCGTAATTTGATGTTTAAGACATTTGGCCTAAGTGCCATGAAACGTAAATATATGACTGGGCGAATAAGCCAGGAGTAACTTGAATCCACTATGTTTTATCCTTAAATTATAATTCCATTATCCGCGATTAATTAGCACTCAATCATGCACTTAAATCTACATGACAATATAAATTACTGATAACTCCACATAAGATTGATAATACTCACACACTTCCCTAACTTATAATAGATGGCTGACCGAAGGCGTGGACGTCCTCATATGAACCGTGACGAGCAGCAACATCACAATGATCGCTCACGCACTCCCCCATGAGGAGGAAACAGAAATGATGCTATGACTCAAGCCCTAGCTCAATTGACAAATTTCCTACAACAAACAACAGAAACAACGACGAAACCCACGATCGCATTCTTGAAAGGTTCTTGCGCTTCAAGCCACCTACTTTCGACGGAGAACTTGATGATGTCAAGGCCGAATTATGACCGGAGAGAATTGAAGAAATTTTCAACGCCCTACAGTATACCGATGAGCAACGTGTATCCCTGGCTACATTCCGACTCGAAGCCACTGCCCACGATTGGTGGATGGTTATTAACGAGCGTTGGACGAGAGAGAACCGTGCCAGGATGTGGGCTAACTTCGTGACTAATTTTCAAACCCAATACGTGTCGGTAGCAGCCAGAGAAGCTCAACGAGATGAGTTCTACCATTTGAAGCAGGGAACCATGACAGTCGCCCATTATGAAGCTCAGTTCAACAGACTGTCCAAATATGCGCCCGAATTAGTGGCAACAGAAGACGATAAGCTGTACAAATTCACTCGAGGACTGTGGCATATAGTTCAACAGAGTCTTTTGATTGTTTGACTAATGACACTTGCCGAAGCTGTGGAAGCCGCCACCCGGATCGAAAGCGGAACGACAAGATTAGCTCAACAGCAAAGCTGATTCACCAACAATGCCAAGAGGCTTGCTACTGGACCAAATCAAAGCCACCATAAAATTTTCAGAGGACGGGAGCTTAGGGGTGTCCAAGCAGAGCAAAAGCACCGGTTCTCCACAAACCAACACCGGCTTGCACCCATTGTGGCATGAAGGGGCATAAGTCAGATTTATGTTGGAGGAAGCTTGGGAAGTTCTTACGTTGTGACAGTTTAGATCATCAAATCCGGGAATACCCAGATATGAACCCTTCGGCGAACAAACCAACCACTGCAGCTAAGCAAGGAAACAACCTAGGGAAATCCCCAGCACGAGTGTTTGCTCTAGCTATCCAGGAGGCACTGGAAAACAATGATGTAGTGGAAGGTACACTCCTTATATCCAATCAACTTGCACGGACACTTATAGATCCAGGATCATCCCACTCGTTTGTTGCACCGCATTTTTCTAAGAAACTTGATAGGCCTTTAGAATCCTTATCATTATTTCTAGAAGTATCTACCCCGATGGGAGTTAGTCAGCTAGCATATAAAGTCCATTATGCGTGTGATGTGATAATCAGCGGTAACTTTATTCTGCCGATTTAGTAGTGCTTCCAATATTGGAGTATGACATCATCCTAGGAATAGATTGGCTGTCTAAACACTACGCACAATTGGATTGTTACTCTAAGATAGTCAGGTTTTGCGAACCTAATAAACCAATTGTGGAACTAGTTGGGGATGCTAGAGTCAACCTAGCACGTATAATACCAGCTGTCAAGGCTAGGAAGGCAGTTGTCAAAGGGGCAACCGGATATTTAGCCTTCATCATCAACAAACCCAAGAGTAAGTCATGCATAGAAACCATACGTGTGGTGTCCGAATACCCTGACGTTTTTCCCGAGGAATTAACCTCCCTACCACCTTATAGAGAGGTTGAATTTAATATCAAAATCATGCCCGAGAAGGCACCTATGGCAAAGGCACCATACCTAATGGCACCACTGGAGCTACAAGAGTTGAAGGTCGAACTGCAGAAGTTGCTCGATGTGGGTTTCATACAACCCAGTGTATCACCATGGGGAGATCCAGTATTATTCGTCAAAAAGAAGGATGGGACATTAAGATTTTGCATAGATTACTGCGAACTCAACAGTGTTACTGTTAAGAATAAGTATCCTCTCCCGAGGATAGATGAATTGTTTGAACAACTCCAAGGAGATACGATGTATTCCAAGTTTGATCTTCAACAAGGATACTACCAACTAAAAATTAAGAATGAAGATGTTCCTAAAACTGCATTCCAAACTTGATACGGCCACTATGAGTTCGTAGTGATGCCTTTTGGACTCACAAATGCTCCTGCGGTATTTATGGATTTAATGCACAAAGTATTTCAACCATATCTCGACCAATTCATAGTAATTTTCATCGATGACATACTCGTGTACTCTAAGACGGAGAAAGATCACGAGAGGCATCTTAGACTAGTGTTGGAAATACTCAGGTAGCACAACTTGTACGCTAATTACAGCAAGTGTGAATTTTGGTTGAAGGAAGTGGCATTTCTGGGCCACATTATTTCTGGAGAAGGGATTGCGGTAGATCCATCCAAGATAGAAACTATTATGGACTAAAAGAGGCCAGAAAATGTCACTGAGATCAGAATTTTTATTGGACTTGCGGGCTACCACAAATTCATCAAGGACTTCTCGAAGATAGCAGGACCCCTCACCCGGCTAACCCAAAAACAAGTAAAATTTGAATGGATTGATAAATGCGAAACAAGCTTCCAAGAACTCAAGACGAAGCTTACCACCGCACCAATACTGACACTTCCAGAAGGAACCCAGGGATCTGTCGTATATAGTGACGCCTCGAAGGATGGCCTCGGTGCTGTACTAATGCAAAATGGTAAAGTTATCGGGTATGCTTCCAGGCAACTCAAAATTCACGAGAAGAATTATCCAACACATGACCTCGAACTCGCAGCAATAGTATTTCCCTTAAAGAAATGGCGACATCATTTGTACGGCGTTGACTTCACCATGTTTACGGATCATAAAAGTCTCAAGTACCTATTTTCTCAAAAGGAACTTAATCTCCGACAGAGAAGATGGGTAGAGCTTTTAGAAGATTATCATTGTGAGATTCAACATCAACCAGGGAAAGCGAATGTCGTGGCTGATGCCTTAAGTAGAAAGGCTGGAGTGGCCCGACTCATGGTCCGAGAATGGCAAGCTCTCGAGGAACTGAGCTATCTTAAACCCATTCATAAAGGTGCTCATTTAATTTGCGCTAACCTCACAGTTAAATCGAATCTATTGGATGATATTTGATTAGACCAAGAGAGAGATCCAAAACATCAAGATTTCAAGGACAAGATTGTTAAGGGCGAGAAACCCAAGTTTACGATTACCAAGGATGGAATTGTAAGGTTTAAGGGACGGTTATGCATACCTCATGACGAGGAGCTCAAAAGACAGATCCTCAAATAAGCTCATTATTCGAGATATACGATTCACGCAGGAGGTAACAAGATGTACCGAGACCTAAAGAAACACTTTGGGTGGGTAAACATGAAGAACCAAGTAGCAGAATTCGTGGCTCGATGCCTCACATGTCAAAGAGTCAAGTCTGAGCATCAACGACCCTCAGGACCGTTACAACCGTTAGAAGTCCCTAAATGGAAATGGGAAAAGATAACCATGGACTTCATTACAGATCTGCCAACGACAAGGGGAGGCTATAACACCATTTGGGTGATCGTCGACAGATTGACGAAATCATCACATTTCGTGCCGGTTAAAAAGGATAACAGCTTGCAAAAGCTGGCTAGAACTTATATCCGAGAGATCGTTCGACTCCATGGAGTGCCAGCAGATATAGTATCTGATAGAGATCCAAGGTCTGTATCTCGATTCTGGATGGTCTTCCACAAGGAATTAGGAACTTCCTTAAGTTTTAGCACTAGCGCACAACGGGCAGTCTGAGCAAACCATTCAAACCCTTGAAGACATGCTACGAGCCTGCGCTGGACATTAAAGGAAATTGGGATCATCATCTACCGTTGGCCGAATTTGCTTATAACAACAGTTACCAAGCGACAATCGGAATGGCGCCTTATGAATCTCTGTATGGGAGGAACTGTCGATCCCCACTCCATTGGGAAATTGATGACCAATGGATGCTGAAGACTGAATGAACAAAAACTGATGAACCTAGATTTGGTGAGAGAACCCATGGATAAGGTGCAATTGATTATAGACAGAATCCGCACAGCACAAAGTAGACAAAAGAGTTACACCCATCAACAAAGGAAGGATTTAGAATTCGAGGAAGGAGATCGAGTATTTCTTAGGTTATCCCCACAAAAGGGACCTATCGCATCGAGGAAAGGAGGGAAACTTGGTCCTCGATATGTCGGACCATTCAAGACTATTGAACGAATTGGACGGCTAGCTTATCGCCTTGAACTTTCGACTAATCTCTTCGGCATGCACGATGTCTTTCACGTCTCGAGATTGAAGAAATACCATCCAGACCCGGCGCACGTTCTTACCACGGACATTCCGCCTATCAATGAAAACTTGACCTATGAAGAGAAGCCAATAAAGATTCTTGATCGACAGGTTTGTGAATTGAGGAAGAAGCGAATCCCCTTAGTCAAGGTCGTCTAGTCGAATCACAGTCGAGACACTACGCCATAAGTGCTCATATGCAACTCATATTTCCAGTGTTGCAAGGAAAAGTATTGCAATAACCCTCTGATCTTTGGTCTTTTGCAATACTACTCAATCAGTGTTGCACTATATCTGAATGCACTGTTGCAAAAGACATTAATGCAACACCAACCTAAAGTGTTGGATTATACATGAACTTAAAAGCGTTTCAATTGACTAAATCATCTTAATAATTACGAAAAATAATTTAATATTTTCAAAAAAAATATCGTCAAATTTAAATTTTTACACTAAAACAAAATAAATTATTTAAATTTGTTTAATAATTTTATAACGGATTTTTTATAATAGCACATATAGTTTTTTACTCAAAAAAATTTTCGGATTAAAATTAATAAATTTATACGAATATATATTTTTATTTTGAAATTATAATTTAAAATTAAAATAAACAATTGAATTTATACATTCAACTATTTAAAATATAACAAGAAATGTAAATTAAAATTTATTTATATTAATATTATAAAAAATTGAAAAATAATAATGCATTTTCCTACTTATATATCCTCTTTTTTTTCCTACTTATATATCCTGTCATAACTACTATTCTAAAAGAGAACTAAAGCGGACCGTTGCGGGCGATTTTTATCCCCACTTCATCGCCCATTCTTATGCTTCGTTCCTAATCTTGTTCTTACTTCCAGATATTTTTCCTTCACAAAGTTGGATTGGAAATTCTTTATCTTCTTACTGATATTTTTAGTCGAATTTATCCTTCTAATTTGTTCTTTGCGATTTGAGGGTTGACTGAGTCTAGGGCGGTGCGGTTTCGCACATCTGAACGGATTTTGTTGCTCGGTTTGTTGGTGTTTGAGTTCTTCTCGAATTCGTGTCTGGATTGTATGGTCGATTTTCATCCGCGTTTCATCATGTCTTTTTCCAGTTCGTGTGGATTGACGCCGGCGTTCTCTGCGCCGGTCACGACGGCGGGTCCTGGTCAGCCTTTCGGCGTTCGCGGTTTTATAGAGCTATGTAGGAAAGTTCTTAGTAATTCCGAGCTGGAGTTGCTTAAAAATAGGATTGATGGGATCTATCCACCTCTAGTCCGGTCGTCTGTGGCCAGCGGCGGCGGAGGTGAGCAGTCGTCGTTGGTGGTCGGCGGTGGAGAAGTGCAGTCGGGTTTGTCAGGGGTTCTTTGTCCCATTCGGCCCAGACGTGGTCTGGGATTCGGCCCGGCATCTGGCCCAGTTAGTTATTGTAACACCCCAAACTAGGCGGATATTACAGTGCCGTGGATCCCCGACTGGGACCCACCAGGCAAATGAAAATGAATGAATTACACAGGATAAATGTAGTACCGAACCACATTACAACAGTAATTACTCCGATGAGGAGTTTAATTACAACACACCAGACAATACAATACTAGTGTATTTTATATGAAGATAAAATACACAACACCGAATGAAACGGAGTATCCAAATGAAAATCTGCGTGGAAGATAAATGACAATAATATGAATAATCAATGATCGGGGCCCCTACTAGTATCACTCGACTCGACGCCGTGTTCTCCCGTGCGTTGCCAAGACTGAAAAACAAAATCCCCAAACGGGCCGCCATAAAGAACAACAATCCTCAAGGGTTGAAAATACACAATCATGATTATATCTGAAGTTATGAAATATCCTGTCGAAGCATACGTAATCAAACATGCTATATGAATCAACTAACATTACGGCTCAAAGGGTGGTGCCACACTACGCCCGAGATGGAAATGTGTCCGTGCACAAGCCACCAACGAGTATCGATCGAATACACGTGTGGTCTTGTACCTAATCAGTCTCACGAGGCATATGACTCGTGTGCACAGTCCAATGTGAGGCCAACAACCAACACACGAATTAAACGTGCCCGACATGAAAATCCAACACATACCAACCGGCACGCCAGTATGACCCGGAATGCCACGATATAACAAAAGTGACATCGAAAATGAATAATGACTCACCGAGATGGAATGATAGTGAAATAAATGACAGCTCAATGAAATGATTGGAACCGTCGTTCCTTATGACTGAAGTGACTAATTGACAATAACAAGTTTGGTACGGTTAATACAATGATGAATGAGTTATGATTATGAATGAACAACAACAAAAGGGATGAATATCCTTTTAACCGAGTAAGAATTAACTTACTCAACACCGGTGACAATTATCCTTCCACGAACAATGTCCTAATTGAGATATCGGTCGCTCGAACAACCTTGAATAATACAATTACCAACAATCCGTTCAATATACGAATCAAACACGAATATAACGAACTCAAAACGTCGATACGACTAAACCAAGTCCATTGAGGCATTAAATCAAACACGTTGCGGCCAAACTCCGATTGTTTACAATCAAACCTCAATATACCAATATCAAATCCCCCAAGAAGTGTTTCAAACCAACAAAACATCTTCAATACGATTAATAATCCAAAACGAATATCCAAAAACGTGATTATAACGACAATTAATCGAAAACCCCCAATTTCAACTCGATATTCAAAGTATTCTTGAATAATCCCTCAATAATCCAATGAATCCTTATACAAACTCAAAATCATATACATATCCCTTCATATAACATGATTATAACGTCCAAAACATCATATCTCAACGTAAAATCGAAATCCAAGGTGTTGAAGAAATTACCTCTTGAAGATCCAACCACTTCGATCCGATGAACACGAGTTAAAACGAGTATCCAAGCTTCCCAAATGAATGAAGATGATGAAAATTACACACTCAAGTGATTGATGATAGCAAAATCTCTCCCTCAACCCTTTCTCTCGGATAAAGTTGAAGAAATTAAGAAATGAGGAAAAATGTCCCGGCCAAATCCTTAAATACTGCCGGAAGTTACGGCCGTAACTCGTCCCTCTTACGGCCGTAACATTCCAAGTCAACGGCCTTACGGCCGTAACCGGCCAACTCGTACGGCCGTAACTCGGCATCGTCCGAAAGCCTGCCGACAGACTTACGGCCGTAACCGCTCCTGAGTTACGGGCGTAACCCGCCTTCGTCAAAAACATCCGCCGACATCCTTACGGCCGTACCCGCACACCTTACGGCCGTAACTCGGATGATACGGCCGTATCCGGCCAAACTTACGGGCGTAACCCGCCTTCGTCAAAAATGACCAGGCATCCCGCTGCCAGACGGCCAGATCCGGCCAAGCCTTACGGCCGTACCTGCCTCGACTTATGGCCGTATGCCGCAACCCTTACGGCCGTAAGTCACCCTTGGTCGGCAACACCTGAAATTTACGAACACCACTTACGGCCGTATCCAACCCTCCTTACCGCCGTAACTCGCCTTCGGCCAAAATGCCTGGGCAGCCTGCTGGACCACGTACGTCAGAATCGGCCACTTACGGCCGCACTACGAACTTACGGCCGTATCCCGGAACCTTACGGCCGTAACTCAATGCTGGCCAAGGTGAATAAATCCGATAACTCCGATTCCTCGCTAAGATTGATGAATGATTCGACATACCATACGTTTGTGAACGCGAACAAGTCCAACACATGTCAAAAATGATACTTCCAACACAAGACTACCAATCACGATGATAATGATAATACTCCCGCTCTGACACTCAAACGGAGATGAAATGACGATCGGTAACTGATACACGGTTACAACATGCCAAATGAACGCAAATGAATGAATCATGAATGACGAGCGATCATTAATGAGTGAAAATTACTGAGTGATAATTACAGACTGACAATTACTGAATGGTAAAGAATGAATTAGAACCGGGTATTACAGTTATGGCCCTCCCAATGGCCCGTTTGTCGACCTGGTTCTTGGATCTGGGTCTTACCACCCCTGCCGTGATGATTTTGCGGCTGTCTTGTGGGAAAAATATGAGAGTTGATTGTAATAATTGCTCTACTGCTTCTCTTTCTGGAAATGATAATATTATTGCTAGGGATAAATTGAGTGCTAAGTATCATTCTGCTGTTCAAATAGGATTAGCTAAGGAGCTGGATGTACCAATTATTAACAAACAGCTGGTAGAGTATCACACGTTGGGTGGCATGCCTTCCGTTGCTAATTGTTGTTCTACATTTTTTTTCTTTCTACGGTGTTTAGATTCTTGGCTGCGTTTAATATCATGTTCACTGCCATTTTTATTTGTTTTTGTACTTGCAGAACCTATGCTATGTTGCTCTTGAATATGAAGTTGAATTGTCTAAAGATATAGAAGCATCTTTTGCAGTCCCATCGGACACTTGGTTTTCACTTTCAAACGAACGGTTTCAAATAGGGGAGATATTGTTCCAGCCTCGCATGGCGGGAGTGTATGTACACATTTCACTTTAGTGGGTATTTTTAATACTTCGTGAGACCATCTTCGGAGATGCCCATTTCCAGGCATATGTGGAATGACCTTTAGTTTTTCACTGTAAATCTATTTTATAAGTTTTTGGGAATGCCCTTCAAGGTTTATTTTGGACAAGTGCTCGAAGGGATAAAATATAAATAGATGGAATCCATAGGGATTGAAATGATAGTTTGTCCGGTCATTTTCTTTCTTTCTTTCGTTCTTTCTTTCTTTTAATGGCAAATTTGTGATGTATGTGATATTTTGACAGGCAGGCGATGGGTCAGCATCTGACACAAGGTGGCACTTCTATGTAGAAATCGAGATATTTAATTATGTCTAGTATTTAGAACTTTGGTCACTTGGTACTCTTAAATTAGACTTGGTAATTTGGTCTTAAATTAGACTCTAGTTATGGTGTTGCGTGTCGAATTGTTATTATAAGACTTGTTGTATAGTAGTTGGAGTTGGTATTTTGCATCGACTGTTTGTTGGGATGTTGGTATTTAGTACCGACTGTTTGTTGGGATGTTGGTATTTGCTTCACCTGTATAAAGTAGGTGGCCGAGAGTAGATGGGTTGAGTTGAGTGCAGTATATGAATGCATGTAGTTTTGATGTGCTCATATGCAACGCTTCGCCATAAGTGCTCATATGCAACAATAGGAAGCGTTACATCTCTCACGAGTTTTTTAGTATTTTTTCCTTCTCAGTTTTTAGTGTAACGAATAAAGGATTGCTATATAAAGGAGTGCTAGATAAATACTTTTTATAAGTCAATTAGAAACCTGAAGGATGACGAACTGTAATGCGTTTGAGATCTTGGTGTTGTTTGGGCATTCTTGCTCGAGCATTGTAGAGATTAGTTTGGCTAGTTTAGTGTCCCTTGTGGGATCCTTATGAATGGTGTTGCTGTTCGTGCTTTTTTTTTTTTTTTGCTGCTGGAATGATTGGAGATGGTGACGCCATGGCTGATTTGCTCAGTGGCAGGTTGTGGATACCCGATGGGTGGTGGATACCCAATTAAAAAAGATGATGAAGAAAGAAGGGAAGAAATCAGGAAGAACATTGAAGTAATGGATGCAATGATGAAGACAATGAAGAAGATGGGATTATTTAATTATGTTGAATATTATATTGAATTAATTTCTTTTAGTCCTCATTTCTTTTAGTTTCTTTATATTGAAACATTATATTGAATTAATATTATGCATATTTCTTAAAATTAATGTTATATATATATATATATATATATATATATATATATATATATATTCCAGTCTGAAGATTGGGACAAGCGGTCCGGATGTTCGGGGTCGGGTCATTCGGGTAACAATTTAACTCTCTACATCTCTACATTATTAATTCTCCTACATGTTTTCTCTACATTGTAAATTTTTGAAAATGTGATTGGTTGAGTATGTGATCTTAAGGCCGCTTAAGTTAAACAGCAGATTGCCATTACCTCGCTCAGTTCATTTCCAGTTTTATTAGAACAGTTGAGCAAACTTGCTGAGTTTTTTATGAATGAGCACAAGCTTGAGCTATATATAATTGTATCGGGCTAGCCTATATGCAAACTAAAAAAATTCACGTGTTCATGTTTAGGGTGGATCCTAGATAACAAGCTTGAACTTACTCACAAACAACTTGATTTGCTCACAGGTTTACATATTCAAGAGTAATATGTTGAAAATATCTCAGAGTAATGATTCAGAGTCTTAAGAATCAAACTTGTCATTACTTCCAAAAGCATAAGCGGAGCACTAAAACAAAGGCCTGAACACATTCAAGACATAACTTTTATATTCCTTATCTTATCATCTGTAACACCCCCAGATCCGACCGGGAATATTACAGCGCCGTGGGCCCCGAGATGGAACCCACAAGGCTGAAGGAAATTTTCGCAAACATTTACAAACGCCCAAGAGGCTAACGACGGTATTATCTATTAAAAACATTTGAAGATTTATAAAACTCGTTTATCAAACCGTCGTAAAGACTCATTTGAAACCACAAGCCCAAAAATGCCAAAACTCAACAGTTTAAAAAAAATATACGTTAAGCTATCGCTTACACGTACCGACAGAATAGATTTAGAAAATGATTGCCAAAGTAACCTAAGTTACCAGATACCCAGAAGGCCATTTAAAAATACTCACGCAGCAGATAATGACAAACAATTAAAATACTCTAGCAGCGGAATACAACAACTGATCAGAAACTCAAAACACAAATACATGCCCTTGTCAGTATCCTCCGGGAAGTTCATCTCTCCACGATCGCTACAAGCTTGATAATCCAAGAACCTAAAAAGAAAGCCCACGACGGGGTCAGCCATAATATCCAACAATGATAACCATCACATCTCGTCAATAATTACATATCAATGGAAATACTAAGTAAGAATACAACCAATGTAATCTTACCGTCGTAACTTTACGAGAATCCACGATTCGTATCCTTAAAGCACATTAAAATAATACCGAAATATCTGTACGGTATCTCAACAATACTCAAGGTTCTCAAAACATTATCATAACTCGCGATACGGAAATTATACCAACTCTGGCCAATTCAATCCATCGGATAACATCGACAATTCCAATACGATAATCGATTGTCCATCAAAGACAAGTACCAAGGAAATACGGAACATACCTCAAGATTACGAAATACCATGACAATCACGTCAGTCTAATCCGAGATCAGATCAACATAACATACGGACATGGTCCTAACACAAGACCTACAAATGCATACTCATATGACAATGTCAATATGATCACAACAATAACGACAATGTATACTTATGGCAAACGCATAATATACATATGCACAACAACAATACATGGCAATCCGATGATTCAGTGTTCACTGCCTAGATCCCCCGATGATCCCGTCAGACCAACCCGAGGTGGAAAACTCGTCCGATGATCCAGCGCACGCTAGCATAGATCCCCCAATGATCCCGTCGGACCAACACGAGGTGGATATATGACAACAATGCACAACTGCACAAAACAACAGTACACAATACACGACAACAACAATGCACAAATGCATGACAACAACGATACACGAATGCATCACGACATAATCGACACAAATGATAAAAATGATTAGAGTACTTGCCCCGAGTCCTTCGAGAACGATCTCAATGTCTAAACCATCACGAACCATTATCATCAATACTCGACGGTCCAAGGTATCACGGATTGCAGATAGTTCATATCTTCGTCTTTATCACAATATATCCTCGATATACAAGTATACCAATAACAAAAGTAAATCATATACATTATGATTTAGATTCCCAAAACTCGAATACGATTTATAATCCCAAATCTCCTATGATTACGATTATAAACATTGCTATACGAATTATGCACGAATGAAATGGAAACCATTCATTAAATACTATAAACTGACCAAGTATAACTTACCTCGATACCGATGAAGCTGTTACCAATTCCATTGCCGTCATCTACAAGTCGCTCGGTCTCGACCAAAGCAATTCACGAACATACTCGAGCTCGACCGTAACACACGGTTGTAATCACCGATCAATATTCTCAACCTATTACAGTAATCGATAAACAACAAGTTCGATAACAATCAACAATCGGTAAAACCAAATCACAAACCCAGTGGCTTTACAATATCTCGATTAAACACTAGTCGGATCAATTCGACTCAAACCAGCACGAATTCAGAACCACAACACGAAAATACTGCACTCTCTGCTTTCTTAGCGCACGCTAATCACTTAATGTAGCGTGTGCTAAGTTGCTCCCGTTAGCGTGCGCTAGCCAGTAAGCTTAGCGTGCACTAATGACATGCAGTTGCATGTATTTCGGATACCGATCAACATATGGCGATTATCAAGAACACTAAGTGATTCTAAATCATGCTCATAGATATCAAAACAACAAAATCCGATATCCTTTAACATATAAGTAATCATCCAACCCTTAATCCAATTCTTATATTCAAATATCATCTTCTTCCTCAAATATCAACATCATGAACACCAAGAACCTTAACAAAACTCCCTTAATCTAACATTATGGAGATTAATCATCAACAATGCTATCAACATCCGCAAAGGAGAAGAAAGATTCACCAACTTATCTCAAGAAAACGAACTACATAATTCAAACCACACGAATCATATCAATATCTTCATATCAACAATAACATCATCATAATCCAGTAATCCATCTCATAATCATGCTTATCAACTTGTTTATGTAATAATCATCAACTCAAGAACATCAACATTCAATCCAAAATGAAATCCAAAGATGAAGAGTGATTACCTTTATGAAGGAATGGATTGATTTCCAAGGTTGAATCCATTTCCAAGAATCATGAATAATTTGAAGAACAAGGCTTTAATCCATGTTCTCCATCTTAATCTTGTTAAAGATCATCATCTCACTGTATTTGGGAACCTCAAATGTCCTCCCAAGGTTCTCTCTATCGGGTGAAAGGAAAGAAATGGACGAAATGCTTCATAACACCCGCCTGTCTCTTTTTATAAAGTATATTACTAGCGTGCGCTAAACCTTATGTTTAGCGTGCGCTACGGCCTTAGCATGCGCTAACTGACCTTTGTTAGCGTGCGCTATCGCAGTCCAGAGTCTACTGTCTGGCTTTGTACATGAGCTTACGTACGTAATGCCCATGCATTAGCGTACGTAACTTACACTGTCTAGCGTACGCAAGTCCTTGCATGTAGCGTGCGCTAATATCAGTTAACTCGTTTGTCTGCATGCTCCGAAGACTGGTCCACACGCCGAAAGTGCTGATGAGGATAAGATTCCTTCTTGTCCGATATACAGTTAGCGTGCGCTAATCAACATGCATTAGCGTGCGCTATCACTACATTACAACATCCGTTGACTTATCAGAACGTGCGTCGAAAGTGGCCTGGTCCACACGCAGATTCCTTCCGATCTGACTGCATTAGCGTGCGTTATCTTATATCCGTAGCATGCACTAAACCTGCACGATAGCGTGCGCTACTCATGATTATTAGCGTGCGCTAATAATGTTACACTTAGCCATTTTCAGCTATTCTTGTCCAACATCTCAACATACAGAATATGAACATACGGCATACTGAATACATATACTTCTTACATCCAATTGTCGACCAAGTGCGACAATTATACCAATACAGATGTCTCGGTCCTTTAATTATTTTACCCATACTGTACATATTCCACGCTGTACAACATAACTCGGATAAAATAACATTAAACACTAGTAATAGAAATTCCGAATATTACATACTACACCACTTAAAATAAGTTTCGTCCTCGAAACTTGCAATTCATCATAAAAACAAACAAACATACCGTTCAACCAAAATTGCATACTTACATATGCGCCAAGTCGACGATCTCCTGAGATACTAGCAAGTGACTTCACTGAAAAGCCTCAACACGCTTACAATAACAATTCCATAAGTCCCAACCAGATATATTATCGTCAGATGAAATAATCTATCCGTGTCAGATCTTGTCTTCCTCATAGCACAATCAAATCCCAATCCGGATACAAATCAATAATACACAATACAACTGTGAAACAACTGTCCAAGACAATGACAACAGACCCCGAAATATCGACATAATGTCCGAACGCTCATACGATCGTTAACGATGATCAATCAACAAATTAGCCAAGAATATCATCAACATGATAAACTCTAATTCGACCATCCAAAGGTCAAAACACACTTCGAGAATACTTTCACACGGTAAGCTCCAACATGGTCAACACAGAACCACGGAAACAAATATACGAAAGAACAAAATTCTCAAAACATTAAATAAATCACATACAGTGAATCTCAACGAAACACAACCGACTGGTGAACATTCCCCTCGGCATACGAACAACCAACCGCAAATCGATGAACATACCAATCATGAGTGGAGTGGGAACGACCACTTAATATTCAAAGCAACCAGCATGGGGTCACCATCTCCAATGTCTCAGTTTCACAAAACCCACAGTTCCAAAATTACATCATGTGCATGAATTCTACATCCTGTAGCATATTCTTCTTATTCGATCAATCGACCGATCATCCCTAGATAACCAACTACCATACTGAAGTTTGAATCTTTATTCATCGTACCGTACTGATGCCTTATCCAGTTTTTGAGTCACACTCATAACTCCATCATGATATGCATTATGCACTAAATGCGTATTTATATCGATCATATTTTCAAAACCAGTTTGAAATCATATAGTCTCGTCAAAAGACAAATTTCCGAAAGTTCTTTCAAAAATTTAAAAACTCAAAACATAAATTTTTCGTAAGTCCACGAAATCAATTTTCGAAAAAATTAAATCGGCTCGCTGGTGCCAAGTATTCGATAACAGTTTCCTTCGATTCTACACGATTTCGAAGTTTCAAATGAAAACAATGCAAATGCTGGACTACATCCATATTACTGTATACCAATTCGGTTCGCTATTCCATCGGAGAACCACACGATAAAGTTCCGAAATTTTCAATATATAAACTCCGACTAAAAACTCCTTTTCCACATATGACTCGCAACGTCAATCATTTTCCATCCTGGATCACCTCAATTATGCTATGACAATGCATTGAAACAAATCAACACAGCGAAAGACTTCCCAAGAAGTTTCTTTTGAACAAGTAATCCGTAACCCGAAAGGCGTGAACGACATAGATAAACGATTGATAAAGTGTTTTACAAGTCTCGGAGTTTTTAAGAAAACAGAAAAGTCTTTTGAACTATTAGTGGTCTCACTGTATCTCGCTCCGCATTGCAAGAAGTTTAAAAAGTAGGAAACTCTTTTCGGACCCCAAGTCCCGAGTTATAAAATAATTTCAAAATCTATTGGGTCTCGGCCCAAAATCATTTACTAAAACATCCGTAAAACATTCATTTTGAAAAGTATCATTTTCAAATGCTCAAAAACAGTTCATATATCTCAAAATGAACTAACATGACTACATGTTCTCCTGAACAATCCACAATATTTCTCCCAAATGCACAGCTCCGTTCCAAAACTTAATCGACATATTGATTTCCAAAATCATAACTTCTCAAGATAATCAATCATGTCCCAACTCTGTCATCTTATACTGTAACGCATAATATCTTTCTGAACCTCAGAACATATCAACTTAGAACGACAATAAATCTCAATGCAATTCAAAAATCCAATACTTACAGATCGTGAAGCCGACGATTCCCCGTGATACTGGCACATTTCTCGACTCAAGAAAATACTCGACACAGATATTTTCAAAACAAACATTTTGCAAACTCAGTTCAACTTGAGAAAACAACACAGCTCTATCTGAAGAAACACGTTAACACCATTTGAAAAGGTTACAACAATCCCAGTACCACACTGGTAAATCACCTAACGCACAAGCCCGAGTGAACAACAAAAACCCAGAGCTCAAACACTTGTCAACCGACAACTCGAATGACACGACAAAAGCACGACCCAACTCAACCCGACTGCCTAGGTTTTCTCAACCTAATCTCTGATACCATATTCTGTAACACCCTGCATCCGATCGGAATATTACAAAGACCGTGGGCCCCGAGATGGAACCCACAAGGCTGAAGGAAATTTTCTCAAACATTTACAAACGCCCACGAGGCTAACGACGGTATTATCTATTAAAAACATTCGAAGATTTATAAAACTCATTTATCAAACCGTCGTAAAGACTCATTTGAAACCACAAGCGCCAAAATGCCAAAACTCAACAGTTAAAAAAAAACATACATTAAGATATCGCTTACACGTACCGACAGAATAGATTTAGAAAATGATTGCCAAAGTAACCTAAGTTACCAGATACCCAGAAGGCCATTTAAAAATACTCACGCAGTGGATAACGACAAACAATTAAAATACTCTAGCAGCGGAATACAACAACTGATCAGAAACTCAATACACAAATACATGCCCTTGCCAGTATCCTCCGGGAAGTTCATCTCTCCACGACCACTACAAGCTTGATAATCCAAGAACCTAAAAAGAAAGCCCACGACGGGGTCAGCCATAATATCCAACAATGATAACCATCACATCTCGTCAATAATTACATATCAATGGAAATACTAAGTAAGAATACAACCAATGTAATCTTACCGTCGTAACTTTACGAGAATCCAAGATTCGTATCCTTAACAACACATTAAAATAATACCGAAATATCTGTACGGTATCTCAACAATACTCAAGGTTCTCAAAACATTATCATAACTCGCGATACGGAAATTATACCAACTCTGGCCAATTCAATCCATCGGATAACATCGAAAATTCCAATACGATAATCGATTGTCCATCAAAGACAAGTACCAAGGAAATACGGAACATATCTCAAGATTACGAAATACCATGACAATCACATCAGTCTAATCCGAGATCAGATCAACATAACATACGGACATGGTCCTAACACAGGACCTACAAATGCATACTCATATGACAATGTCAATATGATCACAACAATAACGACAATGTATACTTATGGCAAACCCATAATATACATATGCACAACAACAATACATGGCAATCCGATGATCCAGCGTTCACTGCCTAGATCCCCCGATGATCCCGTCAGACCAACCCGAGGTGGAAAACCCGTACGATGATCCAGCGCACGCTAGCATAGATCCCCCGATGATCCCGTCGGACCAACACGAGGTGGACGTATGACAACAATGCACAACTGCACAAAACAAC
This sequence comes from Orobanche coerulescens, assembly GCA_033398695.1. Taxonomy (NCBI): domain Eukaryota; kingdom Viridiplantae; phylum Streptophyta; class Magnoliopsida; order Lamiales; family Orobanchaceae; genus Orobanche; species Orobanche coerulescens. Next base: position 126,297,064 of record CM065811.1, on the reverse strand, counting down.
AGTACACAATACACGACAACAACAATGCACAAATGCATGACAACAACGATACACGAATGTATCACGACATAATCGACACAAATGATAAAAATGATTAGAGTACTTGCCTCGAGTCCTTCGAGAACGATCTCAATGTCTAAACCATCACGAACCATTATCCTCAATACTCGACGGTCCAAGGTATCACGGATTGCAGATAGTTCATATCTTCATCTTTATCACAATATATCCTCGATAAATAAGTATACCAATAACAAAAGTAAATCATATACATTATGATTTAGATTCCCAAAACTCGAATACGATTTATAATCCCAAATCTCCTATGATTACGATTATAAACATTGATATACGAATTATGCACGAATGAAACGGAAACCATTCATTAAATACTATAAACTGAGCAAGTATAACTTACCTCGATACCGATGAAGCTGTTACCAATTCCATTGCCGTCATCTATAAGTCCCTCGGTCCCGACCAAAGCAATTCACGAACATACTCGAGCTCGACCGCAACACACGGTTGTAATCACCGATCAATATTCTCAACCTATTACAGTAATCGATAGACAACAAGTTCGATAACAATCAACAATTGGTAAAACCAAATCACAAACCCAACGCTTGACAATATCTCGATTAAAAACTAGTCGGATCAATCCAACTCAAACCATCACGAATTCAGAACCACAACACGAAAATACTACACTTTCTGCTTTCTTAGCGCACGTTAATCACTTAACGTAGCGTGCGCTAAGTTGCTCCCGTTAGCGTGCACTAGCCAGTAAGCTTAGCGTGCGCTAATGACATGCAGTTGCATGTATTTCGGATACCGATCAATATATGGCGATTATCAAGAACACTAAGTGATTCTAAATCATGCTCATAGATATCAAAACAACGAAATTCGATATCCTTTAACATATAAGTAATCATCCAACCCTTAATCCAATTCTTATATTCAAATATCATCTTCTTCGTCAAATATCAACATCATGAACACCAAAAACCTTAATAACACTCCACTAATCTAACATTACGGAGATTAATCATCAACAATGCTATCAACATTCGCAAAGGAGAAGAAAGATTCACCAACTCATCTCAAGAAAACGAACTACATAATTCAAACCACACGAATCATATCAATATCTTCATATCAACAATAACATCATCATAATCCAGTAATCCATCTCATAATCATGCTTATCCACTTGTTTATGTAATAATCATTAACTCAAGAACATCAACCTTCAGTCCAAAACGAAATCCAAAGATGAAGAGTGATTACCTTTATGAAGGAATGGATTGATTTCCAAGGTTGAATCCATTTACAAGAATCATGAATAATTTGAAGAACAAGGCTTTAATCCATGTTCTCCATCTTCATCTTGTTAAAGATCATCATCTCACTGTATTTGGGAACCTCAAATGTCCTCCCAAGGTTCTCTCTATCGGGTGAAAGAAAAGAAATGGACGAAATGCTTCATAACACCCGTCTGTCTCTTTTTATAAAGTATATTACTAGCGTGCGCTAAACCTTATGTTTAGCGTGCGCTAACTGACATTTGTTAGCATGCGCTATCGCAGTCCAGAGACTACTGTCTGGCTTTGTACATGAGCTTACGTACGTAATGCCCATGCATTAGCGTACGTAACTTACACTGTCTAGCGTACGCAAGCCCTTGCATGTAGCGTGCGCTAATATCAGTTGACTCGTTTGTCTGCATGCTCCGAAGACTGGTCCACACGCCGAAAGTGCTGACGAGGATAAGATTCCTTCTTGTCCGATATACAGTTAGCGTGCGCTAATCAACATGCATTAGCGTGCGCTATCACTACATTACAACATCCGTTGACTTATCAGAACGTGCGTCGAAAGTGGCCTGGTCCACACGCAAATTACTTCCGATCTGAATGCATTAGCGTGCGTTATCTTATATCCGTAGCGTGCGCTAAACCTGCACGATAGCGTGCATTACTCATGATTATTAGCGTGCGCTAATAATGTTACACTTAATCATTTTCAGCTATTCTTGTCCAATGTCTCAACATACATAATACGAACATACGGCATACTGAATACATATACTTCTTACATCCAATTGTGGACCAAGTGCGACAATTATACCAATACAGATGTCTCGGTCCTTTAATTATTTTACCCATACTGTACAGATTCCACGCTGTACAACATAACTCGGATAAAATAACATTAAACACTAGTAATAGAAATTCCGGATATTACATCATCTTCGACAATTAAGTAACAGTTCCATCAACACACGAGATGCATCCTCTTTTCTAGAAATACGCCAATGTATAAATTTTTGTTATTCACGTTACTGATTCTAAATTCATTGCGAGTAGCAAGCCATTGTATTAAGCTCGGAATAATGGCTAGTTTGGAGTCCTTTATGCATATGAATTTTATGAATTGCACTAATGCGGAACTTAAATTTTGTTTTGTAGAGAGCCAAAGATGCTAAGAAAAAGAAGTTTACACGGGGACCGAGAACCCATTCGCGAGCGAGTGCAGCTGCAGCTGGAAAGGAACCAAGGAACACTGGAACTAAAAATGAGAAGGAAGTGACAAGTTCATACCGTGCATCAGCTTTAAAACCAACATGCAGTAAAGTGTTTCAACAGGCAACCAATGGAGCAACTCGTGATTCCGTAAATGCGTACTTAGCACTGAGGGTGTTGCGTGCCGAAATGTTAGAATAAGATTTGTTGGATAGTAGTTAGAGTTGGTATTTTGCGTCAACTGTTTGTTGGGATGTTGGTACTTGGTACTGAATAGCAGGATGTGAATATCGGATGGTATTTTATTTGTATAGAATGATGTACGTACAAAATGGTTATTGCGAAATTTTTATTTAAAGTGTTGCATATATCTTTCAGTTATTGTTGCATATTCTCCAATTAGTGTTGCATATTCTCAAATTAGTGCTGCATATAACAACCCTATTATTGTTGGATATAAGAATAGTGTTACATTATGTCTGGTGGGACCCACTGGTGACGTGACTGAAGTGGGAACCACTTCTGATGTGGCAAAAGGACCCACCGATGACGTGGATGAAGTAGGACCCACTGCTGACGTGGCCAAAAGGGCCCACTACTGATGCGTCATTGGTTTAAACCCCATTTTTCTAACTGTATTCTCCTCTAAGCCAACATTATATTCTGTTACATATATTTTGTTTTGTGTTGCACTATGTACATAATGTAATACTTTCCCTCTGTTGCATTAGAAAGGAAAAGTGTTGGATTAGAGGTCAAATGCCACGCGATCAGATGCAACACCCACAAAGTGTTGGATATATCAATTTTTGGCCTAAGGCAACAGAAAATGGGGCATGATGCAACAATAGGAAGCGTTGCATATGAACACGTATGGCGTAGTGAGAGGAAGACACTACGTGAGAGGCTGAGGAAGAGATGAAGAAATCCTACCCCGAACTGTTTGAGAAGGAATTTGGGGACCAAATTCTTTGAAGGAGGGGAGGATGTAAAACCACACAAAAATCATGTAAGCGTTAGACCAGTAAATATAGTTGTAAGATATCATCTCATTGTCATGAATAAAAATTTTTTACGAATCCCTTCATGTTCCGATTGATTAATTGTTAATCGCCCAAATTTAAATTTTTATTATTAAATATTTAGCACACATAATCAATTAAATAACATACTAAAATAACTAATGGGCCAAGACCTAAAACATAAACTTAGTAGATTGGTCTCATCCCAACATACCTTAAAACTAAACTAACTAATAACCCAACCCACTATAATAATAATAACTTATACACTTAAAATAACAAGAAAAAAAAATATAAAATCTGAAAATGAAGATGTTGGGCAGCCAAGGGGAGGGAAAAGAGGAAGGGTGTGAAGTTTTCTAGAGCCTTCACCTTCCCCATGCAAGACTATATTCATTAGTCTTCCCACACTTCCCCAAGCCCTAAAAAAAATACCCTATAAATACTTATACTTAATGCTAGCCACCCCTTCTCCATTTTCAACACAAAAGAAAAATCTGCAATAGAGAAAGTTTAAGGGAGGGCCGATTTGTAGGAGTAAAGAAGGAGGAAGAAGAAAAAGAAAAATCTCAAGTAAACTAGGTAATTCAACTTCCTATAATCTCTTCTATAATTTATACTTGTTAAAAGCCTTACATACTAACTTAAATCTTATCATGCAATCAAAATACACTTCCATGGTGTAATGATGTTCACGGCCGAACCGGTTAGTATGAGAGGGGAGATCGTCTTTCAACGTTCGAGACCTAGAACCGACTAGTACCGATAAGAATCAAGGTGGGTGAAACTCTTTCAAACCTTTAAGTAATTATCTTTTCTTACTTATGATGCATGTAAATCTGAAATTTCTTCCAGTATATTCGTTTTTCTTGAATTTTACTTTCGAAAATTATGAAGTATGGTGAGCATGCATGTAAAACCCCCTAAATTCGATAACTTATCATGTACTAAATCATGATGTACTTTAATAACATTTGTTTTAAGACATGATATAATCTACGTCTACTTTGATGTTATTCCACTCATTAATTTCCTAAATTATATTTATAAACCAAATAATAAAATTAAAGTAGAATATTAATTCATCTAATGGACTATGTGTTAATACCTAATTATATATAAACTCACTAATGGACTCAAACCCAACTCAATAAAATTCCTAAGACTTGAATTTACAATTTAAAGCCCAACTCAACTATTAAATCACCAACTATTACAATTATAGATATACACTTAAATTAACAAAAAAAATAATATAATAATATATATATACACACATGGGCGGCCAAGGGGAGATAAAAGAGGAAGAGTCTGAAGTTTTCTAGAGTCTTCACCTTCCCCATGCAAGACCACATTCAATTGTCTTACATACAACCACACATCCCCAAGCCCTAAAATCACACTATAAATACCTACACTTAATACTAGCCACCCTTTTACACTTACACAACACACAAAAATCTACACTAGAGGGAGAGTTGAGAGAGAGGGCCGAAAATTTTGAAGGAGGAGGAAGAAGAAGAATTCAAGTAAGAATAGGTAACCCAACTCCCTACATCTCCTTCTATAATTTATTATTAATCTTCATATACTAACTTAAATCCCATATGCAAATAAAATACACCTCCATGGTGTAATATTGGTCATGGCCGAATCATCATATAAGTGAAAAGAAGGTCATCTTCCAACTTACAAGACTTAGAACCAACCGTAGCAACGAAAAATCGAGGTGGGTGAAAATCCTTTCAAAACTCCTAAAGTAAATAATTTCTTTCTTTATTTTGTGATGCATGTGGAAATCTGAAATATTCAAGATTTATTTAGATACATGTTAAGATGTTCATGATAAAATATATGCTATGATTTTTTTATATATACTTAGAAATGTATCTATTGTTTTCCTTAAGTTTTAATTCAAAAATCATGAAATATTATGATGCATGCATGAATCTGAAAATTTGTGTAAATGCATGTCTTGAGAAGTATTTATATGGATATATCAATATGCATTATATTCCTTTTGGGTTTAAATTATAACCGATTTGTTAGTGGGATTTCGATTATGTAAAAAGTTGAATGTTGTATATCCTATTCGAAGTCTTGATAAAACTCTACAAAAATCTGTAATTTTATGTTATATGATTATGTTATGGTGTTTGGATAACTTATTTGTGGCAAAACGGGACTTGAAAACAAGTAAACGGAATTTGAGGGGATAAATTGTAATTAATAGAAAATTATGGACTAATCTGAAAATTCCGAGAATAAACTGATCTGGACCGTGAATAAAATGTATTTTAACTTATATAAGCTGTCCGTAAATTTTCGAACAAATCGGAGTTCATTATCCAAGCTCATTAGTCAATAATGTAATTTTTAAACAATTCCGGGGTCAAAATGAAAGAAATCAAAAATTTTGGACCAAGTCCGAATTTTCTGGACTTTTCCACAAATCTGGGATTCCAGGTTCATCACGAGCCATCTCTTAAAATTTCGTTCAATTCCGAGCTAAATTCGTAGCTCTAATGGCCTCGGAGCAATTTTGTTAAGTTTTGGGGAAATTTTGTAATTTCTAAAAATTTCAGTCCCAAAACTAGAAATTCCGAATCTCTTCTTAAACTTGAAATTAAAATAGTATCTTTGATCTTCTTATAAATTTTCACGACCATCCGAGTTCATTTCATATCTCCAAAATGCTTAGGCTCAACCTAAGGGTATAAACGTCGTTTCGACCAACTTCAGAAAAATTCTCGACTTCTTTTCATCGAACCTACCAATCCAATATATCTAACTTGAACCTTTTAAAACCATTGATGAAATATTGAGAATATTTTTAAATTAATATACAAGTCCTATCCCGTATGACCGTGCCACAAATATAAGTAACCATATCTCATAGTTAATCAAAAGATGCAATTAATCTCACTGATCGAATGTTTAAGTGTTACTTGTGCTATGCAACTAACTGACAATTATGACTATCCGGGAACTAAGTGCTATACAAACAAAGTGCCACGGACGGGTCCGCCCTCTAACTCTATCGGGACAAAGTGCCACGCCGACGAATGGGGGCCACCTCTTGAATCCATGCGAAACAGAGCGCCGACCTAAAATCCGGGGGCCACCTCTTGAACTGTAGGAGCCACCTATAGAATCCCATATCGAGTCGGGACGGCTAGACCGAGTCTTGGATCGATCAGCGCGGTTGCAGTTCATGAACAAGGCTGCCGCTGTTGCCTATTCCCATAATCGAGGAACGGAGTGTTTCGAGGGACCTGGGTCGAACTTGGGGTATAATCGCGATTATTGTAAGATCCGGGTATTGACCCACAACTAAGGACATACCGAGCCCAGATAAGATATAAGGAATCACACGCTAAGTGTGAGAGCGAAGGCTCAGCTACTGGGGCGACGGTCCAAATCTTGGGGCGACGGCCTATATTGCTAAGTTTAGGTGGCGGTCTTCTAATCAGTCTCTTCCACAAAGCCTTCCTCGTCTTCTGTTGGTTGCTCCTTCTCTGGTTTAAAAGGAAAAATGGTGGGGTGAGACAAAAGGTCTCAGTGAGTGGGTGATCATGTGCGAGTGTGGCTTTCTTTTCTTTAAAAATTTTAAGTGATGCATGACTTTGTCAAGTTATAAGAAAAGTGAAAAAGGTTTCAAAGAAATGCTGCGATTTATCGAAAGATAATAGTTTAGTAGTGAAATAATATAATCCTGTCCCCGTGGACAGATGTCAAGTCAATCAATGTAACACCCCCAAATCCCATTGGGTCATTACAGTGCCGTGGACCCCACACCAGGAGATCCACCAGGCTAACACGACCAAAAATACAACTAACTGACCAAAAAGGGGAATCAAAATCCTTACACTGAAATCCAACATAATATTCCGATATGGAATTTCAACGACAAGGATAGGCCTACATGGCCAAAATAAAATACAACATCCACGAGCCTTGCTCGGATAATACAAAATGACAACGACTGAACAAAATTGGAGTACTCCAAACTGTCTGACCGACATGAACCCAAAATATCTCGGTCTAGTATCGCTCGAATGCCTCGTCGCCATCGTCATGCCCCTGTGTCTCAACTCTATCCTCGCAAGCACCTTAAACATGAAAACATGTTCCGCCCCCACGGGGTCAGTCATCCAGATAATGAATATCAAATACATGCACAACATGTTATGCATCCAAAGACAGAATAAACAGTACAACAATGGTAGTACGAGATGCTCACAAACCAAATTAAGAATCGAGCATTCGTGGAACACTATGCCCATGGCATACGATCAATACCTGCTCAATAGGTTAGAACATAAGTGCCCAACGGCGAATCATCAATATAGAACACAACAATACATTACCCGAAGGTAAACCAAACCAACGCTGAAATAAATAAGAATCACAATGCCCGAAGGCTCCAACGGAAATACCGATACATCATAATGGCCTGAAAGCCCTCCACCGAAGCTGCCAAAATATCACGATGGCTTGAAAGCCGAACAACCCGAAGCTGCCAAAATATCACGATGGCCTGAAAGCCGAACAACCCGAAGCTGTAAATCATCACAATACAGATCTCAAAGAAACAAACCTGACTGTGGAACATACCCCTCTAGCGTATGAAACAATCAGCCACAAACCGTCGAACACATCCAATACTATGGACGATTAACAATATGGCTCAAGATGGACATCATAGTACGCCCGATACGGAAATGTGTCCGTGCACATGTCCACCCCGTATACGGAATCCAGAATATACGTGGTATAATGTACCTAATTAGCCTCACGAAACTATGTCTCGTGTGCACAGTCCAATACGGAAATAATATTCACGCATGACTATATATGTGCTTGGCTAAAAATCCTACACAATAACCAATCGGAACGTAGATATGATCCGGATATGTCACGATACAACATGACAACGAAAGTCAAAGGATAACACATCCAATACGGATTATACGACTCACCAAGTGAACGATGACACACGAATAATGAAAGATCGACACGACCAACAATATTCAAAGCAACCATCCTGGGATCAAAATCCCTGAGGACCGATTAACACGAACAATAATCGCAACACAACAATCCGGGAAATCCTCAACCCTCAACGATCACAAATTATCGAGTTCACAAGAATAATAGTGTGCTGCCTTGAGTCGGCCAACACGACAATAATAATTCAACGGATGGGAACTATCCTAGATTGTCCCAATTCAATACTTCGATTACCGTAGAACGGCCAATCGATAACAATTATACAACGGATGGGAATTATCTTTTTGACAACGGATGGGAATTATCTTTGATAATCCCAATTCAATATATCGATTACCTTCAGAACGGTTAACCGATAACAATTATACAACGGATGTCTCGGCACTTTTAATCGGTTACCGATAACGAAGATGATAATCGAATGCGTCAATGCCTTCAATCGGCCAAAACGACATCAATAGAAAAACACTGATATCAATAACGACGATTCACAAAAATATCTTGATGGAACATCAATCAATAATAACAATCGATACGTCGATACCGCGAACCGGCTATCGACAACAATATCTCAATGAAACATCAATCAACAATAAAAATCGATATGTCGATACCGCGAGCCGGTTATCGACAAATATATTACCAACAAGTATCGCAATGCCTTAAATCGGCCATTTACGAACAACAATAATAATTGGCATAATTTGCCGAAGGGTATCGTATCTGTTGTGTCGAGAATTATACTCTTCGACCGGCGATCGCCTCAGAGACCGGGCGACCGTGTCGCAGCCGAACAGCCGAGGCAGAACTGCCGACAGTGATCGGGCGACCTAGTCATAGCCGGGCAGCCGAGATAGATCGGCCGACCGAAGGACCTAGGACAAGTCCCGGTGCCGAGCGATCGACATCTAAAACGATCGTCTCTCGGCACTTGGCGATCGACTCCTGGTGGCCGACGACCAGACGATCATCTCTCGGAACTTGCCGACCTACCCTTGGTGACCGACTAATGCCGACCACCTCATGCCGCCCGAAGCCGATGATCATCCAGTCGGCAAAGGCCGAGGCTCAGGACAACCCACGTGCAGCGCCAAGACAAGATCCACATTTCATGGATCATTGACCATAGCCTGTCAGCATCTGTCCACCAGCCGACAGGCCCACCGAAAGATGCCCATGGGACCGCCCGTGACAGCAACCCCGAACACGTGCTGGCTCCTCATTGGACCACACAGCTGGCTGCCAGCAGCTGCCTTGGACTTTAGGCCGACAGCCCTGTGACTTAAAGGCGATCGCCCCATTATTATATTGGCCGAAAGGCGATCGCCCGCCAGGAATCAAGGCTCCTCTGCCCCTATATATAGAAGGCAGCCTGCACTTGTCCAAGGACCGAATTTTTACCACCGGAATTCTTCAACTCTCTCGGATTCTTCCCCACTGAACAAGCAATATACTCACAACTTGGCTTTCTCCTACTCTTGGCAACAGCTATCTCTCGGTTCTTTCTTCTCTCGGCCTCTCTCATACAAAAGACGATCGGCAGGGACGAAGAACATCAAGCTTCGCTCAAGAGCTGGATTAATAGAGTCTTTTTATACTCATTGTACTTAGATTCTCACATTAATACTTGTATCCACGAATATTTGTATTAATAACATCTCGCGAGAGCATTCAAGCCCGGGCCTAACAAACCCGGCAAATCTTGTGTTTATTCATATTCTCTCGGAAGTGCTCCCGCAACCTTATTTGTTTGTTGTCCGTCCATTCCATCAGTATTTAATCTTCGGATAAATATTTCGGGCAACAACAATTGGCGCTAGAGGAAGGGCCAATCTAACCCTCAAATTTTTATTCCTACCGTCTCGAAGAACACTCACTGTTCTCGGGGCATATACTTGAAGTGACACTCACTGCGCTTCAAAGAAATCGTTCAGAAATCATGTCTTCCGCCTCCGCGTCGAAGAAAGATGCTGGCCAGCCCGCCAGACGCCTCGTTCCGTCTCAGTCCGAGCTACAGCCGATGGCGGAAGGTAGCCGCCGCAGTCCGAGACGCTCGATCCCGCCCCTGGGCGGCGGCCCAAGCCTCTCGCTCGATCAGTTCCGAACCACAGAACAGATCGACGAGGCCATGGCCGTCCTAGAGGAGCGACGGAGTGCTCTAGACGCGCCTCCCGCTATCACCCCCTCGGCCATCCGCCGGAAGACCAAACGGAAGTTCAAGGCATTGCTGACCGGGCGATCGCCAGGAGGCTCTCATCCGCAAAGAGAGGCGCTCGCCAGCCGGGGCACGTCTGTTTTTGATCGCCTGGGCAGCGACCCATCTTGGCGACCGGGGCAGTCCGGCCCCAGCCACGAGACGACGGAGTTTGAGTCCGTCACCAGGAGCTCGGCCTATCCGACTCCCAGAAGGCAGCCCATCCGTCTGGATCCCCCTCGCCAAATAGCCGAGGTCGGCAGCAGCGGAGTCAGGAGATCGGTACACGATCGCCTTGGCTCCCGCTCCCAAAGCCGATCTACTAGCGACCGAGCCACGGCGATGGCCGCGATGCAACGCCAGCTCGACGACATGAAGGCGCTCTTGGAATCCGAGGCAAGCACTAAGAACAAGATCGCCGAGCCGAGCGAGCCGCTCGCGGTCCACATCGAGCTCGCCCCTGTGCAGCACAAGATCGCTCCCCCGCAAACACCTTTGTACGAGGGGAGATCAGACCCCGAAACACACCTGAGCAAGTTCAACATCTACATGACCGGGTGTGGGGCATTTGAAGCGACCAGGTGCCGAATGTTCCTTCTGACGCTGGACAACCTCGCCCACAGGTGGTACGCCTCATTGCCGCCCCGTTCCAACGATTCCTTTAACCAACTGGCGAACGTCTTCATAGAGTACTTCGCCGCCAAGGTCGCTCGACCGGAAGGTCCCCTTCGCATGATGCAAATCAGGTAGGGAGAAGAAGAGTCCGACTCGGATTACATCGACCGAGTAGACGAGATCATCCTCAACGGCGAGCCCGTAAGAGATGAGATCGCCCTCTACACGGTCCTAGGAGGATTCCATGACCTTTCGCCTATGTCCAGGCACCTTACGAAAGACCAACCCTCGACCTACGCGACCTTCCGAGCTAAAGCCGTAGATTTTCTGGCCAGGCAAAGGTTTCTCCTCATCCTATGAGCAGCGCAATCGGCGCCCGAACGATGATCACCGATCTCCTGCCCGATCGCCGGTACCAACCTACGAATAATGCGATCGGCAGCCGAGCGACGATCGCCAGTCTTCCAGCCCGATCGCCATCATCACGCTACATCACCAAAAAACTGGAGGACTCGTTCGCCATCTACAGTTCACCATCTAACATGATGGACTAAGGCACGAGATCGCCTCCACCGCGCAGCATACAGCCATGGTCCTGGTAGTCGATGGAATCGGCTGCTTCGGCCATGCAAGGTCCCTTTGGGCCAAGATCGCCCGCCCTTCGTTTAAATACGAGGCCGGCGTAGTCTGAGGGCCCTCCAAAACTAATCAGTGGACACGATCGCCCGCCCTCAAGGTTCACCATCTAACATGATGTACCCGAACAATGCGACACGTGCCACTACCCCCGTCTCAACGTACACCGTCGAGGTTCGCCATCTCCATGGCGGGCCGAGGTGGAAGCAGAGCTAACAAGCCGCAGGAGTGGAGTTGAATCATCCGACGCTGCCCCGCGCAAGGACTCTTCTAGACCAAGACCGCACGCCCTTCGTTTAAATACGAGGCGAGGCGCAGCCTAACAGAGGACCCTCACAATAAAATGAGTCACGAGACACTCTATGTCTTCGCGCCCAAGACACGGTCATGGAGTCGGTCCATCGAACTCCGCGACTGTGCACGATTCCTCAAACAACAAAACCATCAAGTTTCTGAGGGGGATTGGCCAATGTTGTTTTTTGCAGGTACAAGAACCGATAGATAGTTAGCCAATCGACATGATCGCCCAAGTCTGAATCCAAAGTCAGCTCAACGAGTTGCCCGTCCTCATCTTACACGATCGCCAGTAAGAACCACCTCGCCCCATGTCTTCAACATTGGAGCAAGCTGGGGGGCAATTGTTGTGTCGAGAATTATACTCTCCGACCGGCGATCGCCTCAGACACCGGGCGACCGTGTCGTAGCCGAACAACCGAGGCAGAACTGCCGACAGTGATCGGGCGACCTAGTCATAGCCGGGCAGCCGAGATAGATCGGCCGACCGAAGGACCCAGGACAAGTCCCGGTGCCGAGCGATCGACATCTAAAACGATCGTCTCTCGGCACTTGGCCTGGTGGACGACGACCAGACGATCATCTCTCGGCACTTGCCGACCTACCCTTGGTGACCGACTAATGCCGACCACCTCATGCCGCCCGAAGCCGATGATCATCCAGTCGGCAAAGGCCGAGGCTCAGGACAACCCATGTGCAGCGCCGAGACAAGATCCGTATTTCACGGATCATTGACCACAGCCTGTCAGCATCTGTCCACCAGCCGACAGGCCCGCCGAAAGATGCCCGTGGGACCACCCGTGACAGCAACCCCGGATGCGTGGTGGCTCCTCATTGGACCGCACAGCTGGCTGCCAGCAGCTGCCTTGGACTTTAGGCCGACAACCCTGTGACTTAAAGGCGATCGCCCCATTATTATATTGGCCGAAAGGCGATCGCCAGCCAGGAATCAAGGCTCCTCTGCCCCTATATATAGAAGGCATCCTGCACTTGTCCAAGGACCGAATTTTTACCACCGGAATTCTTCAACTCTCTCGGATTCTTCCCCACTGAACAAGCAATATACTCACAACTTGGCTTTCTCCTACTCTTGGAAACAGCTACCTCTCGGTTCTTTCTTCTCTCGGCCTCTCTCATACAGAAGACGATTGGCAGGGACGAAGAAAATCAAGCTTCGCTCAAGAGCTGGATTAACAGAGTCTTTTTACACTCATTGTACTTAGATTCTCACATTAATACTTGTATCCACGAATATTTGTATTAATAACATCTCGCGAGAGCATTCAAGCCCGGGCCTAACAAACCCGCAAATCTTGTGTTTATTCATATTCTCTCGGAAGTGCTCCCGCAACCTTATTTGTTTGTTGTCCGTCCATTCCAGCAGTATTTAATCTTCGGATAAATATTTCGGGCAACAACAGTATCAAACAATCCCTTGATGTCAACAAAATCATAAAAAGACCAAGTCTCGAAATGATACACACATTCGTACACATATATGATAACATTAATCACATCGACTAGTACAATTATAAAACTTGCCTCAAACCGAAGGCGAGAAAGTCCTTCCACGATCAACGTCCTACCACGAATCGACCAACGGTGTCCTCCAACAATCACAAGCACTCGAACAACCTTGAATGAAATACAATTCATTCGATAACACGATATCGACCGAAAACAACATAATAGATAACTCTGATTCCAACACGAACACATACTATACTCGTATTTATCCGTATACACACATATATAATATACATACATCACATATATATATATATATATATATATATACAACCCACAATATCTCTATATATATATATATATCACAACTTCACATGACACACTGTACACTATATATATACAACACACACACACACACAGCATGTTATATATATATACACAACACACATTACTGCACATGCACACACTTCACAATATATATATATATATATACAAAACACACACTTTACACAACACACACCCTGAACACGAAACACACACAATATATAAAACACAGTACATAAACACACACAGGCTTACCAGAAAAAGCCGATCGGCCGGGCAACCCTCGCCGGAATTCGGTAAGAAAAACAACTCCTACTGGAACTCGGCCGCCGGAAAAACTGACCCGCCGGACTTCGTCCAACTCCTGCCCGTTTCCGTCCATGGCCGGTTTTCTCCCAACTCCGCCTGCAACTCATTGCCGGAAGTTCGCCGCGCCTCCGTTCCGCTGTCCGTTCCGGACAAAAACCACCTCCGGTCGCCGGAATCAATGGAGCCGCGTCCATGGCCGGAAACCATGAAGAACGCCGGACGCCTGAGCTCTGTCTCGCCAGAAAAAAAAATGCCGGAACAGCTCGACCGGATTTGCAACGTCTTCCGATCCGAAAATTCCGACCGGCCGTCGCTGCTCCAGTCACGAGCTTCCTGCCGCCGTCGATCTTCAGTCATTGCCGGAGATGTCAGCAACACTCCGGTCGTCAACTCCATTCCGTCGCCGGAAACTATGAAGAAGTCAGCTGCCCGTCCTCAAGCTCTACCTTGTCGGAAAAAAAACGAGAGAGATGGAGAGCAGAGAGAGAGGACGATGCTGCATCGGAGAGAAGAGAGAGAACGAGAGAGAGAGAGAGAGAATACAGTGAGATGAAAATTGTAACGTGAGGGAGAGAGAGTATATAATGTGAGGGAGTGAGAGAGGTAACATGACAATGTGATAACATTATATATATATATATATATATATATAAATGATCCCCTCAAAGATATCCTGGCACTACCAGCCGAAGGTTGACTACGAGGAAGGTTCCTACCACCGACCACACATTACGTACGTAAACCTCAGGGCGTAACGTACGTAATCGCAATAAATTAGCATACGTAATGCTACACAGGTAGCGTACGCTATGGCTATAAACTTAGCCAAAATTCCAAACTCGCCAAGCAACAACCAAACGACGAAACTAAACCGACGACCAGTAAAATATTTCGATCCCAAAATATTCTAATACAATATACATTGTATCGGTCCAAACAACAACACTTGTACAATTCCAAATGAATACGTACAACTCAACAGTAACACGAAAAAAAAATTACCCCCAGATATTGCATACTCCCCCCCTTAAAAAGAGTTTCGTCCCCGAAACTCAGGGTGCCCAAGTCGGGGCACAGACTATACATCAGGATAAG
The DNA here is from genome assembly GCA_033398695.1 of Orobanche coerulescens. NCBI lineage: Eukaryota > Viridiplantae > Streptophyta > Magnoliopsida > Lamiales > Orobanchaceae > Orobanche > Orobanche coerulescens. Next base: position 126,281,567 of record CM065811.1, on the reverse strand, counting down.
AATACGAGCAATTCCGCCTGAGTAACTGGGCCGACCCCACGGGTCCCCACGTCTCCTCTGCGTGAACATGGCGAAAGAAAATCATATGATAAGGACACTCAACCAAGTGTGAGATCAATCGAATCATGACTCCTCCGCCAGAGACCAGCCAGGAAGTCGCACCACCCGCAAGACTCGTAACACCGGCGTACACACCCCGCGGGTGCCGCCCATTGTACATGTTTACGATCATCGGTGTACACTCCCCCGTTCTCATCGGCATCGAACGCTCAAGTAATCATTGACTTACACCACAAAAGAAACTAACAACGCACCAATAGGCCCAAGTCCTCACGACTTGACGTCTCGAATCACAATGAACAATTACCCAGATCATCACAAAAATCTCGGGTACAGGACCAAAAGGAAGGAAATCACATCAAATGACTCAAGTGTCAAGAATCTCAAACACAATCATTACACGATAGATCAACCATAAATGGTTCGCAACCACAATACTAAAATACAGACCGAGTCAAATATCAATTTGAAAGATGAGGAACATATAAATCAAGGCTACATCTCAAATGTACCCGAAATCAACCTCCTCCAGATCATCGGGCTCCTCGATCTCATCGACTCGAAGAAGACCCAAATCTAAACTCGCCGCCCCTCCTCGGTTGTCCATACCTCTGGCTTCCGAAGCCCGATATGACCCCTGGATGAAGTACGGACTGAAGCAACAAAATCTCTCGAGTCCCGTGAGCTCTCCCGAGATCTACTGATACTAGAACTCCTGCAGTATTCTGAAGGTGTCCCTGCCTTCCACACAGAAAATAAATAATAGCTGGCACCGTACATCGAGTACTCACATGCCCCGCTGAAACACAGTTAAAACAAACAGCGGTCGAACTCGTCGTCTGAGAAGAAGATGCTTTCCCAGCACAAAGACGACTAGAAAGTGACCTCTTGGACGTCAGATCTCGATGTCCCTTTGAACGAATCGGCATCCTAGTCCTCTCACCAGAAGAAACTGAAGGATCCTTCTGAGTAAGCTCCTCGATCGAAAGCTCTGCTCCAAGAGCCTTCTCGATGAATTCGCCAAGTGAACTACAATTGTGATTGAACAACTGCATCCTCAACCGTGGGTTCAACCTCTTGTTAAAATACTTGATCTTATCCGCCTCAGTACGGATAACAGATGAAGTAAACTGAAGAAGTCCTTGAAACTTTTCATCAATAACAATAACACCCTCGTCCTCAATGGGTTCGGGGTTCAAAACCTCAGACAACTTGGCTTCACGAAGTGGAGCCGGATAATACCTCTCTAACATGAGAGTCTTGAACTCACTCCAAGCACAATCACAATCGGTGGGTTCTCGAGCACGACTCCGAAAATGATTCGTCAGCCACCAAAGTATTGGTACGAGGTTTCGGATTTTAGCCCACTCTGCGGCCTCTACCCCCTCTGTCACGTCCTCTTTCCAGATCAACAGATAGACGATCACATTGATCGCGCTAATCATAGCCGACACAGAGCCCACACGCTCCAAAGCAAATAATCATAAATCAATCGCACCCGATCGTCACATACAAGTGTCAACAAAACATGTTTAATCAATGACATAATGAATGTATGCACATAAAAGAGAATAGAGTCCTTACACAGGTCATACGAAGCTTCGAGGTCTTGCGATACTAGTCTTCACTGACGACGACTCGATGAAGGAATGACTCATACAGTCGTCCAACTGTCACGACTCACAAAACCCGACGTCTGCATTGTCATAACTCGACCCGCTACTACCGCCTTGCTAGAGCCACATAACACAAAAGTCAGGGTATCTCACAACCCAATGCTCTGATACCATCTTCTGTAACACCCCCAAATCCCATTGGGTCATTACAGTGTCGTGGACCCCACACCAGGAGATCCACCAGGCTAACACGACCAAAAATACAACTAACTGACCAAAAAGGGGAATCACAATCCCTACACTGACATCCAACATAATATTCCGATATGGAATTTCAACGACAAGGATGGGCCTACATGGCCAAAATAAAATACAACATCCACGAGCCTTGCTCGGATAATACAAAATGACAACGACTGAACAAAATTGGAGTACTCCAAACTGTCTGACCGACATGAACCCAAAATATCTCGGACTAGTATCGCTCGAATGCCTCGTCGCCATCGTCATGACCCTGTGTCTCAACTCTCTCCTCGCAAGCACCTAAAACATGAAAACATGTTCCGCCCCCACGGGGTCAGTCATCCAGATAATGAATATCAAATACATGCACAACATGTTATGCATCCAAAGGCAGAATAAACAGTACAGCAATGGTAGTACGAGATGCTCACAAACCAAAGTAAGAATCGAGCATTCGTGGAACACTATGCCCATGGCATACGATCAATACCTGCTCAATAGGTTAGAACATAAGTGCCCAATGGCGAATCATCAACATAGAACACAACAATACATTACCCGAAGGTAAACCAAACCAACGCTGAAATAAATAAGAATCACAATGCCCGAAGGCTCCAATGGAAATACCGATACATCACAATGGCCTGAAAGCCCTCAGCCGAAGCTGCCAAAATATCACGATGGCTTGAAAGCCGAACAGCCCGAAGCTGCCAAAATATCACGATGGCCTGAAAGCCGAACAACCCAAAGCTGTAAATCATCACAATACAGATCTCAAAGAAACAAACCTGACTGTCGAATATACCCCTCTAGCGTATGAAACAATCAGCCACAAACCATCGAACACATCCAATACTATGGACGATTAACAATATGGCTCAAGATGGACATCACAGTACGCCCCATCCGGAAATGTGTCCGTGCACATGTCTAACCCGTATACGGAATCCAGAATATACGTGGGACAATTTACCTAATTAGCGTCACGAAACTACGTCTCATGTGCACAGTCCAATACGGAAATAATATTCACGCATGACTATATATGTGCCTGGCTAAAAATCCTACACAATAACCAATCAGAACGCAGATATGATTCCGGATATGTCACGATACAACATGACAACGAAACTCAAAGGATAACACATCCAATACGGATTATACGACTCACCAAGTGAACGATGACACACGAATAATGAAAGATCGACACGACCAACATTATTCAAAACAACCATCCTAGGATCAAAATCCCTGAGGACCGATTAACACGAACAATAATCACAACACAACAATACGGGAAATCCTCAACCCTCAACGATCACAAAATTACCGAGTTCACAAGAATAATAGTGTGCTGCCTTGAGTCGGCCAACACGACATTAATAATTCAACGGATGGGAACTATTCTCGACAGTCCCAATTTAATACTTCGATTACCGTAGAACGGCCAATCGATAACAATTATACAAAAGATGGGAATTATCTTTTTGACAACGGATGGGAATTATCTTTGATAATCCCAATTCAATATATCGATTACCTTTAGAGCGGACAATCGATAATAATTATACAACGGATGGGAATTATCTTTGATAATACGAATTCAATATATCGATTACCTTCAGAACGGTTAACCGATAACAATTATACAATGGATGTCTCGGCACTTTTAATCGGTTACCGATAACGAAGATGATAATCGAATGTGTCAATGCCTTCAATCGGCCAAAACGACATCAATAGAAAAACACTGATATCAATAACGACGATTCACAAAAATATCTTGATGGAACATCCATCAATAATAACAATGGATACGTCAATACCGCGAACCGGCTATCGACAACAATATCTCAATGAAACATCAATCAACAATAACAATCGATATGTCGATACCCCGAGCCGGTTATCGACAAATATATTACCAACAAGTATCGCAATGCCTTAAATCGGCCATTTACGAACAACAATAATAATTGGCATAATTTGCCGAAGGGTATCGTATCAAACAATCCCTTGATGTCAATAAAATCATAAAGAGACCAAGTCTCGAAATGATACACACATTCATACACATATATGATAATATTAATCTCATTGACTAGTACAAGTATAAAACTTGCCTCAAACCGAAGGCGAGAAAGTCCTTCTACGATCAACGTCCTACCACGAATCGATCAACGGTGTCCTCCGACAATCACAAGCACTCGAACAAGCTTGAATGAAATACAATTCATTCGATAACACGATATCGACCGAAAACAACATAACAGATAACTCTGATTCCAACACGAACACATACTATACTCGTATTTATCTGTATACACACATATATATAATATACGTACATCACATATATATATATATATATATATATATATTTATACAACACACACTTTACACAACACACACACCCTGAACACGAAACGTACACAATATATAACACACAGTACACAGTATATATATATATATATATATATATATATATATATATATATATATACCTGCACTAACACACACAGGCTTACCGGAAAAAGCCGATCGGCCGGGCAACCCTCGCCGGAATTCGGTAAGAAAAACAACTCCTACTAGAACTCGGCCGCCGGAAAAACTGACCCGCCGGACTTCGTCCAACTCCAGCCCGTTTCCGTCCATGGCCGGTTTTCACCCAACTCCGCCTACAACTCCTTGCCGGAAGTTCGCCGTGCCTCCGTTCCGCTGTCCGTTCCGGACAAAAATCACCTCCGGTCGCCGGAATCAATGGAGCCGCGTCCATGGCCGGAAACCATGAAGAATGCCGGACGCCTGAGCTCCGTCTCGCCAGAAAAAAAAATGCCGGAACAACTCGACCAGATTTGCAACGTCTTCCGATCCGGAAATTCCGACCGGCCGTCGCTGCTCCAGTCACGAGCTTCCTGCCGCCATCGATCTTCAGTCGTCGCTGGAGATGTCAGCAACACTCCGGTCGTCAACTCCATTCCGTCGCCAGAAACTTTGAAGAAGTCAGCTGCCCGTCCTCAAGCTCTACCTCGTCGGAAAAAAAACGAGAGAGATGGAGAGTAGAGAGAGAGGACGATGGAGCTGGAGAGAAGAGAGAGAACGAGAAAGAGAGAGAGAGAATACAGTGAGATGAAAATTGTAACGTGAGGGAGAGAGAGTATATAATGTGAGGGAGTGACAGAGGTAACATGACAATGTGATAACATTATATATATATATATATATATATATATATATAAATGATCCGCTCAAAGATACCCTGGCACTACCAGCCGAAGGTTGATTACGAGGAAGGTTCCTACCACCGACCACGCATTACGTACGTAAACCTCAGGGCGTAACGTACGTAATCGCAATAAATTAGCGTACGTAATGCTACACAGGTAGCGTACGCTATGGCTATAAATTTAGCCAAAATTCCAAACTCGCCAAGCAACAACCAAACGACGAAACCAAACCGACGACTAGTAAAATATTTCGATCCCGAAATATTGTAATACAATATACATTGTATCGGTCCAAACAACAACACTTGTATAATTCCAAATGAATACGTACAACTCAACAGTAACACGAAAAAAAAAGTTACCCCCGGATATTACAATCAATCAGTCGATCAGGCAATCTAGCTTTGAATCCTGCCGATGTGGACTTTGGATTTTAGGCTCTCCTTATTACTCCTAGCAGTATAGGCCGTCGCCCCAAGATTTGGACCGTCGCCCCAGTAGCTGAGCCTTCGCTCTCATACTTAGCGTGTACTTCCTTATCTCTTATCTGGGCTCGGTATGTCCTTAGCTGTAGGTCAATACCCGGATCACACCATAATCGCGATTATACCCCAAGTTCTATGACCCAGGTCCCATGGAACACTTCGTTCCTCGGTTATGGGAATAGGCAACAACGGCAGCCTGGCTCATGAACCGCAGACGTGCTGCTCGATCCAAGACTCGGTCTAAACGTCCCGACTCGATTTGGGACTCTAGAGGTGGCTCCTACAGTTCAAGAGGTGGCCCCCATCCGTCGACGTGGCACTTTGTCCCGATAGAGTTAGAGGGCAGACCCGTCCGTGGCACTTTGTTTGTATAACACTTAGTACACGGACAGTCACAATTATCAGTTAGTTGCATAGCACGAGTAACACTTAAACATCTGATCAATGAGATTAATTGCGTCTTTTGATTATGTACGGAATATGGTTACTTATATTTGTAGCACGGTAATATGGGATAGGATTTATATATTAATTTGAAAATATTCTCTATATTTCATCAACAGTTTTAAAGGGTTCAAGTCATATGTATTGGATTGGCAGGTTCGATGAAAATAAGTCGATATTTTTTCTGAAGTTGGTCGAAACGACGTTTATACCCTTTGGTTGAGCCTAAGCATTTTGGAGATATGAAATGAACTCGGATGGTCGTGAAATTTTATAGGAAGGTCAAAGATAGTATTTCAATTTCAGATTTGAAAAGAGATTTGGAATTTCCAGTTTTGGGACTGAAATTTTCAGAAATTACGAAATTGCCCCTAAACTTAACAAAATTGCTCTGAGGCCTTTAGAGCTACGAATCTAGCTCGGAATTTAACGAAATTTTACGAGATAGCTCATGATGAACCTGGAATCCCAGATTTCAGAAAAGGTCCAGAAAATTTGGACTTGGTCTAGAATTTTTGATTTCTTACATTTTAACCCCGGAATTGTTTAAAATTGTACCTTTGACTAATGAGTCTAGATAACGAACTCCGATTTGTTCGAAACTTTACGGACAGCTTATATATGCAAAAATATACATTATTTAAGTTCCAGAACAGTTTATTTTCGAATTTTTCAGATTAGTCCAAAATATTTCTTTAATTACAATTTGTGTCCTTAAATTCCATTTACTTGATTCAAGTCCCGTTTTTTTTTTTTGCCACAATTAAGTTATCCAACACCATAGCATAATCATATAACACAAATTCCAGATTTTGGTAGAGTTTAAAATCTCGACGAAGACACAAAATTTATTATTTTTCATCGAAATTCGTCTACCAAATCGGTTGTAACTTAAACCCAAAAGAAATATAATGCATGTTGATATAGCCATATACATACCTCTCAAGACATGCATTTACACAAATTTTCAGATTCACGCATGCATCATATTATTTCATAATTTTTGAATTAAAACTTAAGGAAAACAATAGATACATTTCTAAAAAAAATCTTAGCATATATTTTATCATGAACATCTTAATATATTTCTCAATAAATCTTGAAGATTTCAGATTTGCACATGCATCACAAAATAAATAAATAAATTATATACTTTAGGAGTTTTGAAAGGAATTTCACCCACCTCGATTTCTTGTTACGAACGGTTGATTCTAAGTCTCGTAAGTTAGAAGACGATCTTCCCTTCACCTCTACATATTTTGGCCGACCCATATTCCACCATGGAGGTGTATTTGTTTGCATGATGAGTTTTAAGTTAGTGTATGAAGATTATAACTATAAATTATAGAAGGAAGTATTGAAGGTTAGATTACCTAGTTATTGCTTGAATCTTCTTCCTCCTCCTTCTTCTTCTTCTAGTTCGGCCCTCTCTCTCTCTCTCTCTCTCTCTCTATATATATATATATATATATATATATATATATATATATGCAGATTTTTCTTTATCTTTTGTGTTGAAAATGTAAAGAGTGTCTAGGTAAAAAGTGAGTATTTATAGTGTGATTTTAGGGCTTGGGAAGTGTAGTTGAATAGAAGACTAATGCCATGTGTCTAAGGTGATTTATGAGGGTGTCTTGCATGGGGAGGATGAAAGCTCTAGAATTCACATCCTCTATTTTTATTCCCTCTTTGGCTGCCCACATAATAATATATAGTATTATTATTATTATTATGATTATTATTATTATTATTATTTTTTATAAATTTAAATGTATAAGTTATTATTGTAATGGGTTGAGTTAGTTGGGTTGCAAAGTGTGTTGGGTTAGGTCCAAGCTATTATGTTTATATTTTAGGTCTTTGTTAGGTTGGGTCTTGGCCCATTAATTGTTTTAGCATGTTATTATAATTAATTATCTGTGCTAAATATTTAATATATTTGTAAAATTTCAAATTTTGGGCGATTTAACAATTAATTAATCGAAACATCAAAAGTGTTCATAACAAAATTTTATTCATGACAATGGAGTTATTGTTTACAACTATGCTTACTAAGACTAACGTTCACATGATTTTGTGGGGTTTTACATCCTCCCCTCCTTCAAAGAATTTGGTCCCCAAATTCCTTCTCGAACATTTCGAGATAAGATTTCGTCATCTCGTCCTCAGTCTCCCACGTAGCGCCTTCCTCTCGACTATGATTCGACCAGACGACCTTGACTAAGGGGATTCACTTCTTCCTAAATTCGCGAACCTGCCAATCAAGGATCTATATTGGCTTCTCTTCATAGGTCAAGTTCCCTTTGATTGGCGGGAAGTCCGTGGTGAGAATGTGCGTTGGGTCTGGATGGTATTTCTTCAATCTCGAGACGTGAAAGACATCGTGCATGCCGGAGAGATTAGTCGGAAGTTCAAGGCGATAAGCTAGCCGTCCAATTCGCTCAATGATCTTGAATGGTCCGACGTATCGAGGACCAAGTTTCCCTCCTTTCCTCTATGCGATACGTCCCTTTTGTGGGGATAGCCTGAGAAATACTTGATCTACTTCTTCGAATTCTAAATCCTTTCTTCGTTGATCGGCGTAACTCTTTTGTCTACTTTGTGCTATGCGGATTCTGTCTTTAATCAATTGCACTTTATCCATGGCTTCTTTCACCAAATCTATGTTCATCAGTGAGGGTTTTGTTCATTGGGTCTTCGGCGTCCACTGGTCATCAATTTCCCAATGGAGTAGGGATCGGCACTTCCTCCCGTACACAGCTTCATAAGGCACCATTCCAATTGTCGCTTGGTAACTGTTGCTATAAGCGAATTCGGCCAACGGTAGATGATGATCCCAATTTCCTTGAAAGTCCAGCGCGTAGGCTCGTAGCATCTCTTCAAGGGTCTGAATGGTTCGCTCAGATTGCTCGTCTGTCTGCGGGTGACCGCTAGTGCTAAAACTCAATGAGGTTCCTAATTCTTTGTGGAAGACCTTCCAGAATCCAGATACAAACCTTGGATCTCTATCAGATATTATATCTACTGGCACTCCATGGAGTCGGACGATCTCTCAGATATACGTTCTAGCCAGCTTTTGCAAGCTGTCGTCCTTTTTCACCGGCACGACGTGTGATGATTTTGTCAATCGATCGATGATTACCCAAATTGTGTTATAGCATCCCCTTGTCGTTGGCAGATCTGTAATGAAGTCTATGGTTATCTTTTCCCATTTCCATTCAGGGACTTCTAACGGTTGTAATAGTCCTGAGGGTCGCTGATTTTCAGACTTGATTCTTTGATATGTGAGGCATAGAGCCACGAATTATGCTACTTGGTTCTTCATGTTTACCCACCAAAAGTGTTTCTTTAGGTCTCGGTACAACTTGTTACCTCCTGGGTGAATCGTATATTTTGAACAATGAGCTTCTTCGAGAATCCGTGTTTTGAGCTCCTCGTCATGAGGTATGCATAACCGTCCATTAACCGTTACAATTCTATCCTTGGTAATTGTAAACTCGGGTTTCTCGCCCTTAACGATCCTGTCCTTGAATTCTTGATGTTTTGGATCTCTCTATTGGGCTAATCAAATATTGTCCAATAGATCCTATTTAACTGTAAGGTTGGCGCAAATTAAACGAGCACCTTCATGAATGGGTTTCAGGAAGCCCAGTTCCTCGAGAGCTGGCCCTTCTCGGACCATGAGTCGGGTCACTCTAGCCTCTCTACTTAAGGCATCAACCACGACATCCACTGGTCATCAATTTCCAAATGGAGTGGGGATCGGCACTTCCTCCCATACAGAGCTTCATAAGGCGCCATTCAGTTTGTCACTTGGTAACTGTTGTTATAAGCGAATTTGGCCAACGGTAGATAATGATCCCAATTTCCTTGAATGTCCAGCGCGCAGGCTCGTAGCATGTCTTCAAGGGTATGAATGGTTCGCTCAGATTTCCCATCGGGATGTGCGCTAGTGCTAAAACTTAAGGAAGTTCCTAATTCTTTGTGGCAGACCTTCCAGAATCGAGATACAAACCTCGGATCTCTATCAAATACTAGCCGAGATTTATACGTCTCAACAGGCGATCGCCTCAGAGACCGGGCGACCGAGCCAGAGTCCAGCAGCCAAGGCAGATTGGCCGACCAAAGGTACCAGGACAAGTCCCGGTGCCGAGTGATCGATATCTAAGGCGATCATCTCTCGGTACTTGGCGATCGACCCCCTGATGACCGGCAAATGACGACCGCCTCATGCCACGCGAAGCCATCGCCCGTCCAGTCGGCGAAGGCTGAATCCCGAAGCAAGGACCCATGTGCAGATCTGGAATAGGCGCCGCAAGACATGGATCGTTAACCACAGCCTGTCAGCATCTTCTCACCAACCGACAGACCCGCCGAAAGGTGTACAGTGGGACCACTCGTGACAGCAACTCAGGACGCATGCCGGCTTCTCATTGGACCGCACAGCTGGCTGCCAGCAGCAGCCGCGGACTTTAAGGCAGACAGCCCATGTAACATAAAGACGATCGCCCCTTATTATATTACATGAAAGGCGATCGCCCGTCAGAAAACAGAGCATCTCAGCTCCTATAAATAGAAGGCTGCCTACACTGGGAAAACTCTCGGCCTCTCTCTCTCTGATTCTCAGCTCAGAAGTTCAGAATCTCAGCTCATAACTTGGCTTTCTCACCTTAGCAACAACTATCTCTCGGTGTTACTCTCTCTCAGCACCTCTCAATCCTGAGACGGTCGACAGAAACGAGAACAAGAACACACAAAGCTTCGCTCAAGAGCTGGATAACTAGGATCTTTACACTCATTGTATTCACATCCTTACATTTATATTTGTACTCAAACGTATTCATATTAATAACATATCTCGAGAGCATTCAAGCCCGGGCCTAACAAACTCGGCAAATCTTGTGTTATTCACACCCCCACGGATGTGCTCTCGCAATTTGCTGTTGCTCGACCATTCCAGCAAGATCTATCTTCGGATAATATTTCGGGCAACAACAATTGGCGCTAGATGAAGGGGATCTACCCTCAATTTTTATTCCTACCGTCTCGAAGAACACTCACGATCCCGAGACTCTCGATCCCGCCCCTGAGGGACGGCCCAAGCCTCTCGCTCGATCAATTCCAAACCGCGGAACAAATCAAAGAGGTCATGGCCATCCTACAGGAGCGACGGAGAGCTTTCGAAGCGCCGCCCGCTATAACCCCCTCGGCCATCCACCACGCAAGCAAATGGAAGTTCAAGGGGCTACTGACCGAGCGATCGCCAGGAGGCCCCGATTCGCAAGAAAGGGCGTCCGCAAGGCCGGACACCTCCGTTTTCAGCCGCCTAGGCAACGACCCATCTTGGCGACTGGGGCAGTCTGGCCCCAGCCACGAGACGACGGAGCATGAGTCCGTCACTATGAGTTCGGCGTACCCGACTCCCAGAAGGCAGGCCAACCATATGGCCCCTCATCGAAGAACCGAGATCGGCGATCGTGGAGTCAGGCGATCGGTACACGATCGCCTTGGCTCCCGCTCCGTAAGCCGAACCATGAGCGACCAGGATACAACAATGGCCGCGATGCAACGCCAGCTCGACGACGTGAAGGTGCTCCTAGAAACTGGGGCAGGCGCCAGTAGCAGGATCGCCGAGCGTGCGCTATCCTCATATCAGTAGCGTGCGCTACCACGTTGACTTGGCTTTTTCCCGAAAGCCGTCCAGGTTCATCCCGACATAATCCGACCGAGATCCGCAGCCGATCTCACCTACCGCCCTGTCTTAATCATGCTGACTACGTGTAGCGCGCGCTAAGGTTCATACACAGCGTGCGCTACGGATCCAAATTAGCGTACGCTACACTTAGTCGATAGCGTGCGCTACATGTGCAGAATCACAATTCAGATCACAATCATGAAATCATGCGCTCAATAATACCGGATCATGAAATACGGAGAATAATACTCAGATCAAAATGCAACAATTACAATATCATAAGGTTCAAAATACATATCAGAAATCTCGGGTATTACATCCTTCCTCCCTAAAAAGAAGTTTCGTCCCGAAACTTAAGATGAAGACAACTCTGGATATCTAGTCTTCATACTGTCCTCCGTTTCCCAAGTGGCCTCTTCAACTCCGTGTCGTGACCATTGTACTTTAACCAAGTGTATTGGTTTATTCCTCAATTGTTTGATCCGACTCTCAAGTATCTTGATTGGTCTCTCTACGAAGGTGCCGTCATTAGCTATCTCGATCTCATCAAACTCAATGATATGACTGGGATCCGGTACATACCTCCGTAGTTGGGATACGTGAAATAAATTGTGAACCTGACTCAGCGATGGAGGTAAGGCCAACCTGTATGCTAAATCCCCAACTCTCTCGAGGATCTCGAATGGTCCGATATATCTCGGACTTAGCTTGCCTTTCCTCCCAAAACGGAAAATTCCACGTGTAGGAGACACCTTCCATATTACGTGGTCCCCAATGTCGAACTCTAGAGGGCGACGACGTACGTCTGCATAAGACTTCTGTCGACTCTGGGTAGTCAATAGTCTTTCTCGAATCAAAGCTATCTTCTCTTGAGTCTGAACTATCAATTCCGGTTCCGTCCCGATCAAGTCCGAAGAATCATCCCAGCACAGGGGTGATCGGCATCTTCTCCCGTACAAAGCTTCAAATGGTGCCATCTTAATAGAAGCATGCCAACTATTATTGTAGGTGAATTCAATCAACGGCAAATGAACTTCCCAATCAGTTGAACAATCCAAAGCACAAGCTCTAAGCATCGATTCTTCAGATGCGGCCATCTTCATACAATCCTTTTAATTATCTTTAAGAAATCGGCCAAAACTCGTGGAACCCGGGTCAGTAGGGGTTCGTCTTTGGTGAAGGGGGGCGGTGCTCTGAATCAATCAAAAATCTTTTCCTGTTATACAATAGTAAGTAAACTCGAGTTTTAATTTTTGTTTCTAAAGTTAATTTTTGATGTTTCTGTTCTAGAGATTGAATCTTATTTTTTTTTGTTATTGATGATTAATAACCCGATGTCTAAAAGTCAGTATGAAGATGAAGATCTATACTATTTATTTTACTGTAGATTTTGAAATAACAACTTGAAAGGAACTTTCCTTTGTTGCTCCTTGGATATGAACAGAAGGATTTCTTTGTTTTACCATCTTTTAAGAAGATTCACCCCATCCTTATATAGTTTTATAGCATCAGTAACGAACCCACTTTGATCCTAGGTTTTTATTGCATTTCGTAGCTTTGTGTCTTTCATCATGATGTAGTATTTTGTTACATGTTTACGTGCCTTCAAAACCATTGGTTGAATGTTTAAATACCATCATGAGCTTACTTTAAGTTTCATTGTAATGACAATTTGAATGAAGTACACTCTTGTTCGTGAATGTCTGATTTAGGGAGAATTCTAGTTGGCAAAGGGAAATATATAAACTTTAGGTTATGGTTAGTATGTTCAAGGTTATATGCACCTCCTTTGGATTTATTTCTGTAGTGATGAAGATTTTAGTTGCTGGAAATGAATGCTATATTTTTTATGTGGATTACATCTTTGAATATGGATATTCTTCTTATCGGATAATAAAAAGCAAAATATAACCCATGTAAAAGCACTTTGTCCTCCGAATAATTGCAATCTGCTCATTTGGGATCTGAACATTTCACTCTCCTTACACTTTGTCATTTGAACTACACGGGTGACCATTTCGAGTGTCTTGGTTATTTATTTCCAGCGATTCAGTCACATGAATGACACAGCTTCTTATTTGTGCACTCTTTGATCAATTAATTTTATTTTATAAGGGTAAAGAGTAATCTAACTATCATCATTAGGCTCAACAATTATATAATTTGGATTGATACAATCTTGTCTTGCTTTCATTGTTGTCTTGTTATCAGAATTTTCCTTCTTTTTTCTTGTAGATTTTCCACTATTCTTTATATTTCCAGAACCAGATAACTTATAGCTTGTTGACATCTACGGTGACGATTTAATTCTGGGAGATGATTGGCTCAAACGTTATGGAGCTATTCTGAATTACCGAAAGATGGTCATTTCTATCATTGCTGATGATGGGTCTGAACACTTACTCAGAGGATGGAGACCGGGACGCTCGGGAAAATTGATCAAAGCGATGAAAAAAGTGAAATTACTGAAGCAGGGATGTCATGGAATTTGGTGCTATGCCATGAAGAAAGAAGAAGGAGTAGAACTCTCATCTATTCCAGTTGTGAATGAATTTTCAGATGTATTCCCTGACGAACTACCTGGGTTACCTCCGCAGAGAGAAGTGGAGTTAACTATCGAATTAGAGCCTGGATCCGTTCCTATTTCCAGAGCATCATACCGCATGGCGCCAACCGAGATGTATGAACTAAAGAAGCAACTGGAGGAATTATTGCAGAAGGGTTACGTTCAACTCAGCGTTTCTCCTTGGGGAGCACCCATTCTCTTTGTCCGAAAGAAAGATAGATCCCTCCGATTATGTATTGATTACAGGGAGCTAAACAAGGTGACGATCAAGAACAAGTATCCTATACCTCGGATCGACGACTTGTTTGATCAAATGCAAGGGGCAAGGGTATTCTCTAAGATTGACTTGCGATCAGGATATCATCAGTTGAGAATTAAGGAATCAGATGTACCGAAATCTGCTTTCAGATCCCGGTACGGGCACTATGAATTCGTGGTGATGCCATTCGGACTTACCAATGCTCCTGCAGTATTTATGAAATTAATGAATCGGGTATTCTTAGGATACCTAGATAAATTTGTGGTCGTTTTCATTGATGACATCTTGATCTATTCGAAAGACACAGAGGAGCATGCCGAGCTACTGTTTGTATAGTCCTTTCGGACTGACCGTCCGTCTGAGGATGATAAGCCGTGCTAAAGTTTAGCTCGGTCCCCAAAGCCCTGTGAACTGCCTTCCAGAAGTGCGAAACTGTGTTAATCGTTTGAAGATCTCGTGCTTGTATGATTGTGAACCTTATGTTGTGGGATTACCGAGCGGAGAGAAAATTGTGGGAACCCTAGAAACTAGAGATTTTCCAGTGTCTATAGGAGGGAGAGACGATCAAGAATAAGTACCCATTGCCACGGATTGATGATTTATTCGACTAGTTGCAAGGAGCGCAGTGTTTTCGAAGATCAACTTGAGATTGGGATACCATCGGTTGAGGATTAAGGAATCCTATGTCCCGAAGTCAGCATTCAGAACTCGCTACGGACATTATGAGTTTTTGGTGATGCCGTTTGGTCTCACTAATGTGCCTGCTGTGTTTATGCAATCAATGAATCAAATTCATAGAGTCTTTGGACAAATTCGTAGTTGTGTTCATCGATGATATTTTTTTTAATTCGAAGAGTCCGGAAGAGCACGCACAACATTTATGGATCGTTTTGAACCTCCTGAGAAGCGGACAGTTATATTCCAAACTTTCTAAGTGTGAATTCTGGATAAAGGAAGTGATGTTCCTTGCTCACGTGGTATCAGCGGAAGGGGTCCCAGTAAATCCCTAGAAAGTCAAGGCAATTTTGGAATGGAAGTCTCCTAAGAACGTGAAGGATGTCAGAAATTTCTTAGGAACTGCTGGATACTATCGTCGGTTCATGGAAGGGTTTTCCAAAATTACCCGCCCACTTACTCGATTACTGCAGAAAACCCAAAAGTTTGAATAGAGCTATATGTGTCAGGCCAGTTTTGATGAATTAAAAAAGAGATTGACGATGGCACCAATTTTAGCACTACCACAAGGAACTGAAGGATTCATAGTATACAGTGACGCTTCAAATCAAGGTCTTGGGTGTGTACTGATGCACAATGAGAAGGTAATCGCCTACGCTTCATGATAATTAAAGCCATATGAAGTAAATTATTCAATGCACGATTTGGAATTGGCCGCTGTGGTTTTTGCCTTGAAGATATGGAGACATTATTTGTACGGGACTCACTGTTAGATCTTCACAGATCATAGGAGTCTCAAATACATCTTCAGTCAGAAAGAGTTAAACATGCAACAGAGGAGATGGCTGGAATTGATTAAAGACTATGAGTTGGAAATTCTTTATCACCCAAACAAAGCGAACGTAGTGGCTGATGCACTAAGCCGCAAACCTGTTTCTATTCGAATGCTGGAGACTCTAACTTCCCATCCAGCATTCAACGAGAGTTAATTCGTAAAGGAATTGAAGTATGGTTACAAGGAGTTCAAGGACAACTGTGTGTGATGGAATTAACTTCATCATTGACCGATGAAATCAAATCTAAGCAATTAGATGACCCCCTAATGATTCAGTTACATGATGAAGTGGGCAAAGGAAAGTCCCCAGGATTTGTAATCCATGAAGATGGAGTTATGAGATTCCGAAGTCGACTTTATGTTATTGATATAGCTATTTTGAAGCAGAAAATTATTATGGAATCTCACAGTATGCCCTATTCTATTCACCCAGGCACCAGTAAGATGTATAGGGATCTGAAACAGAATTTTTGGTGGGGCAACATGAGGAGAGATGTGTCAGAATACGTCTCGAAGTGTTTAACTTGTCAACAGGTTGAGATCGAACATCAGCGACCCACCGGAATGTTGAAGCCACTTCCAATCCCAAAATGGAAGTGGGAAGATATATCGATGGATTTTATTACCAACATGCCGAAGACCAGGACAAGAATGAAAAGGATCTGGGCGATATGCATCTTCTTCGGTCAACTATCACCCAGAGATATGCATCTTATTCAGTACAATACATCTTATAAATATGATCTGGGTGATCTGCATCTTCTTCGGTGGAATAAATATTCATCTGGGTGATAGTTGACCATTTAACTAAATCGGATCATTTCCTAGGCATTAGGAAATAGTCCGATTGCATGGGACACCGAAGACCATCATTTCAGATTGAGATGGTCGCTTCGTGTCACATTATTGGAAAGCGGTTCATCAAGCCTTGGGGACCGAGCTGAATTTTACCACAGCCTATCATCCTCAAACCGATGGACGGTCCAAGAGAACTATTCAAACAGTGGAAGACATGTTGAGATATTGCGCCTTAGATTGGTCGAATGATTGGTAAACTTATCGGCCATTCATTGAATTCACTTACAACAATAGTTGGCATGCTTCCATTAAGATGACACCTTTTGAAGCGTTATACGGGAGAAGATGCAGATCACCCCTGTGTTGGGATGATTCATCTGACTTGATCGGGATGGAACCGGAGTTGATAGTACAGACTCACGAGAAGGTAGCTCTGATTCGTGAAAGGCTGTTGACTGCCCAGAGTCGGCAGAAATCTTATGCAGACGTGCGCCGTCGCCCGTTAGAGTTTGGTATTAGGGACCACGTACTTTTAAAGGTTTCTCCTACTCAGGGGATTTTTCGTCTTGGGAGGAAAGGAAAGCTGAGTCCGAGATATATCGGACCATTCGAGATTCTTGAAAGAGTTGAGGAGTTGGCGTACAAGTTGGACTTGTTGCCATTGCTGAGTCATGTTCATAATGTGTTTCACATATCTCAGTTACGGAAGTACATACCAGATCCCTGTCCTGTCATTGATTTTGGCGAAATCGAAGTCGCTAAGGATGGCACGTTCGACGAGAAACCAATCAAGATACTCGAGAGTTGAGTCAAACAATTGAGAAAAAAACCAATCACCTTGGTTAAAGTTCAATGGTCGCGACATGGAGTTGAAGAAGCCACCTGGGATACGGAGGATAGTATTGTAACACCCCCAGAATACGACCGGGAATGTCACACGCCGTAGACCCTTATCACAAGGATCCACCAGGCTAAACTCCAAAAGACTACTCAAAGATTGACCGACTGGGGTCGAAATTTAATACAAAGTAGACCGACAAGGTCTTAAACCAATTCATAAACTAACGACATTCATACAACAATGACAACAATAAACTTGAACACAGAAAAGAATGACAACTCAATTTAAAAATCGATAACTACACCCATGCAAGGGTGAATACTCAAACGACAAAGAAAATACCGACCAAAATGAAACAAAAGAAAAGACTCTGACTCTGGTGTGATTAGCATCGTCGTCTTCCATCTCCTTCCAAGCCAATCCCGTGGCTCCTCATTGCCAAAACTCAGCGCATAACAGGCACCCACCCCAGAAAACTCGGGGTTAGCAAGCGGAATTTTGCTAGTGCAAGTACATAATATACAAGATATACAAACAAGAACAACACAAAATTCAACCGCCGTGAAGACTTAACACAAACCATACATTCCCACAATCGGCCTGAGAATGACACTCGCATACACAAGGTGAAAGGTAATCACATAGTCACATTCTCCTTACGGAAAATAACATTCAAGAAACTTTAAACGAGCCCAAGGAGTCGGGAAGATCCCTTTTGTAAAAGGAAAAGTATTTTGATAAGATAGTTTGCAAACATTATTATTGACTCGGGCCGTTTAGGGGTTTTTAAAAACGAATGGGAATACTTTTGGAAATAATTTCAAAAATATAGGGTCCTTGACCAAAAGTATTGAAAAAGATTAAAAAAAAAACAATTCAACTTATTTGGGGTTCTCGACCCAATTTATAGAACACCGTCACAACGAAATCATTACAACATCTCACGGGGTTCTCAACCCATTCCAAATAACATCATCACGAAACCAATCATCTCAACATCCCACAGGTCCTCGACCAAATACACAGAATAGAACCACAATAAAATCAAAGGTACATAAATCTAATTCTACATATCCTGCTCAAGACCAACGATTAATTAACCCTCGGAGATTTCGTCAAACCTCCGTGGTTAACTAACCCTGATACCAACGCTTTAAAAACAATTTGAAACAAGCTTTCAAAAACACGGATTGCGGTCCGTATCAAGACAAACATTAAAAATGAGTTGAAAGAATTTGAGATACGAACATCGTTCGGTATCGGGTCTTAGCTATCACTCAAATACCCGTAACCAATAAGCCTGCCAGGCGCCTCCACTGCACACCTGTGCACCGGCGTTCACTCCACTATGTCGGCCGCTCCTTGAACATGTCACCGCACCGGCGTCACTCCCGCAAGAGCCGCCCCTTGCACGCGCATTAGGTGACACCGGCGTTCACCACCCATATGGAGCCGCACATTGCAGCGTACACCAGGCCGGAGTACACCGCCCCGCCCTCAGAGGTTCCCGGATATGACGTTTCTCACAACAAGTATCCACATTGTTCAAACATCAAGCACACGGACAATTGTCACAAAAATTTTCAACTCGGTACATCAAGTCACACAATTTCTCTGCCAGTCCATATCCACACAAATAAACAATAACACACACGTTATCAATCAAACTCAATCAACACCGCACATATATCTCTATGTTGCGACTCAACCGAATATATACACATTTATATATATAGATATATATATATATATAAATATATAACCTCACTATATTATATGAATAACTATAGTTCGCCCATCAATCCAAGTTGAGTACGTCAACTAATGGTAGAATTCAACACTCGTCGATCACCGACATAAACATATATATTAATATACGTATATACATACATATATTTAACATGTAACTATATAAACACATATATATATATATATATACCTCCATATAAACTCATACACTTCGACAACAATGATTTCACGCGATTCTGATTGTATATCGAGGTACTTGCCTTGGTAATACGCGAAGGACGACGAAGGAATAGGTTCCGGTCCGAACAATCCTCTCAAATCCGACCCTAACACAATAATGATATACAATCAATCTCACATCAAGAATACGAAGAAATCCCTCCTAGTTCTACCCGTTGGGACAATTTATCGAACACCAAGAGTGCGTAGGGAATTGAAATCGGTTAACGGTGAACTAACGGGATTTCATCCCAACCAAAACAAGAAAGCCAAGGGTCACGAGAGTACTATCAAAATCTAACAACAACATCGGTTAATTCGGATTAAAACACAAGATCACCACCAAACCCTCCCCAAAAATCATACTAGGGTATAAGAGATCTTACCTCTAGAAGATACAAACCCTATAATCCGAGAACACGTGCTAGATCCACAATCCGAGCTACACGATCGAAGGAAGATGAAGAAAAACACACAATCAAAGGGTGGATGGAGAAGAAATCCCCCTCTCAACCCTCCTCTCTCGCGCACGGTGGAAGAAAAGGAGGAAATGAGCGAAACTTCGCCGAAAACACCCGATTATAGCGGCCGCGCATTGTGTGCCGCGGCTCGGCTAATCGTGCCGCGGCACGGGGCAAAATTGCGCCCGGTGGTCGGGACCGCTCGATGTGCCGCGGCTCATTCGGAGTGTGCCGCGGCTCGGACTCGGCATGTGCCGCGGCCTTTGCCGGATCTTGCGGGCACGCGGTCAGAGGTTTTAGCCGGCAGTGCCACACGGGTGTGCCGCGGCCGGACAAGTGTGCCGCGGCACTCGGCTTGTGTGCCGCGGCGCACAATCCTTGTGCCGCGGCACACAGTCTGACTGCTCGGCCAACAATCGGGTAGTATGTGTGCCGCGGCGCACAATCCTTGTGCGCGGCTCACACCCCCTCGGGTCCCAAAATGACGAAAAAGATCCAGGAAGAGAATAAAAGCAATAGGAATCGATATTTGGGCAACAATAACACGAAATGGAAGTACGGAACCCCAAAGCGATCGAGGTACACAACCAAGGTCGAACAAGGAACAAATTCCCTAAATTTCTAGGAAGTTACAAAAAGCGGCCCAAACATCCGAAAATCACGACACAACGTCGGATTAACAATCCGAAACTCACAACATGCTCTACTCAATCATACGAACTCATGGAAGTAAGAAAATGACGAAATCGAACGAGTTTAACGAGAGACAAATTCACATGAGACAAAATATAACACAAGATGAAATTACGTAAAAACATCATCGAGACCCGTCTAAGCGGAGAAACTCCAAGAACAAAATAGGTTCAGAATTCCAAAACAGCGACAAGCGAGTTGTCGAAGCGGACCTCCGCCGGAAAATGAAAATTACCAGAAATCGAATTTGCGGATATTACATTCTACCCTCCTTAAAAGAAGTTTCGTCCCGAAACTTAAAATAGAGAGCGGCGGAACAATCAAGGAAATAACTACTTGCTCAGCCCCAAATCATCACGAGCAAAGCGCGAATGCAAGGTTCCAGAAATACGATGAACTGACCTAGCAAGCATATGGTACGTGAGTCGAGGCGATAAAAATATATGGGAACACGATAAGTTGAGGTGAAGGGGTATGAATTTGGATACCAAAACTCCCAGAGGGAAGAAAATCACAAAATAATTCAGACGTCCTGAAAATCATGTTTCGAGCTCAACCAACCACAATCCAAGTTCATAACACATTCGGAAGTGTCAAATGCACGCGTGGGAATAATAGTTCCGAACAAAATTTGCAAGAATTAGGTTCAGATATGGAAAGACCACAATAATTCACGGGTTTTAACAAAACAGCTCCGAAATTCGTTCGGAGGACGGCAGGCTAAGGAGAACAAGATAGTTTAAAATCGTCGAGAGGATCATAATTGAGTTACCAACAATGAAAAATCATACAATGCCGAAAATACCAAGGAAAGTACGGGTAATACACTTCCCCATACTAAAAGGTATTTCGATCCCAAACTTAGAACAACAAGAGTTGGAAATATAGAGCAATGAAATGAAGAACGATCAAAGTCACGATTGTTCAAAACAGCAACAATTAGGACATATTGCAAAATATTCATCCTCCCATGTTAGGCTCTTCAGAAGGAAACATAGGGTTTCGGGACATTCTCCAGTCACTAGCTCTGCTCTCTCTCAGGGCGGCATTCTTTGCCAATTCGGAAACTGTCTCACAGTGTTTCTCCCGATGACCTTCACACCCACACCGGTAACAAGTCAAGAGTGGAGAGGGACAATTTGCGCGAACATGTCCCACAGCGATTCTGATTGAAACATCTCCTCTTCTTACCGCGAGTCACCGTCTTGGTTTGGGATTTCAGCGTTCACTCCCGACCGCGAAGATGACGCTTTCGAACAACGTAAGGGCTTGGGAGCCTTAGTCTCCTCACCGCCCAGAAATTTTCCCGATACCCTCGGTCTCTTTGCTTCGCTCGTGGGCTCGACCACTGAGGAGATTTCATAGGATATCGTTTGATCTAGATACTCCTTCACCGTAGCATGGATCGTGGTTGTACGAACCACCTTGCCGCTTCCATTTCCATCATCACGTCCATGTCCGCCGTGGCTTGACATACTAATACGGATAACACCGATCAACAGTATTAGTTTATCAGACGTACAATATACCACAATTATCAACCCGAGTTTTAGTTAGCATCCTGAGAATAACGGTACTATCGTAAAGCATAAAGTTTTATGAAGTCAAGTTCGAGTTCCTCGACGAGGACGATCATTATATGTATGCACTTAATGAAAACAAATTTTTTGAAAAAGGGGCTAGTCACGTTGCGCCCAAGACTTGTAAACATTGTCTTTTATTTCGGAAGAGGAAGTTTACATAATGACTCTAAAAATTATTTACGAGTGATGAATAAAAGAAAAAAAAAGGAAATCGAAAATTAATTCGTAACTAATTTGAAATATTTCAAAAATGTTGAGTCCCAAATATCAAAATTTTGAAAATCTTTCCTCTTCTTCAAAAATGTTTATTCGAAGAATTTTCCACCGAGGTACGTGACCATTTAACATGACGGTATTAAATCATGGCTTTACACAATGTTAGAAAATTTCAAAGCATTGCTTTAAAATATTCGAGATACTACAGTGCAGTGTGACCCGTGCCGGAACCCACCGTGCAAAAATTCCTTAAAAATGATCTAAATGCCAAAAAGGCCGAAGTCGGTAACATTCTCAAATACTCACAAAAGTTATTTATGAAATATCAAATACCGTCATAAGAATACTATCAAAATATGCAAGACCAAAATATCAAAACTCGGTTTGCAAGATAACAAAAACCATCTTAAAATACTCATGCGGTGGATAACGTTATCATTCGTAAATTCATTCTAATAAAGTACCGAAACAGATAAACATGCTCGACTTCCGAAGCATACTACGTAACTATTTATGCTCGGACCGCTTGCGCATGTTATATCCTAAAACGATAATATCACCAACAAGTTCCAATTCCTAGTTCACATTAAGCATATTAGCACAATGTAATCAAATACGTATATAAGGGGACTTACGATCGGGAGGCTTACCATCACGGATTGCCGGAAGATGATGTCGGAACCACGATACTAATCACGACTATGATGCGCGCGTCTTACACAAGACATGGACTTGACCCAACGGCCTAGGTTTTTCGCAAACCTAAGCTCCGATACCATAAATGTAACACCCTGCAATACGACCAAGAATGTCACACGCCGTAGACCCTTATCACAAGGATCCACCAGCTAAACTCCAAAAGACTACTCAAAGATTGACCGACCGGGGTCGAAATTTAATACAAAGTAGACCGACAAGGTCTTAAACCAATTCATAAACTAACGACATTCATACAACAATGACAACAATAAACTTGAACACGAAAAGAATGACAACTCAATTTAAAAATCGATAACTACACCCATGCAAGGGTGAATACTCAAACGACAAATAAAATACCTACAAAAATGAAACAAAAGAAAAGACTCGACTGCGGTGTGATTAGCATCGTCGTCTTCCATCTCCTTCCAAGCCAATCCCGTGATCGCTCCCGAGCCGCCAAAACTGAGCGCATAACAGCACCCACCCCGAAAACTCGGGTTAGCAACCGGAATTTTGCTAGTGCAAGTACATAATATACAAGATATACAAACAGTAACAACACAAAATTCAACCGCCGTGAAGACTTAACACAAACCATACATTCCCACAGTCAGCACAGAATGACACTCGCATACACAAGGTGAAAGGTAATCACATAGTCACATTCTCCTTACGGAAAATAACATTCAAGAAACTTTAAACGAGCCCAAGGAGTCAGGAAGATCCCTTTTGTAAAAAGGAAAAGTATTTTGATAAGATAGTTTGCAAACATTATTATTGACTCGGGCCGTTTAGGGGTTTTTAAAATCGAATGGGAATACTTTTGGAAATAATTTCAAAAACTCTCGGGTCCTTGACCCAACGTATGGAAAACGATTACACAAAAACCAAGTCAACTTATTTGGGGTTCTCGACCCAATTTATAGAACACCGTCACAACGAAATCATTACAACATCTCACAGGGTTCTCAACCCATTCCAAATAACATCATCACGAAACCAATCATCTCAACATCCCACGGTGGTCCTCGACCCAATACACGTAATAGCACCACAATACAATCAAAGGTACGTAACTCTCATTCGACATATCCCGCTCAAGACCCCGATTAATTAACCCTGAGATTTCGTCAAACCTCCGTGGTTAACTAACCCCGATACCAACGCTTTAAAAACAATTTGAAACAAGCTTTCAAAAACACGGATTGCGGTCTCAGTATCAAGACAAACATTAAAAATGAGTTGAAAGAATTTGAGATACGAACATCGTTCGTATCGGGTCTTAGCTATCACTCAAATACCCGTAACCAATAAGCACTGCGGGCGCCTCCACCGCACACCTGTGCACCGGCGTTCACTCCACTATGTCGGCCGCTCCTTGAACATGTCACCGCACCGCGTCACTCCCGCAAGAGCCGCCTTGCACGCGCATTAGGTGACACCGGCGTTCACCACCCATATGGAGCCGCACATTGCAGTACACCGTGCCGAGTACACCGCCCGCCCTCAGAGGTTCCCGGATATGACGTTTCTCACAACAAGTATCCACATTGTTCAAACATCAAGCACACGGACAATTGTCACAAAAATTTTCAACTCGGTACATCAAGTCACACAATTTCTCCGCCAGTCCATATCCACACAAATAAACAATAACACACACGTTATCAATCAAACTCAATCAACACCGCACATATATCTCTATGTTGCGACTCAACCGAATATATACACATTTATATATATAGATATATATATATATATATAAATATATAACCTCACTATATTATATGAATAACTATAGTTCGCCCATCAATCCAAGTTGAGTACGTCAACTAATGGTAGAATTCAACACTCGTCGATCACCGACATAAACATATATATTAATATACGTATATACATACATATATTTAACATGTAACTATATAAACACATATATATATATATACCTCCATATAAACTCATACACTTCGACAACAATGATTTCACGCAGTTACAATTCGTATATCGAGGTACTTGCCTTGGTAATACGACGCGAAGGAGACGACGAAGGAATAGGTTCCGGTCCGAACAATCCTCTCAAATCCGACCCTAACACAATAATGATATACAATCAATCTCACATCAAGAATACGAAGAAATCCCTCCTAGTTCTACCCGTTGGGACAATTTATCGAACACCAAGAGTGCGTAGGGAATTGAAATCGGTTAACGGTGAACTAACGGGATTTCATCCCAACCAAAACAAGAAAGCCAAGGGTCACGAGAGTACTATCAAAATCTAACAACAACATCGGTTAATTCGGATTAAAACACAAGATCACCACCAAACCCTCCCCAAAAATCATACTAGGGTATAAGAGATCTTACCTCTAGAAGATACAAACCCTATAATCCGGAGAACACGTGCTAGATCCACAATCCGAGCTACACGATCGAAGGAAGATGAAGAAAAACACACAATCAAAAGGGTGGATGGAGAAGAAATCCCCCTCTCAACCCTCCCTCTCTCGCGCACGGTGGAAGAAAAGGAGGAAATGAGCGAAACTTCGCTGAAAACACCCAGTTATAGCGCTGACCGCATTGTGTGCCGCGGCTCAGCTAATCAGGCCGCGGCACAGGGCCAAAAATTGCGCCCAGTGGTGGCCGACCGCTCGATGTGCCGCGGCTCATTCGGAGTGTGCCGCGCTCGACTCGGCATGTGCCGCGGCATCACCGGATCGGCCGGGCACGCGATGAGAGGTTTTAGCCGGCAGTGCCACACGGGTGTGCCGCGGCCCGGACAAGTGTGCCGCGGCACTGACTCGGCTGTGTGCCGCGGCGCACAATCCTTGTGCCGCGGCACACGGTACAGCCTGCTCGGCCAACAACTGGGTAGTATGTGTGCCGCGGCGCACAATCCTTGTGCCGCGGCTCACACCCCCCCTCGGGTCCCAAAATGACGAAAAAGATCCTAAAGAGAATAAAAGCAATAGGAATCGATATTTGGGCAACAATAACACGAAATGGAAGTACGGAACCCCAAAACGATCTGAGGTACACAACCAAGGTCGAACAAGGAACAAATTCCCTAAATTTCTAGGAAGTTACAAAAACGGCCCAAACATCCGAAAATCACGACACAACGTCGGATTAACAATCCGAAACTCACAACATGCTCTACTCAATCATACGAACTCATGGAAGTAAGAAAATGACGAAATCGAACGAGTTTAACGAGAGACAAATTCACATGAGACAAAATATAACACAAGATGAAATTACGTAAAAACATCATCGAGACCCGTCTAAGCGGAGAAACTCCAAGAACAAAATAGGTTCAGAATTCCAAAACAGCGACAAGCGAGTTGTCGAAGCGGACCTCCGCCGGAAAATGAAAATTACCAGAAATCGAATTTGCGGATATTACAAGTATGAAGTCAAGATACCCAGAATTATTTTCGTCTTAAGTTTTGGGACGGAACTCCTTTTTAGAGGGAGAGTATGTAATATCCGGATAATCGTTGAGTATTTTCATCTGTATTTGTACATTGTAATATTCAACTTTGTGGTATCAATTATCGAAGTGTGATCTTTCCCGTATTCGTATCAACATTCATGATCATATTAGGAAGAGTTTACAAATTCATGCATGCAGCTACGTCATAACGTACGCTAGCAGGTTAGCTAAATGTACGTTATGAGCTGCGGATAGCATATGCTATGGACGAAGCATAATGTACGTAAGGCAGTCAATGACGGAGAGGTCTGCTTGGCACATGGGCCTGTTGGAGACAGGATCAGGTAGAGATTCCCCGCGTGAACCTGGATGGATTTTTGATAAAGCAAGTCAACGAGACTTAACGTACGCTATCCATGGACGATAACATACACTATGTTGATCAGGTTACATACGTAGAGGGTTTTGTTAACGTACGTAAGAGACCAGGAACGAGGCAGTAAGCTACTGTCGGACGTTAACGTACACTAAGGATTTCAGATAACGTACGTTATGATGATAACGTACGTAAGGCTTTGAGATTAACTTACGTAAAGATCAGGATCTTATTAATAGGACTTCACCCCATTTCATTTCCCACTTTCACCTTCGGCCATCAATCGATTCTCACGACTTGGAGAAGCTATCCCACGATATTTCTACCCCCATATCGGCCCCTGAAGGTGATTGTTGAAGACAAAGGACATTGAAGATTGGTATTCAAGCATCCAACACTGAGCTTCAACTAGAGAATTCATTGTTTCTTTCTATAGTACGGTATGTGATACTCTAACCGTCTGGAATTCATCTTCGTAGGAATGTTCATGAGTAGATTACTGAGGTTATTGAGCTTTTTATGAACTTTATGAATCAACATGTTTAGGAGAATTGGATTGTATGAACTTAGGGCTTTCGTTGATAATAGTCGAACCTTGATAGTGCCTATTGTAAGGACATGATTTTCGAAGAATATGACCTGCTTAATGATGATTTTGTGCTGACTGTTATGCAGAACGAAATGAGTATGTTATCACCTAGACTAGGTGAATCCGAGATATTTAACGTAGGGATTATTCCTTAAGTATAATCCGGGGTTTTGTAAGGATTGTTTGGATTGATAAACTTCAATATGAATAGTTAGAACATTATGATCTTGTTGTAACAATCATGGTGAATGTATAACTAGGATTAGATGAATCTACTTGCGGAAAGAACGAGAATTAAAAGTGGGGTTAACTTAGAATTCGGTTGAACGTACTCATCTTGTTATGAATTCGTCTAGATAACCGTTGCTTGAATTTAGAATCAATGGGCAGAATTAAATTATGGTTTGGGACATTTTGAAGACGCTGAAAATCCATATACATCATCATGTTATCCCCGATATGATCTTTCGTTTCGCATGTAGCATGGTATTCGTTCGACAGAGTGTTCTTTAAGAAGTTAACCAAGAATCGACCATGTAATGACAATTAGTACGGTCACCATTTGGAACGTTTAGCATGATCGTGTGATAGCCTTGTTACGTAAAGTTGAGTTGTCGCTATTTCCTCTTGTGTAAGGTTCGAGCTTTACGAACAATTGATCGAAGGGGAAGCCTTCGAGTTTTTGGAATCGTTGAAGTATTTATCACTTGCCACCTTTCTAAGGCAAGTACCTTAATTATATTTATTCGTATTAATGTCGGTTATGTTGTTGTGGGTCGTGCATATGTGTTGTGATTGTTTTGTCCACCATGTGTTGGTCCGATGGGATCATCATGAGAATCTATAGCTATGTGCGCTAGATCATTGGACAGGTATTTCCACCATGCGTCGGTCCGACAGGATCATCATATAAATATATAGCTGTGTGCGCTGGATCATTAGAATACCATGAGTATGTTGAGATTGACATGTTGTGTTGTGCATTGTTATTGTTTCTCGTTGGAGAGACTTGTTGTGATTATTGTTGATATTATTGACGTTATTATTCAGGGACTGCTGACTAAATCATTGTTGTATAATTATCGTACTTGTACTAGCATCGTTGTGCTAACCCCTTCGGGGGTGAACATTTGTTTTCTGTTCAGGATCCAGGAGGGCGGGAAAACAACCGCTAGAGCTGCATGACGATGAGGGTGCAAAGTGATGTTACGGTCGGAAAGATTTGTCAGATGTTTGTTTTGTTTTAATTAAGTACTCGAGTACGCTATTGTTTTGTCGTCTTTGAAGTTTGTATTCGGATGTGGACGGAATTGTATGTTTTATACTGGTGATGTAATAATTATTTCTATGATTGGTATTTAAAAATGTTTTAAATTCTTAGCCTAGTAAATCCTTACATTAAGGATTTACGACGTTGTAATAATCCTGAATATCTGGTGTTACAGTAGATCCTCACGGAGAGGGTCTACGGTGCTGTAATATTCCCGAGGGGATTGGGGGTGTTACATAAGTACTTCAATTTCTCAATTCGTCAGTTGATCAGTTTTTCAGTTGTGAGCAAGTCCTCTGATTGGGCTATTTATAACCTTAAACATAGATCCGTTATAAATATAGTTATTGGCCAGTTGGTGAGATGCGGACACTTTAGATTGTTGGTTGATGAATGTTTGAATTAAAGTGGCAGCATTAAAATCTTTAGAAGTTCTTTTAGCCTTCATTAAAAACCTTGAATACTTTATGAATAACGAATTATTTATCTCGCAATAGGTTTATCCAAGTGTTATCCTGTTGGTTTTTCATTTTGCTTTTCGTAAGGAAAAATGAGAACAAGCATTTCCAGGAAATTTTATTGCCTCATAAATGTTAAATTTCACTATTCCCCGTCAAATTCCATCGTAAGATATCCCTCACTTACATCTATCTTTGTTTGGGACGCTAATACAAAATAGGCCTTTAACATCGGTATTTTAACAGCAATTCTAAAAAAACTGATATTAAAATGACGCGGTGGTATAAATTGTTATTTTTAGAAAATTTTAACAACGGTTCCATGGAAAATCAATGTTAAAATTGTCAATTAACAGTGGTTTTAAAAGAACCAATATTACAATGGTACAAGAACAACGGTTTTGAATGAACTTGTACAGTTAACAGCTGTTTCAAAAGAATCGAACAGGTCTTAAAATTGTACATTTAACGGAGGCTTTAAAAAAATGATGTTAAAATGGTATAATAACAGTGGTTTTAAAAGACCAATGTTAAAATGGAACAATAACAGTGATTTGAAAAGAACCAATATTAAAGTTGTACGTTTAATAGCGATCTTAGAAGAAACAATATTAAAATTATATAGTAACAGCGATTTTAAGAGAACCGTTCAACAACAGTTTTAGAAGAACCAATGATAAAATTATACATTTAAAAGCGATTGTTTATGAACCGACTGTTAAAGTTCTAAAATAATAGCAGTCTTTTATGTTTTTTCTTCTTTCTTTTATGTGTGATTTTCTATTATATATTAGATAATTTTTTGTATATAATATAATTCTACAAATCATTTTATAGTGTAATATAATTATTATTATGTCATATAATGTCACGCCCCCAACATCGGGAAGGACGAGGGTGCGACGTACCAGTCGATCAATCAATAAAAGTATAGCAATAAATAGCGGAAGCTAAATAACGATTGGATAAAATTTGCAATCAACGATCTTAACCCGATGCTCTAAGATTCGTTGTAACAAAAGTTGATAATCAAATTACAGTGATCATAAGTTTGCAGCGGAAAAATATCAGACGATTCAAAGTACGAAACATAGTACATTATTACAAGTCGGAAATAAAATAGAAATTCTTAGTCTAAGTGGCGGTCTTCTAATCGGTCTCGTCCACAAAGCCATCCTCGTCTTCTGCTGGTTGCTCGTTCTCTGGTTTAAAAGGGAAAACGGTAGGGTGAGACAAAAGGTCTCAATGAGTGGGTGATAGTGTGCGTGTGTGACTTTCTTTCTTTTGAAAATTTTATGTGATGCATGACTTTGTCAAGTTATAAGAAAAGTGAAAAAGGTTTCAAAGATATGTTGCGATTTATCAAAAGAAAATCGTTTAGTAGTGAAATAATATAATCCTTTCCCCGTGGATAGATGTCAAGTCAATCAATCAGTCGATCAGTCAATCTAGCTTTGAATCCTACCGATGTGGACTTTGGATTCTAGGCTCTCCTTATTACTCCTAGCAGTATAGGCCGTCGCCCCAAGATTTGGACCGTCGCCCCAGTAGCTGAGCCTTCGCTCTCACACTTAGAGTGTGCTTCCTTATCTCTTATCTGGGATCGGTATGTCCTTAGATGTGGGTCAATACCCAGATCACACTATAATCGCGATTATACCCCAAGTTCTACGATCCAGGTCCCTCGCCTCGGTTATGGGAATAGGCAACAACGGCAGCCTTGTTCATGAACCGCAGCCGCGCTGCTCGGTCGAAGCTTGGTCTAACCATTCTGACTCGATTTGAGACTCTGAAGTTGGCTCCTACAGTTCAATAGGTGGCCCCCGGATTTTAGGTCGGCGCTCTATTTCGTATGGGTTCAAGAGGTGGCCCCCATTCGTCGATGTGGCACTTTATCCCGATAGAGTTAGAGGGCGGACCCGTCCGTGGCACTTTATTTGTATAGAACTTAGTTCCCAGACAGTCACAATTATCAGTTAGTTGCATAGCACGAGTAACACTTAAAACATTCGATCAGTGAGATTAATTGCGTCTTTTGATTAAGTATGGAATATGATTACTTATATTTGTGGCACGGTAATATGGGATATGACTTGTATATTAATTTGAAAATATTCTCAATATTTCATCAACGATTTTAAAGGGTTTAAATTAGATGTATTGGATTGGTAGGTTCGATGAAAAGAAGTCGAAATTTTTTCTGAAGTTGGTCGCAACGACGGCTATACCCTTAGTCTAAGCATTTTGAAGATATGAAATGAACTCGGATGGTCGTGAAAACTTATAAGAAGGTCAAAGATACTAATTAAATTTCATATTTAAGAAAAGATTTGGAATTTCCAGTTTCGGGACTGAAATTCCAGAAATTACGAAATTACCCCAAAACTTAACAAAATTGCTCCGAGGCCTTTAGAGCTACGAATTTAGCTCGGAATTTAACGAAATTTTACGATATGGCTCGTGATGAACCTGGAATCCCAGATTTGTGAAAAAGTCCAGAAAATTCGGACTTGGTCCAGAATTTTTGATTTCTTTTATTTTGACCCCGGAATTATTTGGAAATTACTTTATTGACTAATGAGCTTAGATAACGAACTCCGATTTATTCGAAACTTTACGGACAACTTATATAAGTTAAAATACATGTTATTCACAGTCCAAAACAGTTTATTCTCGGAAATTTCATACTAGAACATAATTTTCTATTAATTACAATTTACGCCCTTAAATTCCGTTTACTTATTTTCAAGTCCCGTTTTGCCACAAATAAGTTATCCAAACACTATAACATAATCATATAATACAAAATTCCAGATTTTGGTAGAGTTTTGTCAAGATTTCGAATAGGATATACAATATTCAACTTTTCACATAATCGGACTTAAACCCAAAAGAAATATAATGCATATTGATATAGCCATAAACATACCCGTCAAAACATGCATTTACACAAATTTTCATATTCACGCATGCATCATAATATTTCATGATTTTGGAATGAAATCTTAAGGAAAACAATAGATGTATTTCTATGTATATATAAAAAAATATCATAGCATATATTTTATCATGAACATCTTAACATGTTTCTCAATAAATCTTGAAGATTTCAGATTTTTCACATGCATCACAAAATAAAGAAAGAAATTATTTACTTTTGGAGTTTTGAAAGGATTTTCACCCACCTCGATTTTTTTTTCATTGCTACGGTTGGTTCTAAGTCTTGTAAGTTGGAAGATGACCTTCCTTTCACTTCTATGATGATTCGGCCATGACCAACATTACACCATGGAGGTGTATTTTATTTGCATGATGATATTTAAGTTATTATATGAAGATTATAACTATAAATTATAGAAGGAGATGTAGGGAGTTGGGTTACCTATTCTTACTTGAATTCTTCTTCTTCCTCCTCCTTTTAAAATTTTCGACCCTCTCTCTCAACTCTCCCTCTAGTGCAGATTTTTGTGTGTTGTGTAAGTGAAAAAGGGTGGCTAGTTAAGTGTAGGTATTTATAGTGTGATTTTACGGCTTGGGGATGTGTGGGCGTATGTAAGACAATTGAATGTGGTCTTGCATGGGGAAGGTGAAGACTCTAGAAAATTTCACACTCTTCCTCTTTTCTTCCCCCCTGGCCGCCCTTGAATATATATATATATTATTTTTTGTTAATTTAAGTGTATAGCTATAATTGTAATAGTTGGTGATTTAATTAGTTGAGTTGGGCTTTAAATTGTAAATTCAAGTCTTAGGAATTTTACTGAGTTGAGTTTCAGTCCATTAGTGAGTTTATATATAATTAGGTATTAACACATAGTCCATTAGGTGAATCAATATTCTACTTTAATTTTATTATTTGGTTTATAAATGTAATTTACGAAATTAATGAGTGGAATAACATAAAATTAGACGTAGATTATATCATGTCTTAAAACAAATGTTATTAAAGTACATCATGATTTAGTACGTTGTACATGATATGTTATCGAATTTAGGGGGTTTTACATCTTACCCTCCTTAGAAGAATTTGGTCCCCAAATTCCTTCCTGAATAGTTCGGGATATGATTTCTTCATTTATTCCTCACCCTCCCACGCAGTGTCTTCCTCTCTATTGTGATTTGAGCAGACGACTTTAGCTAAAGGAATTTGCTTCTTCCTCAATTTGCGTACTTGCCGGTCAAGGGTCTTGATCGGCCTTTCTTCCTAAGACAAGTTATTCTTGATCGGCGGAATGTCAGAAGTAAGAATGTGCGCCGGGTCTGGATGATACTTCTTTAATCTAGAGACATGGAAAATGTCATGCATTCCAGCCAGATTGGATGGTCATTCCAACCGGTACGCCAATCGTCCAATTATTTCCATGATTTTGAATGTTCCTACATATCGGGGACTCAACTTTCCTCCTTTCCTTGACATTATTAAACCCTTCCGTGGTGTTAGCCTTAGGAAGACTTTCTAGAAACGAGATACGAATCTTGGGTCTCTATCAGATACCATGTCTGTTGGCACTCCATGAAGTTGAACGATCTCTTGGATATAAGTCTTAGCCAGCTTTTGCAAACTGTCGTCCTTTTTGACCGGCACGAAATGTGATAATTTCGTCAATCTGTTGACGATCACCCAAATAGTGTTATAGCCTCCCCTTGTCGTTGGCAGATCTGTAATGAAGTCCATGGTTATCTTTTTCCATTTCCCTTTAGGGACTTCTAACGGTTGTAATAGTCCTGAGGGTCACTGATGTTCAGCCTTGACTCTTTAACATGTGAGGCATTGAGACACGAATTTTGCTACTTGGTTCTTCATGTTTACCCACCATAAGTGTTTTTTTAGGTCTCGATACATCTTGTTACCTCCTGGGTGAATCGTATATCTCGAACAATGAGCTTCTTCGAGAATCCATCTTTTGAGCTCCTCGTCATGAGGTATGTATAACCATCCCTTAAACCTTACACTTCCATCCTTGGTAATCTCAAACTCGGGTGTCTCGCCCTTAACGATCTTGTCCTTAAATTCTTAATGTTTTGGATCTCTCTCTTGGGCTAATCGAATATCGTCTAATAGATTCGATTTAATTGTGAGGTTGGCGCAAATTAAACGAGCACCTTCATTAATGGGTTTCAGGTAGCTCAGTTCCTCGAGAGCTTTCCATTCTCGGACCATGAGTCAGGCCACTCTAGCCTTTCTACTTAAGGCATCAGCCACGATATTCACTTTCCCTAGGTGATGTTGAATCTCACAATGGTAATCTTCTAAAAGCTCTACCCATCTTCTCTGTCGGAGATTAAGTTCCTTTTGAGAAAATAGGTACTTGAGACTTTTATGATCCGTAAACACGGTGAATTCATCGCCGTATAAATGATGTCGCCATTTCTTTAAAGCAAATACTACTGCTGCGAGTTCGAGGTCGTGTGTTGGATAATTTTTCTCGTGCATTTTGAGTTGCCTGGAAGCATACGTGGTAACTTTACCATTTTGCATTAGTACAGCACCGAGGCCATCCTTTGAGGCGTCACTATATACGAAAAATCCCTGGGTTCCTTCTGGAAGTGTCAGTATTGGTGCGGTGGTAAGCTTCCTCTTAAGTTATTGGTCCCGCTATCTTCGAGAAGTCCTTGATGACTTTGCGGTAGTAGCCCGCAAGTCCAAGAAAGCTTCTGATATCAGTGACATTTTCTGGCCTCATCCAGTCCATAATAGTTTCTATCTTGGATGGATCTACCGCAATCCCTTCTCCAGAAATAATGTGGCCCAGAAATGCCACTTCCTTCAACCAAAATTCACACTTGTTGTACTTGGCGTACAACTTGTGCTGCCTGAGTGTTTTCCAACACTAGTCTAAGATGCCTCTCGTGATATTTCTCCATCTTAGAGTACACGAGTATGTCATCGATGAAAATTACTACGAATTGGTCGAGATATGGTTGAAATACTCGTGCATTAAATCTATAAATGCTGCAGGAGCATTCGTGAGTCCAAATGGTATCACTACGAACTCGTAGTGGCCGTATCTAGTTTGGAATGCAGTTTTAGGAACATCTTTATTCTTAATTTTTAGTTGGTAGTATATTTGTTGAAGATCGAACTTGGAATACACTGTAGCTCCTTGGAGTTGCTCAAACAATTCATCTATCCTCGGGAGAGGATACTTATTCTTAACCGTAACAAGGTTGAGTTCGCGGTAATCTATGCAAAATCTTAATGTCCCGTCCTTTTTTTTGAGGAATAATACCGGAGCTCCCCATGGTGATACACTGGGTTTTATGAAACCAACATCGAGCCACTTCTGCAGTTGGACATTCAACTCCTGTAGCTCCAGTGGTGCCATTCGGTATGGTGCCTTTGCAATAGGTGCCTTCCCGGGCATGATTTCGATATTAAATTCAACCTCTCTATCAGGTGGCAGGGAGGTTATTTCCTCAGGAAATACGTCAGGGTACTCGAACACCACTCGTATGGTTTCTATACCCGACTTATGTAACACCCCCAAGTTATTCAGGGTATATTACAGCGCCGTGAGCCCCGCCGTGGGACCCACAAGGCTAATCATACGTAGAACTATTAATCACGACTAAGAAGGTCCAAATACAATGAAATGAAGGACAATACAAAGGGTATTCAAACCATATCCAATGTATCCAAATACATCACAACACAAAATCAATACCTCGGCAACAGAGGCCGGAACATCAAGGAAACTAAAAAACAATACTCGAGTATTCAATAACCATTCCAGTACAAAAAAACTGAATAGAGGAACACAAAATATAAGTGGAGATAAGAAACAGTATCACGCTTGTCCATCATCTTCATCCCGACCCGATACCTACCTGTCCGCTCTCATGGAACCTAAAATATATAAAAAGTATTTCCCCCATAAAGGGGTTATCCATCGAATAGCTAGTGCAAGTATATCGAATATGAAATACAATACTCCTCGACAATAAAGTAAAGGTAACCGTAAATTCATCATTTCAAGACTAGTATTCCGGAAAAACTAAATTTCATAGCATCACATCAATACATACATGATCAACCATGGAACCGCACTAGAGGCTACGGAACCCTCAGAGGACCCATCGGTCCGTCCCAGAGTGGTTAACTCATATTATCCGTGGAATCGCATCAGAGGCTACGAAACCCTCAGAGGACCCGTCGGCCCATCCCAGAGTGGATATAAACAATCATGGCATTCATATATATTACTTTCAAAGTCGAGAACGTACAATCTTAAATATATACTTGCCTTTGAGACATCGAGAAATCGAATGGAAAAGAGTATGAGTTCGGTAGGTCCAAGAACGCACTTTGGGTACTTAAAGAATTCGCAAGGGATATGATAATCAATAATCCATACTCATAACTCACGAAGAAACTCCCGAAACCCATCTACGATTCACGAAACTACAAGTGTAAACAAGTAGAGGTTGGAAAAATCACCCAAATCCTCACAAGTCCGAACATGGCACAAACCAATCCGTAAAATTGTAAGGGAAACATAGATACGGGGTAGATAAATCATAATCTCAAGGTTCTCAAGCATCACAACGGATAAATTAGACGAATCTAAGAAAATCCCCGAAATTCCCAAAATTAGGGTTCTAAGCAATCTTACCTTGATTTGGAAGATAGAATGGATTGGATGTTGTGAAATCTTTGTTTTCCAACCAAAGATGTTGATATTTGAAGAAGGATCACCTCCAAAATCCCCGAATCGCCCAAATCCCTCTGCTCCCGATCGGAAATATGAAAAGGATGAAAATAATGCCGAGTGGAAGTCAACTGTCCAATATATACTGTGCCCAGTCTAGCACACGCTACGCCTCAATATTAGCGTGCGCTAGCGGGGTCACTGGGTAGTCCAGTGGCTACTGCCAGATTGTTGAAGTACGTTCGTAACTCCAACATCCGCGCTGTTCCCCTGGCCAGTCGACTGGTCGTGCTGACTTTCGGTGTCAGGATGCATCGAGTGAGATAGGATGGGGTTGGTCGATCCCGCAACAGAACTGAGGGAAACGACCGCGCCACGTCCTCGTCCACATCCACGGCCACGACCATGACCACGGCATCGTCCCCTACCAGCTGACATACTGAAGAACACACAAGGTACGTAAGCACAATTCAATCGCACATCATCGAAGTGACCGCTTCTCAAAAATGCCAAAATAGAAGCAAAACGATTAAGGAAACACCAGAAGAGTAAGAGGTCTTACAAGTACCGGCCACACTGTAATGACGGTAAAGTAGTGATACTGTAGACAAACGATGACTCAATCGACCCAAAAGACCGAAAGCCTAGGTATCCATAGACCTAAGCTCTGATACCATATTCTGTAACACCCCCAAGTTAATCCGGGTATGTTATAGTGCCGTGATCCCCGCTGTGGGACCCGCAAGGCTAAAACGCGGAACAATAAATCTTGACCGAGAAGGTCCAAATACAATGAAATGAAGGACAATACAAAGGGTATTCAAACCATATCCAATGTATCCAAATACATCACAACACACAATCAATACCTCGGAAACATAGGCCGGAACATCAAGGAAACTAAAAAACAATACTAGAGTATTCAATAACCATTCCAGTACAACAACACTGAATGGAGGAACATAAAATATAACCGAAGATAAGACACAGTATTCTGCTTGCCCATCATCTTCATGCCGATCCGATATCTGCCTATCCCCTCTCCTGGAACCTGAAATACATAAAAAGTATTTCCCCCATAAAGGGGTTAGCCGTCAAATAGCTAGTGAAAGTATATCGAATATGAAATACAATACTCCTCGACAATAAAGTAAAGGTAACCGTCAATTCATCATTTCAAGACTAGTATTCCAGAATAACTAAATCTCATAGCATCCCATTAATACATACATGATCAACCGTGGAACCGCACCAGAGGCTACGAAACCCTGAGAGGACCCGTCGGTCCGTCCCAGAGTGGTTAACTCATATTATCTGTGGAATCGCACAAGAGGCTACGAAACCCTCAGAGGACCCGACGGCCCATCCCAGAGTAGATATAAACAATCATGCCATTCATATATCTTACTTTTAAAGTCGATAATGTACAATCATAAATATATACTTGCCTTTGAGACATCGAGAAATCGAATGGAAAAGAGTATGAGTTTGGTAGGCTAAGAATGCACTTCTGGTATCTAAACGATTCACAAGGGATATGATAATCAATAATCCATACTCATAATTCACGAAGAAACTCCCGAAACCCGTCTACGATTCACGAAACTACAAGGGTAAACAACTAGAGGTTGGAGAAATTACCCAAACCCTCACAAGTCCGAACACGGCACAAAGCAATCCGTAAAATCGTAAGGGAAACATAGATACGGGGTATATAAATCATAATCTCAAGGTTCTCAAGCTTCACAATGGATAAATCGGGCGAATCTAAGAAAATCCCCAAAATTCCCAAAATTAGGGTTCTAAGCATTCTTACCTTGATTTGGAAGATAGTATGGATTGGATGTTGTGAAATATTTGTTTTCCAACCAAAGATGTTGACATCTAAAGAAGGATCGCCTCTAAACTCCCCAAATAGCCCAAATCTACTGCTCCCAATCAGAAATGTGAAAAGGATGAAAATAATGACGAGTGGAAGTCAACTGTCGAATATATATTGTGCCCAGTCTAGCGCATGCTACGCCTCAATATTAGCATGCGCTAGCGTGGTCACTGGGTAGTCCAGTGGCTTCTGGCAGCCTCATTAGCGTGCGTTAAGTATACTATTGCATGCGCTAATCGCCTTCTTTAGCATGAGCTAGTCAATAGTTAGCATGCGCTACCTGGGAATTGGTGTCCAGAAATTGGAGTCCAGAACCTACTGTCCTCTGCCCTGCTCGAGTCTTAGCATGCATTGTTGTGATAGCTTAGCGTGCGCTACGCAACACTTATAACGTGCGCTAGCCGAAGCCTAGCCTATGTTACCTGATAGTCCAGACAGCCTGACAACCTCACTGTCTATGCCGACCTAGTTCGTTAGCGTGCGCTACGGACGTGTTAGCGCGTGCTACTGACCACGAATAGCATGCGCTACCGAACTCATAGCGTGCGCTAACTGCTAGTCCAGAGAGCATAATTAGCTACTGCCTCTGCCCTGTCTGGTCCTTTAGCGCGTGCTAAGGCTCAAAGCTAGCGTGCGCTACTCGAGAAGAATTAGCGTGCGTTAGCCTAGGCCTAGCGTACGCTATCTCTCTTACCCAGAACACTTCCAAAAGGTTTAAACAACATCCAAACAAGGTACAAAACTCTATAACAACGTCGACAACTTCAAAAAGAGTTTACAGAGTGACAAAATAGGAAGAACGACAAGGTCAAACAGTCAATAAAATGTACGGGTATTACAACTTACTCTTGGGTTTATTGATGATGAAAGCTAAAAATCCGGTTGCCCCTTTGGCAACTACCTTCCTAGCCTTGACAGCTGATATTATAGGTGCTAGGTTGACTCTAGTGTCCCCAACTAGTTCCAAAATTGGTTTGTTAGATTCGCAAAACCTGACTATCTTAGAGTGACAATCCAATTATGCGTAGTGTTTAGACAGCCAATCCATTCCTAGGATGATGTCGTACTCCAATATTGGAAGTACTACTAAATTGGCAGAATAACAGTTACCGCTGATTATCACAACACATGCAGAATGGACTTTATCCGCTAGCTGACTAACTCCCATCGGGGTAGATACTTCTAGACAGTATGTTGAACTGAGCTTCGTACTGGGCGACTGTCATGGTTCCCTACTTCAAATGGTTGAACTCATCTCTTCGAGCTTCTCTGGCTGCTGCCGACATGTACTGTGTTCAAAAATTAGTCAAGAAGTTAGCCCAAGTCCTGGCACGGTTCTCCCTCGCCCAGCGCTTGTTGGTAATCATCCACCAATTGTGGGCAGCGGCTTCTAGTCGGAACATATCCAGGGATGCACGTTGCTCATCGGTATACTGTAGGGCGTTGAAAATTCCTTCAATTCTCTCTAGTCAAAATTCGGCCTTGACATTATCAAGTTCTCCGTCGAAAGTAGGCAGCTTGAAGCGCAAAAACCTTTCATGGGTGCGATGATGGGTTTCGTCATTGTTTCTGTTGTTTGTTGCTTGCTGTTGTAGGAAATTTGTCAGTTGAGCTAGGGCTTGCGCCATAACATCATTTTTGTTTCCTCCTCGTAGGGGAGTGCGTGAGCGATCATTGTGATGTTGCTGCTCTTCACGGTTCAAACGAGGACGTCCACACCTTCGGTCAGCCATCTATTATAAGTTAGGGAAGCGTGAGTATTAATAATCTTATGTGGAGTTAAAAAGAACTTCATCAATTTCGAATGAATAGTGATATGACTTTGAGAAATGGATAAGTGAAATAAACTATATTCGTTTCAAGAGTTCAATAGAAGAATTGATTCAGTCGGGGAAATACCGTGAATACTTAATCAAGTACCTTGGCCAATGACTTAGGAAATTTGAATTTGCCTATGCATTTTCCAAGTGAATAGCGACAAGTCAAAAGAGATCTTAACGAGAATTGACTCGAGAAATCTACTTTAGGTCTCAGTCCTATGGTTCACTTCGTCCTAGGTGGAATTACCATCTAAGTCCAAATAATCTTATCCTGGTTAACCCGTTGTAAGTGTCCTTGTCACAAAACAGGCTCCGATACCACATCTGTCATGCCCCCAACATCGGGAAGGACGAGGGCACAACGTACAAGTCGATCCATCAATAAAAGTGTAGCAATAAATAGCAGAGGCTAAATAACGATTGGATAAAATTTTCAATCAACGATCTTAACCCGATGCTCTAAGATTCGTTGTAACAAAAGTTGATAATCAAATTACAGTGATCATAAGTTTGCAGCGGAAAAATATCAGAAAATTCAAAGTACGAAACATAGTACCTTATTACAAGTGGGTAATAAAATAGAAATCCTAAGTCTAAGCGACGGTCTTCTAATCGGTCTCTTCCACAAAGCCTTCCTCGTCTTCTGCTGGCTGCTCATTCTCTTGTTTAAAAGGGAAAATGGTTGGGAGAGACAAAAGGTCTCAATGATTGGGTGATCGTGTGCGAATGTGGCTTTCTTCCCTTTGAAAATTTTTTGTGATGCATGACTTTGTCAAGTTATAAGAAAAGTGAAAAAGGTTTCAAAGATATGCTGCGATTTATCGAAAGGAAATCGTTTAGTAGTGAAATAATATAATCCTGTCCCCGTGGACAGATATCAAGTCAATCGATCAGTAGATCAGTCAATCTAGCTTTGAATCCTGCCCATGTGGACTTTGGATTCTAGGCTCTCCTTATTACTCCTAGCAGTATAGGCCGTCGCCCCAAGATTTGGACCGTCGCCCCAGTAGCTGAGCCTTCGCTCTCACACTTAGCACGTACTTTCTTATCTCCTTTATGGGCTCGGTATGTCCTTAGCTGTGGGTCAATACCCTGATCACACCATAATCGCGATTATACCCCAAGTTCTACGACCTAGGTCCCTCGAAACACTCCGTTCCTCGGTTATGGGAATAGGCAACAACGGCAGCCTTGTTCATGAACCACAGTCGCACTGCTCGATCCAAGACTCGGTCTAACCGTCCCAACTAGATTTGGGACTCTAGAGGTGGCTCCTATAGTTCAAGAGGTGGCCCCTGGATTTTAGGTCGGCGCTTCATTTCGTATGGGTTCAAGAGGTGGCCCCCATCCGTCGATGTGGCACTTTGTCCCGATAGAGTTAGAGGGCGGACCCGTCCGTGGCACTTTATTTGTATAGCACTTAGCTCCCGGACAGTCACAATTATCAGTTAGTTGCATAGCACGAGTAACACTTAAACATTCGATCAGTGAGATTAATTACGTCTTTTGATTAAGTATGGAATATGGTTACTTAAATTTGTGGTACGGTAATACGGGATAGGACTTGTATATTAATTTGAACATATTCCCAATATTTCATCAACAGTTTTAGAGGCTTCAAGTCATATGTATTGGATTGTTAGGTTCGATAAAAAAAAGTCGAGAATTTTTATGAAGTTGGTCAAAATGACAGTTATACCCTTAGGTTGAGCCTAAACATTTTGAACTCGGATGGTGGTGAAAACTTATAAGAAGGTCAAAGATACTAATTCAATTTCAGATTTAAGAAGAGATTCGGAATTTCCAGTTTTGGGACTGAAATTTCCAGAAACTACGAAATTGCCAGAAAACTTAACAAAATTGCTCCGAGGCCTTTAGAGCTACGAATTTATCTCGGAATTTAATGAAATTTTACGAGATGGCTCGTGATGAACCTGGAATCCCAAATTTCAGAAAAAGTAGAGAAAATTCAGACTTGGTCCAGAATTTTTGATTTCTTTTATTTTGACCCCAGAAGTGTTTGAAAATTACATTATTGACTAATGAGCTTAGATAACGAACTCCGATTTATTCGAAACTTAATGGACAGCTTATATAAGTTAAAATACATGTTATTCACGGTCCAGAACAGTTTATTCTCGGAATTTTCATATTAGTCCATAATTTTCTATTAATTACAATTTATGCCCTTTAATTCCGTTTACTTATTTTCAAGTCCCGTTTTGCCACAAATAAGTTATCCAAACACCATAAAATAATCATATAACATAAAATTCCAGATTTTTTAGAGTTTTATCAAGATTTCGAATAGGACATACAATATTCAACTTTTCACATAATCGAAATCGGACTACCAAATCGGTTATAACTTAAACCCAAAAGAAGTATAATGCATGTTGATATAGACATATACATAACTCTAAAAACATGTATTTATACAAATTTT
Organism: Orobanche coerulescens; assembly: GCA_033398695.1. Taxonomy (NCBI): domain Eukaryota; kingdom Viridiplantae; phylum Streptophyta; class Magnoliopsida; order Lamiales; family Orobanchaceae; genus Orobanche; species Orobanche coerulescens. The sequence continues at coordinate 126,238,274 of CM065811.1, read as the reverse complement.
CATATTCACGCATGCATCATAATATTTCATGATTTTCGAATTAGATCTTAAGGAAAACAATAGATGCATTTCTAAGTATATGTAACAAAAATATCATAGCATATATTTTATCATGAACATCTTAACATGTTTCTCAATAAATCTTGAAGATTTCAGATTTTGCACATGCACCACAAAATAAAGAAAGAAATTATTTACTTTAGGAGTTTTGAAAGGATTTTCACCCACCTCGATTTTTTTTATTGCTACGGTTGGTTCTAAGTCTTGTCAGTTGGAAGATGACCTTCCTTTCACTACTATGATGATTCGGCCATGACCAACATTACACCATGGAGGTGTATTTTATTTGCATGATGAGATTTAAGTTAGTATATGAAGATTATAACTATAAATTATAGAAGGAGATGTAGGGAGTTGGGTTACCTATTCTTACTTGAATTCTTCTTCTTCCTCCTCCTTCAAAATTTTCGGCCCTCTCTCTCAACTCTCCCTCTATTGCAGATTTTTGTGTGTTGTGTAAGTGAAAAAGGGTGGCTAGTATTAAGTGTAGGTATTTATAGTGCGATTTTAAGGCTTGGGGATGTGTGGATGTATGTAAGACAATTGAATGTGGTCTTGCATGGGGAAGGTGAAGACTCTAGAAAACTCCACACTCTTTCTATTTTCTCCCCCCTTGGCCGCCCATGTGTATATATGTATTTTGTTAATTTAAGTGTATAGATATAATTGTAATAGTTGGTGATTTAATTAGTTGAGTTGAGCTTTAAATTGTAAATTCAAGTCTTAGGAATTTTATTGAGTTGGGTTTGACTCCATTAGTGAGTTTATATATAATTAGGTATTAACACATAGTCAATTAGTTGAATCAATATTCTACTTTAATTTTATTATTTGGTTTATAAATATAATTTACGAAATTAATGAGCGGAATAACATAAAATTAGAGGTAGATTATATCATGTCTTAAAATAAATGTTATTAAAGTACATAATGATTTTGTACGTTGTACATGATAAGTTATCGAATTTAGGGGTTTTTACATATAATTAATATAATAATATAATAAATTAATGTTTAATATATAATATAATTCTACAAATACATTAAATTCATAAAATTATATGTACATAATATATTTTTAATATGAAATGTAATATAATTTTTATAATATCTTAATATGAAATAATAAAATACTGTAGTTTTTAGCATACATTATAACTTTTTAATTTTCAGGATGATAAATTTATTATATAGTATATACATTATAGTTCTAATATATATGATAAAATTCTACAAATACATTATATTTCATAATATATTATAATTTTTAATACATATTGTATATTTTATTAAATAATATTATTATTAGATAATAATATAATATTTTAGTTTTATACATTATAAAAGTTTACTTGTTGACATCATTATAATAATTATAAAATATACATTTTAATATCTGATATATAATATAATTTTGGAAATGTTAATATATATATATATATATCTTTCTATATAGAGTCAGGTTCAAACGAGAATGCTAACTATTTAAAAGAATACGAGAATGGTCACCCATGTACAAAATCATATATGATTCACGTACAAAATCATATATGATTACATGAGTGTGTACATCAGTATCAAATCATATATGATTTTATACATGGACGATCATTCTCGTATTCTCTTAAATAGTTAGCATTCTCGTATGAACCTCTCTCTCTCTCTCTCTATATATATATATATATATATATATATATATATATATATATATATGTGTGTGTGTGTGTGTGTGTGTGTGTGTGTGTGTGTTATTGTATATTTATATAAGGCAATAACAAAAGCATCAGAAACTAATTTGATGGAATGGTTAGAATCTCCTCCACCTTGTGGGGGTTGCGGATTCGAATCCCCGAGTGGCAAAAATAAACATTTATTCCCGGGCGAGGACAGGCATGCTAGATGCTACGGTCAGGGCCTACGGGGCAGGCTAAGTTGGGCGGGTGGGGGGGCATGTCGGGGTTGGGTTGGTGTGATTTTTTTAACTCCAACAACTTTAACAACATTTGTAAAGAACCGCCGATATATTGTGAATTTAAAAGCGGTTGTCCAAAACTATTGTTAAGTTTAACAATGGTAAATCTAACATCGATTCTGGAAACATCATTAAAATGGCTCCAGAACCTGTTAAAGGGTATTTTTTGTAGTAGTGGGTGGTGTTTAAAAACGGTCTTCCTAACAAAATAGGTATTGAATTTGACGAGTCGCCATGCATATACAGAACATAAAAATCAGCTGGAAGAACAAGTTCAGTAATACCTTCAATAACCCCGTCGGGGTACGTGACTATGATCCGCTAATGGAATGATTATGCTTGTCTGTTTTACGGATCTTAAATTTAAATATATCATGGCATGAGATTTATTGAGGTCCCAAAGTCTAATGTAGCTCGTTCAATATGAAAATTACCTATTCGACAAGGCATGGAGAACATACCTGGATCCTCACGTTTGGTTTATAACTTTCTTTGGAGAATAGCTGACACATTTTCTACCAAATGCACTTTACTGGTCCCTTTTATCTTATGCTTACAAATTCTTGAGAAACTTGGCATATTACAGAGTTTGTTGAATCACCTCAATTAATGGGATATTGATCTGCACTTTGCGGTGTATATCCAAAATTTATTTCTCCTTACTATCTATTGCAGCCTTGTTTACTCTGGGAAGAAAGGTAATACAATATGTCCAGCACGAAAAGAGTCAGAAGTCATTACCTTGTTGCCTGGCAATTCAGCATTGTGTGTCTGTTTGACACTAGGTGTCCCGGTGTCAGTTTGAACATTGCATTTTTGTTCCTCGTCATTGTCTTCTAGGCATTTCTCGGACTTTTTGGAGTCTTCAAGCTGTTTTCCACTTCTCAAGGTGACGATACTCACATTTCTTGGATTCACCACTATTTTAGCTCTCCAATCGACTCATGGAGGAGGCGACCTAACTTATTTGGTTCTCGAGGATTTTTAATCCTTGATTTAATATCTTGTTGAATTTAGTCATGTTTTGATGGAACTACGTGGTGTTTGATGTGAGATCCTTCATCATCTCTTCCAGCGAGGCACCCGATTTTCCAAAGGTTGCTAGTTAAATTGATTCTTTTTTTGTGGAGGTTCCTCTTGTTGTGATTTCCACTTGAAATTGAGATGATCCCCCCATACTGGGTTGTATGTTTTGTAATATGGATCATACTTAGCATGAGCCTCTATCTCGTCGAGAAATACTTTGCAATGCTTGATGGTGTGCTTTGTGGTCCGACATTATCGACAAGGTATGATCTGTGAAGTACCTGCAACCAGTTTTCTAACAAAGGAGGTTAAGTCGAATAGTTTATCTTTCAATGGAAGAATCATGTACCTCTTCCACCATTTTTACGGGCGTATTACGATAACCGAATTGATGTGAGTTAACGGCCATATTTGAGATGAGGTCCCTTACTGCTGTAGGTGTCTTGTCCACTAAGGCTCATCCACTGTCCGCGTCTAAGGAACTGTAACGCTCCCAAATCTCATTGGGTTATTACAGTGCCATGGACCCCGCACCAGGAGATCCACCAGGCGAACACGACTAAAACATAACAAACTGACCAAAAGGGTAAATCATAGTCCCTACTATGATATCCGACATAATATTTAGATATGGAATTTCAACGAAAATGTGCCTACATGGCCAAAATAAAAATACAACAACATCCACGAGCCTTGCTCGGATAATACAAAATGACAACAACTGAGTAAACTGGAGTACTCCAAACTGTCCGATCGACATGAACAATGAAACAACTCGGACTAGTATCGCTCAAATGCCTCGTCGCCATCATCATTCCCCTGTGTCTCAACTCTCTCCTCGCAAACACCTAAAACATGAAAATATGTTCCACCCCCATGGGGTCAGTACTCCAGATAATGAATATCAAATACATGTACAATATGATATGCATCCAACGACAAAATAAACAACACAACAATGGTAAAACGAGATGCTCACAAACCAAAGTATGAACCGAGCATTCGTGAAACACTATGCCCACGGCATACGATCGGTACCTGCTCAACAGGTTAGTACATAAGTGCCCAACAGCGAATCATCAATATAGAACACAACAATGAATTACCCAAAGGTAAACCAGACCAGAGCTGAAATAGATACGCATCACAATTCCCAAAGGCTCCAACAAAAATACCAAAACAGCACAATAACCTGAAAGCCCTCAGCCGAAGCTGCAAATTATCACAATGGCCTAAAAGCCACTCAACCAAAGCTACCAATCATCACAACGGCCCGAAGTCAAATTGCCCGAAGCTGTATCACATGGGGGCCGAATCCACAGCACGAAGTCATATCACAATGAGATCATCCAATGACCGTGACCTGCTGAATTGCAGGTGCTGGGAAACCAACCACGAAGGTTCAAACCCCAGACTTACCCATAATGAGATAACCCAGTGATCGTGACCTACTGAATTGTAGGTGTTGGGAACCAACCGCAAAGGTTCAAGCCCCAAACTTACCCATAATGATATCATCAACATGACCATGACCTACTGAACTGTAGGTGTTGGGAAACCAACTGCGAAGGTGTAGGTCACAAGTCGTCAGGAATAAGTCTTGAGGGGGGAGGGGGGTGAATAGACTTATTGAAACTCTTTATCCACAAAAGGAGTTTCTCAGCTGATGGGTATAGATGACATAAAGTCGTCTACAGATAATATATGTGCGGAAGTCAGTTGATGACGAATACAGAAAACTCAAACAATGGAACAATGAATATGTATGCAGCAGGTAAGTATGATGATAAAACAGTAAAACACGCAGGCAGTTATAGTGGTCTCATAGGTGGGGTAATCCTCTACTAATCCACTTTTCTCCAAACCAGTTGGAGATGAATTCACTACAATTCTCAACCAGTGATAAATATTATAGTGATTCTTCTTAGATACAACAACTTCCAACCAGTGGAAATCTTTTCGTTGCAACTCCTTGACTTCCTAGCACCTCTTGATCTCAAATCCTCGAATGCCTATCAGTCACGCACACTTCAACCAGTGAAGTACCACGAACTCAGATTTTAAGACACGAGTGGGTTGTCTTCTCCAACTAAGATCTTCTTCAAATAAGAACTTTTGACTCTTGCTCTTCACGATGCTATAGATCGCTTTGTTTGCTTTGATTGCTTTGATCACTTGTAAGTGTTGTTCGCATCGTATTTTGCTCAATTCAAATCTTCAAGTATTCATAGATGTCGATCCTTTGAGCTTTATTCATAGCCATTGCAATTCCTGTAACAAATCCCTCCGTTGGAGAAATATACTTCTTTGTTTTTCCATTCCAAACATTCCAAGGCTGGATTCCCTTATTTTAATCCATTTCCGACCGCTGTGAAGACTTTCACATTGTAGCGCCGAATCTTCTGATTATAATATGCTTAAAGTCTTCAGAGGTGGGTCTCGATGAATTTTTTAATTCATTAATTTCCAGGAATCTCTCCAATCTGCCCTTATCGCCCGCATGTGACTTTCCGTGATTATTGACTTTTCAACGCATGCTGACATGGACTGGATTACTTGGCTGATTATTCTGACAGAACTTATCTGATCTCTTTTTGGTCAATCTGTCTGATGTGCAGTCAACCTTCTCTGATGTCGGACTTCTCTGAGATGACTTTTATGATGTACGACGAATCTTCTCTGATCTGACAACCTGTTTGTAGTCTTCTGACCTGATGAACTTATCTGATCTGATGATCAAACTTCAGATGACTTGGACTCCGTCTGATCACTTGACTGCAGTCTGGTCAAACTTCTCTGTTAAATGAGTTGACCAGGACTTCTCTGATAAATCGCTTCTGCAGAATGTTGTCTGACGATAAGATGTATGTGGTCAAACTTCTCTGAATAGTTGTGTTGACCAAGACTTCTCTGATTTACTCTTGTCTGCGACTCGGCTTTCTGCAGTGTTTGGTCAAACCTCTCTGATGTATCTGTTTGACCAAAACTTATCTGATATGAACTTGTCTTCGATTTATACTTAGTCGATTTTAGCCTAACTAATATGACCTATAGAAGACACTCATTTGGTTCTTTTTTACATATTTCCAAGTATTCAACTATACATAATGTGGCCTATAGAAGATACTTATTTGGTTCTTCTTTACAATTTGCCATGTATTAAAAACATACATTTGAATAAACAAATACAAGGATGACATCTTCAAAAATAAGCATTCCTAACAAATTCCCCCTATTTTGATGATGGCAAAACTTAAACAGAATATTCAAATGTTGAACAGGTCTGCGCATGATTAAGTGCAAGACACAAATCAAAATTCAGTCTTGTTTTGACACAACTAGTGGTTGTCATTCAAATGACTGTTATATAATTTTCTGAGTTGATTACAAGTATATAGCCTGAATGATCAAACAAGTACAGAAAATTATAAGTACTTCTAAAAACAAAAGTTACAAGAAAAAAATATAAGTATAATACAATGTCCTATATGCCTCTGCCTCTTCCTCTCCGGACAGTTTGCTTAGGAGGTTTGAACAACTTTGCTCCAATTGGTCTCTGACAGACAAGAGCTAGTCCACACTTCCTCTTGATTACCAGAGATGCAAACTCTTGCTCCCCTGCAGATGAGAAGTTGTTTTTCTCATAGAATTCCTTGATCTTACTCTGCAGAGCCAGCTCATTGTCCATCTGCGTAGGAGGTTCTTCAGGTCTGAATGGGGTAATCATGGGGTAGGCATCCCATTTCTTGGAATACTTTCTTTGGATGACCCAGTGATTTGGCCATGTTTAGTTCATGTAGTTGATGAATGTCTGCTGTGGGGAGTAGTCTTTATCCTGGAGTAACTCCTAGAGATAATACTTCTCTATAAACTGCTTCTTTACCTCTCCCCAAAGAGTCATAAACTCAGCAGGAAGGAACTCCTCAACATGCCATAACTCCTTGCCTTCCCATTCATATCTCTATTCATATCTTCTTCTGGTTCTCCTTTTCTGATCTGCATGTTGGACTTCTGCTGGAGTAGGAGCAGCCAACTCTTTCCTCTTCAAAGTAGACGTCCCAGCTTCAATCAGAGGGAGGTCATTTCTCTGTTTAGTCCTTAACTCCTTTATCACTTCTGCAACTGATTGTTGGATGATTTGAGCTTGCAATTCTTCCCCCTGACCTGTTGCTTCCCTTTTTCCTTTCTCTTCCCCCTTTTTGCCAGGATCAACCAATATGGTTAACTGTTGTTCAACTCGGGACATCCAATCAGACATGCCAAGTGGTATTCTGGAATTTGTAAGAGGAGGAGGAACACACTTCTATAGCAATGTGTCCAGTTTTGCATGGAGGGATTGGAGGTCAGGTTTGATTGTCTTTTCAATAAGGTGTCTGATCAGGTTAGCCATATCAGGTGAGATATGTGTTGCCTGAGGGGTGTGCTCTCCAGAGCCTTCAGAGCCTGCAGGTTGCTTGGCGATCGACCTACCTGACTGCATACTCATGTCTGTAGGAGGCTGAACAGATGGGTTTTATCAGTATCCCCGATCTGTCATCCTCTTATTTGGACTGATCTGAGCTGGGGGCTTGATCAGGTGCCCCGGGCTCATTTGCGTCGTCCTCTCTGTCATCTTTATCTCCGGCATCCTCCTTCTTCTCTTCCTCTTTTCCTTCATCATCATCATCTTCTTCTTTCTTTTCTGCTTCTTTCTCATCTTGTTTTCTTCCTCCTCTTTTTTTTCTTCTTCTTCCTCTTCAACCTCTTCTCCTCTTCATCTTCTTCCAACTCTTATGTCTTTTCTTCTTCTTCTTCTTCTTCAACAGTATGTTTTTAAACTAGTATATTTTCTTCCTCTTCTCTCACAGACTCTTCAACTTTAATCTTTTCTCCTTTTTCTTCTTCCCTTTTCTCAGATTCCTCCTCCTTTTGGACTTATTCTATTCTTATACCTTTCTCTCCACTTCCACTCCCATCTTCTTCATCTACTGTCCCAGCTAAAAAATTTTCCATTACAAAGAAGACAAACTTGTCCATGTTGGTTGTAAAATTGGACAAGAACCAGTTTGTCTGGAGCATTAAAAGAACATCTGTCTCATGACAAAAACTCATGAGAAATCGCTCCGTAGCTTGGGGGAGTTCCCATCTACTATTTTCAACAAGGGTTTGCAGTTTAGTGAATGAGAGTGATTGAAATTTTTCCACTCTTCAAAAATAGTTATAAATGAAACTTGAAGAATGTGATGTTTTACAATGTGGAGCTGTTCCACAGATAGCTCCAAGATGTTGTTGTCAAGGAGGTTGAGTGAATAGCCTGCCTCAGGAATGTTCATGAACAGGTCTGCTTCTTCTTCCTCTGTCATGCTCGGCAGGGTGAGCAGAAGAATTATATCAGCAACTAATTCTGAGCGAGCAGGCTGCTCAGATAATTCTTCTTCAGAGTGGACAGGAGCAGGAGCTGGTGTGGTTACTATCTGCATCTGATCTGCAGAGACTGGTTTAGGTGTAGATGACTGAAGTATCTGTTCTGCATCGTCAAAGTCGAGACGTCTAGGCCTCTTGGGAGGAGGGTCAGGTGAGTATTAGATTTGAATTGGCTCCTCTGGTGCTGGTCCTTTTCTCTTGAACCTCAGGGCCAGCGGAGTGTTGTCAGAATTTGAGTCGGTATGATCAGCAGGTGACTCCTTGTCTGTAGGTGACTCATGAGCTGCATCTTGGTCTCCGGCATCAGACTCGTCTGTATCCGAGGGGTATCTGTAGGGAGGAGGCCCACTACACATTTCCTTAGCATCTGGGATACCTTCCTTTCTCCACACAATCTCTTCAATGTCTCTTGGTCCAGGTGACCAAGTCTCTTGTTAACATGGAAGGGATCAGCATTCCCCTTCGCCTGTCCAAGGTGTTCCAAAATCCAACTTATCTGAGTTCGGAAGGCCAACTTGATCTTAAACCTTTTCTGGTCCTCTAGCCATTGAACTTTGTTGACTTCGCGGACCAGTTGCCTGTAGATATAATCAGCCCATTCAATCCTCTCAAACTGAATAAGGGCTCCCAGCACCACGAATTTGGCAAATGATAGCTGGTCATAGCTGCCTGCCATCCCCATCACAATTTTTTTTGTGATGTCCAGCACATAGCGGTATTCTTTCTTCAAATCACCTCTCTTTTCCGTCAATTTTAGCTTGGACGGCTGTTCTGGTAATCTGATTATATACCAGGTCTTTGTGGCGCTTTGCTTGAGGACTTCAACAGCTATGCCCCTTGATTTCATCCTGAACGCCTCCGCGACTGACTTGGGAGAAATCGTCACCTCTTCTCCAAAAATCGAGCTCTTGATTCCCGATTCCGTGACTTCTGCTTCATTGAAAAAAGAAATGACAGCTTTCTTGTATAGAAACTTGTGGTTAGTATCCAAGAATGGGTAGATCCCATTTTTCTTCATCACCCGAATGATACAGTGCATATCTATCAGTAGATTCGCCTCGAGCAACCCTTCGAAATCGACTACCAGACTGAAGATGATCTGGTCCTTAACAAGCTTTAGGTTGACGCCTTCGAATTATTGGGTGGCCTCCATTTCTGCAAAAGGTTAAGCTTTTCGGTGAGTGTATTGAAGGTTCAAAGGGATTTCTGCTCTTGAAAAACTAGGGTTTTGAAAGCTTGAAGACGGTAAAGCTGTGAAATGATTTCTGCCGTCTTAAATAAAGAAATTAAAAGACGTTTTAAATTTAATATTAATTTAAATTAGTGTCGGTCCAATTTTAAAAATATGACGGTTGAGTTTTTTTTAATTAGAGATAGTGGAGGTCGTGTGAACGTGTAGTTGCCATGTGTAAATAAATAATAATATAATATTCAAGAGTCGGTCAGGGATAGAAAAACTTAGCTGGTTGACTATTTGACTTCTTGAATGCTCTGCATCAGGTAGCTTGAGTCGCCTGAGGGTCAGCTTGGTTCCTTCGTCTTCTTTTCTGGTCTGATCAGGTGGAATGATTTTCTGCTCTGATCAGGTGGATTCTCCTTGGCTGCATCAGTTAACTCTTCATCGTCTGATCTGATCATCAGGTAGCTTTCTCGTCTGCACTAGATTCCCAATCTAGTAGGCCAAGTTCCCTGCTCAGCTCCAAAAACCTTTCTTGTGGCAAAGGTTTAGTGAATATGTCAGCAATTTAGTAATCAGTGATGACTCTTTCCACTCTAACTCTCTTATTAAGTACATGATCTCTGATGAAATGATGTTTAACATCAATGTGCTTTGTACTGGAGTTCATTACTGGATTGTTCGTTATTGCAATTGCACTATTGTTTTCACACCATATAGGGACTTCGTTTGCGATGATGTTGTAGTCCCTTAGCTGTTGTCTGATCCATAGAATCTGTGCGCAACAACTACCTGCAGCTAGGTATTCTGACTCAGTTGCTGATATTGAGTTAGATACCTACTTATTGCTAAACCAGGATATCAATCTGGTTCCTAGGAATTGGCACGTTCCACTAGTACTTTTCCTATTAATCCTGCAAAATATGCATCTGAGTATCCCAATAGCTCGAAGTTGTCATCTTTAGGATACCATAGTCCAACATTGACTGTTGACTTAAGGTATTTGATAATATTTTTAGCTATTTCCTGGTGAGACTGTTTTGGCTTGGATTGAAATCTTGCACATACTCCTACAGCATATGAAATGTCTGGTCTGCTTGCAGTCAGGTAAAGGAGTGATCCAATAAGTCCTCTGTAGTGGGTTGGATCAACTGATATGCCTCATTCATCTGCATCTAGGTGTGTGCTTGTGCTCATTGGTATTCTTGCTAGTTTGGCTGATTCCATTCCAAATCTCTTGATTAAGTCTCTTGTGTATTTGGCTTGATTGATGAAAATTCCATTATTCTTCTGCTTGACTTGCAAACCAAGAAAGAAATTCAGTTTGCCCATCATACTCATCTCAAATTCTCCTTGCATGAGATTTGAGAATTTCTCACATAGCTATGGGTTAGTTAAGCCAAATATGATGTCATCCACATATATTTGAACTAATAATATGTGGTCTTCATGCTCTACTCTGAATAGAGTCCTATCCACCTTGCCTTTGCTGAATCCATTCTTTTCTAGAAACACAGAGAGTGTCTCATACCATGCTCTTGGTGCCTGCTTGAGTCTATATAGAGCTTTTAAAATCTTTTAGAATTTTTCTCCTTTGACAAATCCAGGGGGTTGCTCCACGTAGACTTCTTCTTCTAGAACTCCATTGAGAAAGGCACTCTTCACGCCCATTTGGTAGACTTCAAAATCCTTGAATGCTGCATATGCAAGGAATAGTCTGATGGCTTCCAATCTTGCAACAGGTGCATAAGTTTCATCAAAATCTATTCCTTCACATTGTGCATAGCCTTTAGCAACAAGTCTGGCTTTATTCTGAAAAACTTCTCCATCTTCATCACACTTGTTTTTGTGCACCCATTTGGTACCAATAACTTTCTTGTGATCTGGTCTGTCTATTAGTTCCTAGACATTATTTCTTTCCATCTGATTGAGTTCTTCTTGCATTGCATTGATCCATGAGTAATCCTCCAATGCTTGCTCTGTTGTCTTGGGTTCCATCTGAGACATGAAGCATGAGAACATTGCCATTCATGCTGGTACTGTGGACTGCCTGGTTCTAATTCAATGAGCTAGGTTTCCAATGATTTGTTGGATGGGATGATCTTCTTCTTCAGGGTTTGTTCCCCCTGTTGAGTTGCTTTGGTGGACTCCTTCTCTATCTGCATCAGCTTAGTTCTGGCCTCCTTGATCTGCAACTGGACCAGCTACGGTCTTGTCATCTGCACATGGGGATCTTGTTTGGTCTACAGATGGGACCTCATCAGCTACATATGGGTCTTCATCAGCTACATCTGGATCAGGTAGATTCTGGGGTCCTATCTGATCTACAGTTGGGTCTTCAGGCTGATCTGCAGGTGAGTCCATCATTCATGTATCATGAATTATGACTTCTTCCATGGTGGCAGTTTGAGCTTATTCTCAATCAATTCCACTTGTTTCCTGTACTCAACAGTAGACTCAACAAATACAACATGAGGTGTTTCTTCTACAACTAAAGCTATTTTGATAAATACTCAATATGCCTTGCTTCTTTGAGAGTATCCCATAAAGAGACCATCATAAGTTTTAGCATCAAAGGCATTTAGTTGGGTTTTACCATTGTTGTGGATGAAACACTTACAACCAAAAATATAAAAATATGCAACAGTTGGTGTTCTGCCATTCCAAACCTCATAGGGAGTTTTGCCATGTCTCCCTACTATCATACTTCTGTTCTGAGTGTGGCTTGATGTGTTGACAGCTTAAGCCCAGAACCTCTTTGGCAGGTCAGCTTCTACAATCATGGACCTGGCAGCTTCCTTCAGGGTTCTGTTCCTTCTTTCAGCAACACCATTCTGCTATGGAGTCTTGGCTGCAGAGAGATCGTGCTAAATCCCATTCTAATCACTGTATTCAGTGATTGCTTTGTTGAGAAATTATCCTCCTCTATCTGATCTGATCTTGATGATTGAGAGCGATTTCTCATTCTGGATCTTCGTTAGCATCTCAGGTAGTTTAGTCAAGGTTTCACTCTTTTTATAGAGAAAAACAATCCATGTATATCTTGAGTAGTCATCTACTACTACTATAGCATGATTCCTTCCACTCAAATTCCTTGGCTTGGTAGGGCCAAAGAGATCCATATGAAGTAGATCTAGAATTCTTGTGGTGAGAGTGGTAGGTTGAACTGGCTTGAATGATGCTCTAGTCTGCTTCCCTTTCTGACATGAATCACAGAGAGCTTCCTTTATGAATACTTCTTCTGGAAATCCTTTGACCAGTTTTTGAGAACTAATCATGTTGATGGCTTTGAAGTTCAGGTGACATAGTCTTTTGTTCCACAACGATCCATTTTCAGCTATTGTCTTGGATAGAAAACAGGTGTTGGGAGTTCCTGTGTTCCAATATATCATGTAGACATCTCTCCTTCTGAATCCTTGTAGCTTCACTTCTCCATATAGGATATCTATCACCATGCATTTCCAAATGGTGAAGACTACTAGATTCTTCTCATCACAGAACTGACTTATGCTCAGAAGGTTGTATTTGAGCCCTTTGACATAATAAACTTTGGATATTGTTATGTTTCCTCTGTGCAGCTCTCCAAAACCTTTTGTCTGACCTATAGAGCTATCTCCAAAGTTTACATCTGGGCCTCTTTCCTTGGTATAATTTTATAGCACCTTCTTGTTCCCGGTCATGTGCCTTGAGCATCCAGAATCAACAAACCATTCTTCACCTCCTTTATTTGAATTTGTGGAGATGTGGTAGTAGTCCTTCCACCTTTTCTACAATCAAACAAGCAGAGATTTAGGTACCCAAATCTGTGTGGGTCCTCGGGGGTTAGTTGGTTTCCTAGAGAATTGATTTATTCTTGGATTATGGAAATTATGGTGATTGCCCCTAAAAGGTGTGTGTTGTCTGGGCCTCTATCCTCGGTTAGGATTGTGTACTGGATATGCCTCATAAAATTGGTGGTGTGGGCTATTTATAAATCTTAGCTGAGACCATTTATAAAATCTTTGGGGTCTCCACACCTATTCATTCTGAAATCTTGGATAACCTTAAGGTTTCCATTTTCCCATTCCATTTTGAAATCTATTTTGGGGAGTCTTTGATAATAGTGGGCATGTTGTCTAGGCTGCTGCTTTTGCCTTGGCCATTGCCTAGTCTCTTGTCTAGGTGGCTGCCTTGTGAACCTTGGCTGCTGCCTAAACTTTTGACATGGCTGTTGCCTATTTTGAAATATAGGTTTGTAAGTTGGCTCAGCAGATGGGACAAGTGTTTCTCCCTTGGTGAAAGTAGTTTTAGAACTAGAGAGAGTGTTGGGGTCATATCCAAGGCCTGATCTAGAATAAAGTGGGCTTTTATTCATACACAACTCATCCAAGGTTATATATGCCTTCAGGGAAGTTATTTCCTTCGCCTGTGTGTTACTTAGCTGTGTCAGTTTAGCATACTCAGATTTAACATGAGCAAGTGTAGCTGATTTCTCGCTATTTAAAACAGATAATCATTTTATCTCAGCTGTAGTATTATCATCCTAGCTTTTCAAGTTATCTGCAGCCTGTTTTTCAAGATCAGATTTGGTTTTATTTAACTCTAGGCTGAGTTTTTCAAAATTATTTTTCAGCTGCCTATTCTCATCTTGCAGCTGGGTCTTCCCGGCTGATACAGATAGGTGTGCAGATTTTAATTTCTAAAAATCTTTGAGAAGCTGATTCACAGACTCATGTAAGTCATACTCCTCATCATCATCAGAGAAGAATCCACTGCTAGATTCTAATCTTTCTTGGTGTTCTCCAATGAGGGCTTCTCTTCGCTCTTCTTTTCTGCTCACCTCCTTCTTGCTCTCATCCTTCTTACGATCAGGACAGTTGATTTGAATATGTCCTGTCTTATGGCAGTTATAGCATTAAACCTTCCAGCTTTCACTTTTTGGGTCCTTCTTGGATTTTCTTTATAGTTCTTCTTATAGTTGGAGTAATTCTTCTGGAAGTTGCTGAATATTTGCATTATAAAGGCCATCTCCTCCTAGAAATCTAGGGGATTTGGAGGCTTGACATCAAACAGGTTCTTGACAGGGGACTCAGCTGCAAATGCTATTCCTTTCTCTGCAGGCTCGTTTGATGATGAACATGGAAGTTCGAATTCATAAGACTTTAGGTCAGAAAATAGCTCTTGTATCATTATTTTGTTGTGGTCCTTGGATTCTCTTATGGTCACCGCCTTCACGATCCATTCTGGGCTGAGAGATTTTAATACCTTTAGGGCCATCTCTCTGTTTCCATATGTCTTTCCCAGAGAGTTGATTTCCTTAATTATCTCTGTTAATTTTGTGTCCACCTGGTCTATTGATTCACCGGTCTTCATTTTTAAGTTGTCAAATTTTTGGGTAGCGATTGACAACTTGTTCTCTTTTATCAGCTCGGTTCCCTCACACATCACAACAATGGTGTCCCAAATTTCCTTGGCATTCTTGCAGTTCTTTATCTTGACCATGGTTGATTTGTCAAGAGTCTGGTACAGCACATCTCTGGCCTGGTTGTCAAGGTTGGCCAACTTTTTTTCTTCTGAGGTCAGCTCCGTCCTCTTTTTGGGAATCTTCTATGGCTTCCCGGCTGCAATATCCTCAGGGGTGTTGTCCTTCTCGAATATGAAAGGACCATCTTCGATCATACTTATCAACTAAAAAATAGGTAATGTAGAGTGCATGTGTTGCATGTGTTCCATTCTAAAATGAGAGATTTCAAATATATATCCTCGATATATGGATCTGGTTCAGAAAAATTGAACCAACCTCTGTGATACCACATGTAGGTCACAAGTCGTCAAGAATAAGTCTAGAGGGGGGGGGGGGTGAATAGACTTATTGAAACTCTTTTTCCACAAAAGGAGTTTCTCAGCTGATGGGTACAAATGACTTAGAGTTGTCTGCATATAATATATGTGCGGAAGTCAGCTGATGACGAGTACAGAAAACTCAAACAATGGAACAATCAATATGTATGCAGTAGGTAAGTATGATGGTAAAACAGTAAAACACGCAGGCAGTTATGGTGGTCTCAGAGGTGGGGTAATCCTATACTAATCCACTTTCTCCAAACTAGTTGGAGATGAATTCACTATAATTCTCAACCAGTGATAAATATTAGAGTGATTCCTCCTAGCTACAACAACTTCCAACCAGCGGAAATCTTGTCGTTGCAACTCCTTGACTGCCTAGCACCTCTTGATCTCAAATTCTCGGATACCTATCAGTCACG
Organism: Orobanche coerulescens; assembly: GCA_033398695.1. Taxonomy (NCBI): domain Eukaryota; kingdom Viridiplantae; phylum Streptophyta; class Magnoliopsida; order Lamiales; family Orobanchaceae; genus Orobanche; species Orobanche coerulescens. The sequence goes on along the minus strand of CM065811.1, from coordinate 126,222,391 downwards.
CACACTTCAACCAGTGAAGTACCCCGAACTCAGGTTTTAAGACATGAGTGGGTTGTGTTCTCTAACTAAGAGCTTCTTCAAATAAGAACTTTTGACTCTTGCTCTTCACGATGCTATAGTTCGCTTTGTTTGCTTTGATCGCTTGTAAGTGTTGTTCGCATAGTATTTTGCTCAATTCAAATCTTCAGGTATTTAGAGATGTCGATCCTTTGAGCTTTCTTCATAACCGTTGCAATTCCTGTCACAAATCTGTCCGTTGGAGAATTAGATTTCTTTGTTTTTCCTATCCGAACGTTGCAAGGCTGGATTCCCTTATTTTAATCCATTTCCGACCATTGTGAAGACTTTCACGATGTAGCGCCGAATCTTTTGATTATAATATGCTTAAAGTCTTCAGAGGTGGGTCTCGATGAATTATTTAATTCATTGCTTTCCGAGAATCTCTCCAGTCTGTCCCTTATCACCCGCATGTGACTTTCCGTGATTATTGACTTTTCAACGCATGCTGATGTGGACTGGATTACTTGGCTGATTACTCTGAGAGAACTTATCTGATCTCTTTTTGGTCAATCTGTCTGACGTGCAGTCACCCTTCTATGATGTCGGAGTTCTCTGATGTCTTCTCTGAGATGACTTCTCTGATGTCCGATGAATCTTCTCTGATCTGACGACCTGTCTGAAGTCTTCTGACCTGATGAACTTATCTGGTCTGATGATCAAACTTCAGATGACTTGGACTCCGTCTGATCACTTAACTGCAGTCTGGTTCAAATAAGTATTCCTAACAGAAGGTTCAAGCCCCAAACTTACCCATAATGAGATTATCAACATGATCGTGACCTACTGAACTGTAGGTGTTGGTAAACCAACCGCGAAGGTGTTAGGATTGTATACATCAAAGCATACTTTATGCTTGTATTGCCTAATTTCCCGATCTTTGTCTATGAGAATATTTAATTCGTTTGTCACATGTTTTGCATATATATTCACGCTATGGCTAGGCAAATGTTGTCTAAATTACTTTATATTGTAGATAATATGGTGTGTCCAGTCACACAGAAGATCACATTATCGGTTCCTTATATATTAATAAATTAGTTCACAACCTATATAACATTAGACCGTTATGTGAGAGGTTATAATATATGCTTGAGATTGGTTGGTCTTGATCATTAGCATATATTAGCGTATTCGGTATATGTTGAACAGGATCGAGGTGAGATAGATTCTTCTGTACTGACTGTAATAAGAACGTACATCTCGGACAATTATTATTTCTTAATTCAAGTGATTAATATTTAATTATATATATATATATTTAATATTTATTGCTTTGATTTATCATGAGTGAGAACCAAAATGCTTGACTCAAAATGCTCGATATTTTGGGCAATATTATTATTTATATAATAATTAATATTATAGCTAGAAATCGTGTCACGACCAGTCGGGTTGATCATGTCCCTTGAGGCACTCGAAAAAATTATTATATTAAACCCTGTAGGTGGAATTAATTTTCTGATATAATAATGAAGCTCGAGTGGTATACTCATGTATAACATATTAATTAATTAAAAGCTATCAGTAGCTTAAATTAATTAATGGACATGGAATATCTTAAACACGGGAAATAATTAATTCAAAAGGGAGCCCAAATTCGTAATTTGGGATTTTGGTAGGAAGTGCAATATCAACCTTTTAGTGGACTAAGTTGATATTAATAGAGTCATCATATTAGGAAGAGTCCTAATATTGGAAAGATGATCTCTATTGGGAGTCCTTACCTTATCCTCCTTAAGGTCCCTAGAGTAGCCCAAAATACCTATAAATAGGACACATATGGCCCCCGATTTTTTCACTCTTCTTTGGCACAAGAATTTTGATTTTCTTCTCTAATTTGTGTTTAATTGTGGATCTTGACTTGTGTCTTGGATTCCACAATTTAGCTAACACAATATTTTTCTAAATACACAAATATTCAAGAAAAATAGAGAGAAAATTTGTAAGGTAATTTTTGGAAGAAAAGTAGCTCGGCCGACCCATATCACGCTCCAAGCAGTCCGGTAGATTGTTGCCCACACGACATCCGGACATACGCGAGATATACTCTAAAAGATCTTAAGGTAGAAACACAAGAAGATCGAAGAGGAGTACGTGGAGTAGCTCGATTGATCCAAAAGGGAATTTTCACTACTTCGCTTCAAAGGTATGAATTACCAATTCTACTGCGTAAATACATATATTTAAATTGTTAATTTAATCTATTTAATTAATTAATTGACAAGCCTAAATAGATCCGCAATTTTGTTGGTTAGCTTATAAAACCAAATATATTCGATTAATGAATCTCCTCTTCCGCTGCGTTTTATATTCCAACAATTGGTATCAGAGCCGCTCTTTAGGTTCTGTTCAATTTAATTAATTTGTGATTAATTTGCTAGCAATTTAAATATTCATATAGTATGATGTTAAAAATATTTTTGCTAGAAATTTTCTTGCAGGTGAATATGGTCCAATTATCATGGCTAGGTGAATTTTTTTTAATTACCCGTTTTGATAATTTGGCCCGGTTTTGAGGCGTATATTAAGTTTTTCCCGTGAGAAAATCCACGGATAGAATATGACTCTATTTTTTCCTTGTAAAATTTGATGTAAATTCGATGTATTTTAATTCTTGTAAAATTGTAATCGAATTGTAATACACGAAGTACCGAAGGAGAAGAAGTCCAGCGCGAAAAGGTGTCCTGATCGGATGAACCGACCGAGACCAGGCTACTGCCGATCGGGACGCGGCCAATGCAGGCGGTCTCGGCCGAATCTGGCCTGCCGCGCGTCAGCCAGGGGCAGGGTGCCGGGCCGCGGGTCGGGTCGGGCAGCGGGTCAGGTTTTTGTCCGGGCGGGTTCGTTCGGTGTATGGTCCTATTCGTTTATCTACCATTCGTTCCGTCCGTAGGAGCACAATAATTTTAATTTGGAAATTTCTTGTGCAATTAATTTTGCATGGAAGAAAGTTTCGAAATTTGGCAATTTTTGTGCCCCAACCAGGAGGAGGTGACGAGATGTTTGAAGCAGTGGGAGGAAAAGAGCCGTGGATTTTCTCGTTATTCAAAACAAGGAATAAAAGCCATGATAATTTGATTTAATTATCCAATTTTTTTATGTTGCTTTTTATTGTTTTGATGAATGGCATGTATGGATATATGCGTGATATGTTTTCTTGCATGTTAGGGTGAGAAAATTAAAAACCTTGATTTTTTCAAAATAACTAAGTGATTTTAATTGATTTTTCAAAATCAAATTGGCCACCATAATGTAACACCCCCAATCCGCTCAGGGATATTACACGCCGTAGAACCTTTCCTCAAGGATCTACCAGGCTGGTAACAGCAAACGAACAACTCGACGATGCCTTTAAGGCTACAATAACTCAGTAAACCGACTTGGTCTTTCAATAAAAACATACAACTCAATTACAATTCCTGCCCACGCAGGGGTCAAAATACAACAACTCCCGTACAACGGGGAAAAATTACTGCAGCGGAAAATAAAGTACAACTGAACCAATTTTCAACGTACGGTTCCACATGTGATTAGTATCGATCATCTTTCATCATACTTCATGCCGACCCTGTGCCACGCTCCCTGAAACCTGAATGCAATACAGACATCTACCCCCCGATTACTCGGGGGTTAGCAAAATTCCACTATTTTGCTAGTCCAAGTACAAGTGCAAATACGAGCCGTATAATTCAAGTTCCAAATATAACAATAATCAGGAATTCTCAAAGATTCAAATACACAGAAACGAATACTTCCCGAGGCAAGAGTTTGAGTAAAACTTTCCAAATCCGAAACATCGCAAATCGAGAGGATTATTTATAAAACCTTTTAAAAATGCCCTCAGGAGTTTTAATAGAAAACCATTTAGGATTATCGAATCCTTCTCTTTCCAAAATCAACAGGGGTCACAGCCCAGCAATTTTGTTTTCGCAAATAGAAAACCACTAACAATTCACAGGGTTAGAACCCACATCACGTGTCCTCGACGGACATAAAATCAACACAACGTAATCACGCACAAGCATCGCCTAGGACCGGGACGAAGCCAAAAATCCCACTCGAGGCCTCGAAGGACCCTCCCGAGCTGGCCACAAACATAAAACGAATCACGCACACACGTCGCCTAGGACCGGGACGAAGCCACGAATCGCACTCGAGGCCTCTAAGGACCCTCCCGAGCTCGCTAGCGAAACAAATCACACACACGCATTGCCTAGGACCGGGATGAAGCCACAAATCCCACTCGAGTCCTCTAAGGACCCTCCCGAGCTGGCTAGCGAAACACAAGTCACAACATCTTTGGCGTTCACAGTTGGATCAATCACTTGTTGCATCCTGACCACATGATCACATGCCATGTGTCACCGTAGTTTTTATTAGGCTCTCACGGTTGGATCAATTGCTTGTTGCATCCTGGCCACATGATCGCATGCCATGTGCCACCATAGGCCCTGCCCACATCTATACATTCACACACAGCATAATACAACACATATATTCAAACAATTCACCCAGAGGCATCAAACACCTAGCAGAACCCCACGTCAAACCACAACGCACCGAAATGAAATAATATACATCCACACGCAATAACAAGTGCAACATCAACACCAAACATATCCATAGAATTCACATAGTCATTCACAAACCCCACCATTCACAAAACACACGCGTTTTGAAAGCAAGCCTTTAATAAGGCTAAACAGAATCTTTTGAAAGTTCAATTCAAACGACCAAACAAACACATTTAGACGATCACCAATTATCATATCCACAAAACAAGAATAATATGGACAAGGTATTTGCCTCAAAATCGGCACGCAAGTATTCCGACGAACACGGCTCAACCGAGAAGTTTCAGAACGCCCGATGCTATCGAAAAGGAAGACGACAACGAATGGAAGGGTTCAACACGGTTTCTTCGCAAGAAACTCGACCCTAACATCATATAATTAATAAATCAATGATCATACGAGGAAGAATAATCGTAGAACGTCCGAAAACCCCTCTATGACATTATACGAGACACTTTCAAGCCGTCGATCAAGAACTCGACCAAAACAACGAATCGATACGATCCAACCATGGAATAACAAGGGAAATAATATAATACATCTAAATAATCATCAATACATCACAATCCTAAGTTAAATAGGATTAAACGGATGAAAACAACCAAAACACCCAAATTCCCTAAAACTAGATTTCTAGAAAATCTACCCTGATTCGCTCGATCAAAAGATGTTATAGGATGGATGATTGATGATATGAACTCCAAGACTTCATGGATTGATTGTCCAACAACATCTCTCCATGATCAACACACCTCCAGCCGCGGAAGGGAAGAAAACGAGTGAGGAAAATGATGAAAAACCCGTCTGCTCGGTCTTAAATAGGCTGCCTGCCGGCCTGCTTATGTACGTGATCGGCCATGGCTTACGGCCATAACCGGCCATGGCCGAGCCTCCTGCCCAAAAATGCCGGCAGTGCTACGTACGTAACCGGCCAAGTCTTACGTACGTAACCGGCCTTACGTACGTAACTGCCGAGCCCTTCCGGCCGTAACTCGGCCAGGGCTGGCCTCGGCCCAACCTGCCCGGCCATGACTCGATCGGGACCAACTCCGACGGCCCGGACGACCCCGAAATCCGAATGAATACAAAACGAAGATACGGTTACGAAGTAATCGCAACGACGAATTCGAGCACTAAGAGAACACACGATTCCGACCACCCAAAGGTTCGAAATTCGGTAACGGAAAGTAATTACCCCAAACTTTGGGAAATTACGAAAATGGCCAAAACGTCCGAAATACATGATACACGATCGAAACACCAAGCCGAAGCTCGCAACATGAATAATAACATTAAATGAACTTACGAGAAACTCGAAAAACAGTTTCGGACGAGATTCGCAAGAATCGAACTCAAGTGCGGAAACACCGCTTAAGAACACGAAACTCAACAAAATGATACCGAAACGAACTCGGATGACAAAAAGTGCAGAATTAAATACTCTCAGAATGACGAAACGATCACGAGAGAGTCGTCAAAATGGGCTCCTGCCGAAAAAGGAAAATCACCGAAATCCAAAATTGCGGGTATTACATTCTACCCTCCTTAAAAGAAGTTTCATCCCGAAACTTAAAACATGTAGGGAGAAGCAATATACCACCAGGAATATTTCAATGAGATACACAAGAATGTATAACTAATTCCCAACGGCGAAACGTTACAAACAACGGAAAAGAATATAAGGTGTGCACACACGCTACAAGACGACCAACACAACGCCACCGATAGAGACATAATAAAACCAACAAGTGACCAGCGTCATCAAACAGATAATACAACCAAGTCGATTATCCGAACAATCACAAAACACAAAGCACCCATTACAAGGAAACACGCACAATCAAGAAAATAAAAATAAACACACAAATGATCCACAAGGACAACCACAAACAATTCGGACTACGCCGAAATCCTCAAAAACTACACTAGGCATTTCTGTATCCTTTCGGAGCAGAGACGCAACCTCAATCCCCAAATCTCTCAGCTACCGTCTCGCAATGCACGGCTCGGTGACCCACCCGGCCACACTCGAAACAGCTCACTAACGATGAATGACAATTCTTCGAAGTACGAGATCAGGCAACAACAGACAACCCCGATCGAATAAAAACAATCGAACAACAACGACCGAACAACAATGATCGAACAACAATAATCGAACAACAACGATCAAATAAAAATGATCGAACAACAACGATTGAATAACAATGATCGAACAACAATGATCAAATAACAATGATCGAACAACAACGACCGAACAATAATGATCGAATGACAACAGTCGAACAATGACTCCGAAGTCCCCACTTCAACCTCAGACATTAAAAGAACTGGTAGAAAGTGAAAGATGTTACTTCCGAACAAGGTTCACAGGAATCGAACCGAACTCGAAAAAGTCACAATGATAAACAGATCGATCTGAAACAAGCTCACAACCAGTTCGAACGATGACAACTGAGACATCAAACAAGTTCAAAAAGTATCGACGAATACGTGCAAGTCGATAGAATTTAGAAGGAGAAACTGCAGAAGTCAAAAATAATATGGGTATTACATCCGACCTCTTATAAAAGAAATGTCGTCCCCGCAACTCACAACAACGGAAACAAGGTAACAACACAAAAAGCAACCGACAGAAAAATCTCCCATGGGCCTCTCAGAGCCGATCCTGATATCTATGCTAAAGCTCGAACTCCAAAAGTCTCGCTAGCCAATTCGCAAAACTGAATTATGTGTCCCTCAAGTCCGCACTTGAAATGCGTTACTGACGAGAAGGATAATTTACACGTGCATGCCCCGGTACATCACGGTTGAAACACCTCGGCTCGGCATACCGAAGATACAAATGCTAGATACAATGGAACGTAACATCGCAAAACAATATACCGGAGATGCCAACTCAGCATAACATATCAACACATACAAAAATCACAACAACAACGGCATCGTTCGATGATTACAACAGCCCGAACGATAGCCATCACACAATCACAAACATCAGGAAACAATCGCCCATGTACATAAACATACAAACCCAAGCTTTAACAGCTCACACTCGTGCGACAACACGCAAATCACAACGAGGCGACAAATAGTGAATACCAATTCACACCTCTCCTAGACGGCTAGTACTACAAATACGTGGCAACGCCTCAACGTTCATGCCACCAATTCGATCATATTCGGAAGTTAACATTATAACAACAAAGCAAACATCATACGTACATTCCCAAACCGCAAATGGGAATTGATAGGTTTTAGAAAAATGAAAACCACCTTTTGAAAATAATTTAGGAAAACACCGATTGATCTTGAGTATCATCTTTTAAAAAAAGTACAAACGTGAAACATTGTTATCGAGACTTTGGAGAACCATTTCGCATTTGATAAAAATGAGGACACTTTCTCTTAGTGAAAAACTTTCAGAATATTCGACCCTCGGGTCTAAGTAAAAGTGTTTCTAAAACATTGAAAATATCTCAAAACATTTTGGTCCTCGAGGTAGAAGAATTTTGAAACATATTGTGGCACCTTGGAAGTACCACAAGAAAATAATTCATTTTAAAAGTACGTCTCGAAATTTATTTTCTAAGATACTCAAGGTTTTCAAAGATAATTCAATGGGCTAGAATGCCCAAAAATTTCAGGTAATTACACGGAACATTATAGCGCCATGGGTCCCGCCATGGGTCCCGCGCCGGATACCACCACGATAAAACCATTTACAAAAACGCCAAAATGGCCGATGACGGTAATATTTCAAAAACTCACAAAAGCCATTTACAAAATACTAAATACCGTCATAAGAATTTCGCCAAAACGATCAAGGCCATAATGCCAAAAACTCAGTTAAGGGAATCGGTTTTCGAAATAAAACTCAGTCGGTAAAATACTGAAAGCCATTACAAAAGAACTCACGCAGCGGATAAAAGAAGTACAGTCCAACATGCACAATCCAGCAACACTACTCCTCATATGCACGAAATATGAGAGTCAAATAACCACATATCACGAAATCAAAATCCATAAGAGGATTCCGTCAATTAACTCATAATCATACCTGTAACTCGCATCAGACGAGGCACAAACACAAAGAAGGGAGACTTACATCCACAGGTCGCACGAAGATGATGATCGCCCCACGATACTAATCACGACCAACAAACTCAGACGACGCGTCGCTACACGACTCAGTCAGATAAAATCCGACGAAACAAGACTCAAACAACACGACTTGACCCGACAACCTAGGTTTCCACAACATAAGCTCTGATACCATTTATGTAACACCCCCAATCCGCTCAGGGATATTACACGCTGTAGAACCTTTCCTCAAGAATCTACCAGGCTGGTAACAACAAACGAACAACTCGACGATGCCTTTAAGGCTACAATAACTCAGTAGACCGACTTGGTCTTTCAATAAAAACATACAACTCAATTACAATTCCTGCCCACGCAGGGGTCAAAATACAACAACTCCCGTACAACGGGGAAAAATTACTGCAGCTGAAAATAAAGTACAACTGAACCAATTCTCAACGTACGGTTCCACATGTGATTAGTATCGATCATCTTTCATCATCCTTCATCCGACCCTGTGCCACGCTCCCTGAAACCTGAATGCAATATAGACATCTACCCCCCGATTACTCGGGGGTTAGCAAAATTCCACTATTTTGCTAGTGCAAGTACAAGTGCAAATACGAGCCGTATAATTCAAGTTCCAAAGATAACAATAATCAGGAATTCTCAAAGATTCAAATATAACGAAACGAATACTTCCCGAGGCAAGAGTTTGAGTAAAACTTTCCAAATCCGAAAGATCGTAAATCGATAGGATAATTTATAAAACCTTTTAAAAATGCCCTCAGGAGTTTTAATAGAAAACCATTTAGGATTATCGAATCCTTCTCTTTCCAAAATCAACAGGGGTCACAGCCCAGCAGTTTTGTTTTCGCAAATAGAAAACCACTAACAATTCACAAGGTCAGAACCCACATCACGTGTCCTCGACGGACATAAAATCAACATAACGTAATCACGCACAAGCATCGCCTAGGACCGGGACGAAGCCACAAATCCCACTCGAGGCCTCTAAGGACCCTCCCGAGCTGGCCACAATCATAAAACGAATCACGCACACACGTCGCCTAGGACCGGGACGAAGCCACGAATCCCACTCGAGGCCTCTAAGGACCCTCCCGAGCTGGCTAGCGAAACACAAGTCACAATATCTTTGGCGCTCACGGTTGGATCAACCACTTATTGCATCCTGACCACATGATCACATGCCATGTGTTACCGTAGTTTTTATTAGGCTCTCACGGTTAGATCAATCGCTTGTTGCATCCTGGCCACATGATCGCATGCCATGCCACCGTAGGCCCCACCCACATCCATACATTCACACATAGCAGAATACAACACATATATTCAAACAATTCACCCAGAGGCATCAAACACTTAGCAAAACCCCACGTCAAACCACAACGCACCGAAATGAAATAATATACATCCACACGCAATAACAAGTGCAACATCAACACCAAAAATATCCATAGAATTCACATAGTCATTCACAAACCCCACCATTCACAAAACACACGCGTTTTGAAAGCAAGCCTTTAATAAGGCTAAACCGAATCTTTTGAAAGTTCAATTCAAACGACCAAACAAACACATTTACACGATCACCAATTATCATATCCAAAAAACAAGAATAATATGGACAAGGTACTTGCCTCAAAATCGGCACGCAAGTATTCCGACGAACACGACTCAACCGGGAAGCTTCGGAATGCCCGATGCTATCGAAAAGGAAGACGACAACGATCAGAAGGGTTCAACACGGTTTCTTCGCAAGAAACTCGACCCTAACATCATATAATTAATAAATCAATGATCATACGAGGAAGAATAATCGTAGAACGTCCGAAAATCCCTATATGACATTCTACCGGACACCTTCAAGGCATCGATCAAGAACTCGACCAAAACAACGAATCGATACGATCCAACCATGGAATAACAAGGGAAATGATATAATACATCTAAATAATCATCAATCCATCACAATCCTAAGTTAAATCGGATTAAACGGATGAAAACAACCAAAACACCCAAATTTCCCAAAACTAGATTTCTAGAAAATCTGACCTGATTCGCTCGATCAAAGGATGTTATAGGATGGATGATTAATGATATGAACTCCAAGACTTCATGGATTGATTCTCCAACAACATCTCTCCATGATCAACACACCTCCAGCCACGGAAGGGAAGAAAACGAGTGAGGAAAATGATAAAAAAACCGTCTGCTGGGTCTTAAATAGGCTGCCTGCCGGTATGCTTACGTACGTAATCGTCCATGGCTTACGGCCGTAACCGGCCATGGCCGAGTCTCTTGCCCAAAAATGCCGGCAGTGTTACGAACGTGACCGGACAAGGCTTACGTACGTAAACGGCCTTACATACGTAACTGCCGAGCCCTTCCGGCCGTAACTCGGCCTGGGCCCAACCTGCCCGGCCTTGACTCGGCCGGGACCAACTCCGACGGCCTGGACGATCCCGAAACCCGAACCTGAATACTAAACGAAGATACGGTTACGAAGTACTCACAAAGACGAATTCTAGCACTAAGAGAACACACGATTCCGACCACCCGAAGGTTCGAAATTCGGCAACGGAAATTAATTACCCCAAACTTTGGGAAATTACAAAAATGGCCCAAAACATCCGAAATACACGATACACGATCGAAACACTAATCCGAAGCTCGCAACATGAATAATAACATTAATTGAACTTACGAGAAACTCGAAACAACAGTTTCGGACGAGATTCGCAAGAATCGAACACAAGTGCGGAAAAACCGCTTAAGAACACGTAACTCAACAAAACGATACTGAAACGAACTCGGATGACAAAAAGTGCAGAATTAAATACTCTCGGAATGACGAAATGATCACGAGAGAGTCATCAAAACGGGCTCTCACCGAAAAAATGGAAAATCACCGAAATCCGAAATTGCGGGTATTACACATAATTGGTTTAAATTGTGAAACAATTAGCATGCGCATTGACATTAGAGTCTTCTTCCACACCGGATGTGCTTATTATTGGCTCACTAGTTTTAAACTTCAATTATATAACGAAAAAGCGAATATTATTTTTTATGATAGGACCTCTCCATCTGTAGGACTATTCTCATTAAATAATATTCTAAGGTTCGTTAAATTATGGTGTTCACTTAGGTGTATTGATTAATAATCTCCCCATCAGAGTCTATGTTAATTTAATACATGGCTAAGAAAAACCAAACCAAACCAAACATACCCAGTATATCCCGCTCAGAGCAGGGTCTGGGGAGGGTAAGATGTACGCAGACCATGCCCCTACTTTTTACGGTAGGGAGGCTGTTTCCGTTAAGACCCCCAGCTGAGTGCACATCGAAGTATAGAGTGGTATATACAAAGCAGCATATAATACGAAAAAGCTCACGACCATACCTGAGCCCATGGTTTAATTCACATGAGACTTACCTAAGGGGGCTTTGACAACTGCACTCTCGATGACGAAGAGAGGTTGACTCTGCGCACATCTCCCTGCAAAAAAAAACACAGAAGGTAATAGGATCCAATATACAGTAAAAGTAAAAAATGTAATGCTCTAGGTCAAAGCTAACCGAGACAACCCAACCCTGACGCTCTCAACTACAGCACCGCTCCGTACAAAAGAATCCACAACTTGTCAAAACGCATCTTGACTGGATAGTAAAATTAAAGACGTTAAAATCTACTTAAAAAATGTATATGTAAACGTCCACACTAACGTGGCTTGCATGTGCGGTTTTTTGAGGTGTTGGTTGACTGCATATTTATTGTGTTTTAAGGTTTTTCAATAAATTTTGCGTCGAATTATGTGATAAATGGTGTTTTAATTTTATTCTCAAATGTGTTTCAATCCACTAGCTGTTATTCTCAAAGAAAATAAACTTGATGGCACTAACTTTGCCGACTGGAAAAGAAATCTTGACATTGTCCTGACTGTCGAGGGGCATAAATTTATTTTAACTAAGGAACTGGAACCAGAACTGGATGCCACTCCTGAAGAGTTGGCTGAATTCTGAAAATGGAAAAAGTTTGATGAGATGGCTCACTGTTACATTTTGGCCTCACACAATTGTATTGCAGCATCAGAATCAGACGATGGCCCCAGATGCGGAAATAATGAAAAATATCACCGAGATGTTTGGTCATCGGAACCGGACGGCTGGGCAAAATGCAATGAGGCAGTTGATGACAACCCAAATGTCTGAAGGGACTCCAGTAAGGGATCATGTTCTGAAAATGATGTCTCATTTGAACGAACTGAGCATATTGGGGGCCACTATCGATGCCTAGTCGCAGGTTGATATTATCTTGGGCAGCTTGCCAATAAGCTTTGAGCAGTTCCGCCTTAACTACAATATGAACTGTAGGACTTACACTTTCGCGGAACTTCTGACAGAGCTTCAATCTGCCGAAGGTCTCTTCAAACAAGGTTATCATCAAATTCTTGCGGCAACCGGTGCTAGTTCTTCAAAACCTAAATGGGGAAAGAAGAAAAGCAGGATGGTAAGTCCAAGGCTCCTCAGTCCAAGGCTCCGCAGTCCGAGTCAAACAAAAAGCCGAAGGGCAAATGCTATAAATGCGGTCTGAAGGGGCATTTCAAGAGTGACTGCCCTAAGAAAGGTACGTCTCATGCACTAGTAGTCAAAACATGTTTGGCTGCCTGTTCTATCACTTCATGGATAGTAGATTCGGGCTCCACTGATCATGTTTGTTATGACTCGCAGGGGTTCCATGTAACCAAAGTACTTAGTGCGGATGAGATTACTATTAGCTTGGGCGACTATTCCTTGCTGAAGGCTGTTGTAGTGGGAGTCGTGCAATTAAAAGTTAATGATAGGATTCTAGTCCTAAAGAAAGTGTTATTAGTACCTAATTTTAGAATGAATTTAATTTCAGTTTCTAAATTGCGTTGTGATGGATATTCAGTTTCTTTTGGAGATTATGCAGTTATTAAAAGGAATGGTGAATATGTTTGCACGAGTACTTGTAATGAAGGACTTTATGTCATTAATGCTGCACCAACTCCCTTGCATAATTATAAGTCGCTTAATTCTCTGACTAATCCTAATAAACGAAAGGAACCTTCGAGCATAAATCAAACATATTTGTGGCATTTAAGATTGGGTCATACTAACCTTAGAAGGATTCAAAGATTGGTGAGCGATGGCCCATTGGCTTCACTCCAAGTTGAGTCATTTCCAATTTGTGAATCCTGTTTAGAAGGGGAAATGACTAAAAGGGATTTCCAAAGCAAAGGAAATCGTGCACGAAATGTATTGTAATTGGTACACACCGATGTATGTGGTCTAATGAACATCCAGGCTAAGGGTGGTTTTGAATACTTTATCACGTTTATAGATGATTATTCGAGATATGGATACATCTATTTGATGCGATGTATGTCTGAATCTTTTGATAAGTTCAAAGAATTCAAGGCTTAAACGGAGAAGCATTATGGACAGAGCATCAAGTCACTACGATCTGATCGTGGTGGATAATATCTTAGTGGAAAGTTTTAGGATTTCTTGGCACATGAGGGGATTACTTCCCAGCTCACTGCGCCTGGTACACCACAACAAAATGGTGTTGCTGAATGAAGGAATCGTACTTTATTAGAGATGGTTCGGTTAATGATGAGTTATTCTGATTTGCCTATTTTGTTTTGGGGATACGCCTTGGAAACAGCAGCATATATTCTAAACCTGGTGCCTTCGAAATCAGTTCCAAAAACACCCACAGAACTGTGGAATGTGCGCAAGCCTAATCTAGGACATTTTCGAATTTGGGGTTCACCAGCACACGTGCTGAATAAGGAAGCTGATAAGTTGGCATCTCGTACAGAAGTATGAGTGTTTTTAGGATGTCCAAAGGGAACGAAGGGTGGCTTATTCTACAGTCCTAATGATCAGAAGGTCATTGTTAGCACCAATGTCCGGTTCTTAGAGGAGGACTATGTAGTAAGCCACAAGCCTAGGAGTGAGGTCATTCAAGAGGAGCTTATGGGCGAGATTTCGACAATACCAATTGTACAAACACCTAGTGTACCACGTATCGACACTATTGTGGATATGCAAACCAAGGACATGCCTCGTCGTAGCGGTAGGGTTGTTTGTCAACCTGATCATTTCATCGGCGTGGGAGCATCTTCAGACCATTCCCCAGACCAGGATGAAACGTATCCATATACGTATAAGCAGGCAGTTCAAGACAACGATGTTGAATTCTGGCAAACAGCAATGGAATCCAAAATGGGATCTATGGATTCTAATCAAATGTGGGAGCTAGTAGAGCTGTCTAATGGGGTAAAACCCATTGGAAGTAAGTGGGTCTTCAAGCATAAGAGAGGATCGAAAGGGAAGGTTGAAACCTTCAAAGCAAGGATTGTTGCGAAAGGTTACACTCAGAAGGAGGGCATCGACTACGATGAGACCTTTTCGCCAGTAGCCATGCTTAAATTTATCCGGATTCTCTTAGATATAGCTGCGCATTTGGATATGGATATTTGGAAGATGGATGTCAAGACTGCATTCTTGAACGGGAGTCTTGATTGGAAAATCTATATCCGCCAACCTTAGGGATTCACTGCTGAAGGAGAGGACCACTTAGTGTGCAAGCTTAAAAGAGCCATTTATGGTCTCAAGCAAGCATCAAGGTCTTGGAACATGCGATTTGATGAGCTCATTCAATCGTATGGTTTTGAACAGTGTCTTAGTGAGGTTTGTGTATACAAACAGTGCGATGGAAATGTGCTAGTGTTTCTTGAAATGTACGTAGATGATATACTTCTAATTGGAAATAATGTAAAGGTATTATCAGACGTAAGGGTATGGCCTACTGAGCAGTTCGATATAAAGGATTTGGGAGAAGACGGGCACATCCTTGGTATTAAAATCTTTCGAGATCGCAAGAAAAGAATGTTGTGCTTATCTCAGGCATCCTATATCGATATGGTGCTAAAGTGGTTTAGTATGGAGAATTCCAAGAAAGGTTTCTTATCTTACAAACATTGAATTCATCTATTTAAAACTATTTGACACAGAAGGAGATAGATGACATGAAGCTGGTCCCTTATGCTTCGGCAGTGGGAAGCCTCATGTATGCTATGCTTTGCACTAGGCCTGATATCTGTCATGTTGTAGGTATGGTGGCGAGATATCAGTCGAACCCAGGTCCGGGACATTGGATTGCTGTGAAGCATATACTCAAGTACCTGAGAAGGACTAGGGAGCATATGCTTGTATATCAATCGGATACGCTTTGTCCTTTGGGTTACACTGACTCAGATTTCAGTGCGGACAAAGAAAAGTCAAAATCAACTTCCGGATATGTTTTCACTTTGGGATGTGGAGCAATCAGTTGGAGGAGTGTGAAGCAGAAATGCAAAGCGGACTCTACCATGGAAGCCGATTATGTAGCAGCCTCAGAGGCAGCTAAAGAGACGGTATGGCTCAAGTACTTCCAAAAGGATTTGTGTGTGATTCCTAATTTGCCTAGGAGTATTACACTTTATTGTGATAATACCGGTGCAGTTGCAAATTCGAAAGAACCACGGGCCCACAAAGCAAGCAACATATCAAGAGCAAATATCATATCATTCGAGATTTTGTGAAGAGAAGGAAGATTATTGCCTCTAAGATAGCATATGAAGACAACCTAGGTGATCATTTCACGAAAGAGTTGCCCTCAAAGTCATTTGAACGGCATGTGGTTCAAATGTATGGCAGCATTGATTTGAGTATAAGTGGAAGATAGATAGACATAGTCTAGATAGTATACTTCAAAAGCATGCTTTGAGTATAAGTGGGAGATTGTTAGAGTTGTATACATCAAAGCATACTTTATGCTTGTATTTCCTAATTTCCCGGTCTTTATCTATGAGAATATTTAATTCATTTGTCACATATTTTGCATATTTATTCACGCTATGGTTATGCAAATATTTTCTAAATTACTTTATATTGTAGATAATGTGGTGCGTCGAGTCACACAGAAGATCACATTATCGGTTCCTTATATAGTAATAAATTAGTTCACAACCTATATAACATTTGACCGTTATGTGAGAGGTTGTAATATATGTTTGAGATTGGTTGGTCTTGATCATTAGCATATATTATAATGCGTATTCGGTATACGTTGAACAGGATCGAGGTGAGATAGATCCTTCTGTACTAACTATAATAAGAATGTACATCTCGGACAATTATTAT
The DNA here is from genome assembly GCA_033398695.1 of Orobanche coerulescens. Lineage (NCBI taxonomy): Eukaryota > Viridiplantae > Streptophyta > Magnoliopsida > Lamiales > Orobanchaceae > Orobanche > Orobanche coerulescens. The sequence continues at coordinate 126,205,433 of CM065811.1, read as the reverse complement.
TTCTTAATTCTAGTGATTAATATTTAATTATATATATTTAATATTGATTGCTTTGATTTATCATGGGTGAGAGCCAAAATGATTGACTCAAAATGCTCGATATTTGGGCAATATTTTTATTTATATAATAATTAATATTATAGCTAGAAATCGTGTCCCGGCCAGTCGGGTTGATCATGTCTCTTGAGGCACTCGAAAGGATTAATATATTAAACCCTGCAGGTAGAATTAATTTTTCGATATAATAATAAAGCTTGAGTGGTATACTCATGTATAACACATTAATTAAAAGTTGTCAGTAGCTTTAATTAATTAATGGAGATGGAATATCTTAAATATGGGAAATAATTAATTCAAAAGGGAGCCCAATTTCGTAATTTGGAATTTTAGTTGGAAGTGAAATATCAATCTTTTAGTGGACTAAGTTGATATTAATAGAGTCATCATATTAGGAAGAGTCCTAATATTGGAAAGATGATCTCTATTGGGAGTCCTTACCTTATCCTCCTTAAGGTCCCTAGAGTAGCCCAAAACACTTATAAATATGATACATATGGGGGCCGATTTTTTCACTCTTCTTTGGCACAAGAATTTCGATTTTCTTCTCTAATTTGTGTTTAATTATGGATCTTTACTTGTGTCTTGGATTCCACAATTTAGCTAACACAATATTTTTCTAAATACACAAATATTCAAGAAAAATAGAGAGAAAATTAGTAAGGTAATTTTTGGAAGAAAAGTGGCTCGGACGGCCCATATCACAGTCCAAGCAGTCCGGTAGATTGTTGCCCACACGACATCCGGACATAGGCGGGATATACTATAGAAGATCTTGAGGTAGAAACACAAGAAGATCGAAGAGGAGTACGTGGAGTAGCTCGATCGATCCAAAAGGGAATTTTCTACCACTTTGCTTCAAAGGTATGAATTACCAATTCTACTGCGTAAATACATATATTTAAATTGTTAATTAATATGTTTAATTAATTAATTGACAAGCCTAAATAGATCCGCAATTTTGTTGGTTAGCTTATAAAACCAAATATATTCGATTAATGAATCTCGCTTCCGCTGCATTTTATATTCCAACATAAGGTTCGAGCCCCAAGCTTACCCATCGAGTACTAACCGAGATTAGCCTCCGAAACACAATTAATCACAAATGGCAACGATCCCAAGATTACCGAATTCACAAGAATAATAGTGTACTGCCTTGAGTCAACCAACACGACAACAATAACTCACGAATGGGCACCATCCTCGGCGGTCCCAATTCAAATACCTCGACTGCCTTGGAATGGCCAATCGATCACAACGACTCAACGGATAGGAACTATCTTTGACAGTCACAATTTAATACATCGATTACCTTAGAATAGTTAATCGGTAAACAACGATACAATTAGAACAAATGTCTTGGTGCCTTTAATCGACCACCAGAAATGGAGATGATAATCAAATACATCAATGCCTTCAATCGGTCAATACAACATCAACAGAAAAACAACGATATCAATAACAATGATCACAACAATATCTCAATGGAACATCAGTCAGCAATAACCATCGATACATCGATACCGCAAACCGGCTATCGACAACAACATAATCCAACAAGTATCTCAATGCTTAAATCGGCCATTAACGAACAACAATAACAACAAGACGATCAATCAACAACATTGGCATAATTACCGAAGGTTTTTGTATCAAACAATTCCCTGCCATCAACAGATCATGAAGAGACTATGTCTCGAAATGGTACAACACATTCATACACATATATGATAACATTTATCTCATTGACTAGTACAAGTATAAAACTTGTCTCAAACCGAAGGCGAGAAAGTCCTTCCACAATCAACGTCCTCCCACGAAACAACGAACGACGTCCTCCGATAGTCACAAGCACCCGAACAACCTTGAATGAAATACAATTCATTCAATAACACAAAATCAATAGCAAATAACACCAAAGACAATCCCGATTCAATCACGAATTGTTTAAACTCCATAAACGAATATCATACTTCTCAACTGTGAATTCTAACATCCTCCAACACCTCAATGATCAATTAACATGATCATTATGTTCTTAACACTTGTGAAAAACAATTCAACAAGGATTATCAAGAACAACATCATACTAACCACCCTATAATGATAATATTACCAATATTACCATTATACCTCGAGAACATCATCAACTCTACTAACATGATGTCTAAACAATAATCAACCACCAATTTATCATGAATTCGTATTAATCAACAAGATTAAATCAACCATTTCAGAATTATGATAATCACCTCCTAATTCATCATAAATCCTTACTAAAATGGTTATAATCTCTCAAGAACACAACCAACAACAATAATCATCTCAAGGCTATGTTAGTCATCTAAAAATCGTAACATAACTCTTCCTAAACATGACCATAATCTCCAAGTATTCTTAAAACATCAAGAACACAATCAAACTGAAGCGATATCATCATGTTCTTCAACATAAGTTATAAGAACTCATCAAGAATCAAGCTATCCTACACCCATCCATCAAAACACGAAGTAACCAACAATAACAACATCATAATCTCGAGTTCAACGCCAGATTAATGACATACCTCTTGAAGAAGTGAATAACAACCTCTAACCACCAAGAAACACTCCAAACTCCAACTTCCTAAGCTCCAATCCAAGTTATGAAGCTCCAAATCACGTTGGAAGAGGCTGGAAAAGACTAAGAGATGCAAATGGATGATTTCTAGTGTAATACCCAAGATTTTTGTTTCGGTTATTTTGGATTTTTCCAGATATTTCTCGGTTGCCGAGTGTCGGTATTATTTTCTCTATAATTGATTTTGTGTTTATATGGTCTCGTGTGATTATTTGTTGCATGATGTTTTCATTTAGGATCGTTGATGTTGTCCGTGAGCGTTTTGTCGAGTTTGTTCTGTGCATTTTCAGAAATCGAGTTGCCAGGTCATAGCGGTTGGACACCAGCCGGACAGTTGCGGTAGGAACCAGCAGGGCGGCTGGGCACTGGCCGTACAGTTGCGACAGGAATCGGCAGGGACCGACATAGCGCATGCTACTGTTGGATGGTAGTGCGCGCTAATCGGCAGGCCTAGCGCCCGCTATCGGCCGCCCAACGCATGCTACCTGGCTGGGCAGAGGGGTTTATGAGGTTCTGGACTCGGGAAGGATCGACAGGTAGCGCACGCTACTGTCGGTTGTTGCGCGTGTTAATCAGCAGGTGTAGCGCACGCTATCGACTGACCAGCGCACGCTACCTGGCCGATTAGTTTAGTCCAGGGGGTTCTGGAGGGGTCGGCTAGCGCACGCAAGTGCCCGCGCAGCACGCGCTACCATGGTCGGACAAGATAGTTCTGGACGGCAGGATAGGTCAGTAGGACTGGATCGTGCGGGCCCCGGCCGAAGGTTCAAGGCCGAGACTGCCCGCTAGAACACGCTACTCGGAAGGCCTAGCGCACGCTACCTGGCCACCTCTATAAATATGACTGGGCAGTCATATTTTCACCCATTTTCATTTCGTTCCTTTCCCTTCCGCGGCTGGACTCTTGGCGAGCATGGAGACATGTTGTCAAGCGATTATTCCACATAGTTCTGGAGTTCCTATCATCGATTAATCATTCCATAACCTCCTTTGATCGAGCGAATCAAGGTTAGATTTTCTAAAATCTTAGTTTTGGGAAAATTGGAGATTTTACTTGGTTTTGTCTGATTAGCCTGTAATAACTTAGATTTGTGTTGGATCAATAATTATTAAGATGTACTCTTTCATTTCCCTTATTATTCCATGGTTGGATTGTCTAGGATTCGTCGTTTTGTTGAATTCCTAACCGATGCCTTGAAGGTGTCCGATAAAAGGTCTTAGAGGGGGATTCAGGCGTTATGCGATTATTATTCCTCGTACGATCGTTGATTTATTGATGATATGTCTTAGGAATGAAATATTTGTGAAGAACTCGAGTCAGAACCCTTCCGTTCATTGTCTTCTTTGGGGTCCGAGGTTTCCCCGGTTGAACCGTGTTCTTCGGAGTGTTCGATATCGGTTATTGAGGCAAGTATTCTACTTATACGCTTTGTGTCTTGTGTATAGAGCTTACGTATTAGATTTATGATGATTTAGTTTACCAACGTGTATATGTTTCGTGCGAACTGAATATTCGAACGGTTGTGAGTATTAATGATATTCTTGCTTGTTTAATGTTGTGAAGTTGTGTTGGTCATGATAGTAGCGTGATTCGTGTTGGATTTGATTGCTCGGGTTTTATGTCTTGTGTTGATTGTGATTATTGTGTTGGATTGACTATACACTTTGCCATGTATTTTGGTGTATGATTGGATGTTCAAACGTATTTGTATTAAGGTGTTCTATTCGTGGTGAAGTATTTTGTGTTGTTTGATATGCGTTGGAGAGTGTGTGTGTGTGTGTGTGTGTGCGGTCCAGGTATGGTCCGTGTGGCCTCTGGAGTTCAGTATATGATGTGTACGAACAATGTATGTGGTCCAGGTATGGTCTATGTGGCCTCTGGAGTGAGGTACATGATGTGTACGAACAGTGTGTGTGGTCCAGGTACGGTCCGTGTGGCCTCTGGAGTTCGGTACATGATGTGTACGAACAGCGAATGTGTGGAACCGGGTACAGTCCGTCGTGACCTCCGCACTTCGTTACTTGACGAGTATGAATAGTGATTGTGTGGATAATGTTTTGATGTTAAATCTCGAACACGTGATGATATTTTTTACTAATGTGTTTTGAAACAAGAACCGGGCTGAGGCCTTGATGATTTTCGAAAGAGGTTTTGTAATTTTGGGACTCGAGGTCCAAAAGAATCTATACTTTAATAAAACCTCTCGGGAACCTCTCGGGAACATTTTTACAATTGATCGTGTTACCTGATTCATGACTGTCTTCTGCTTGATACATTTCGTGTACTATTATACTTGCACTAGTAAAACAATAGAGTTTTACTAACCCCCGAGTAATCGGGGGGTAGATGTCTGTTTTGCGTCCTGGTACCTGCTGGTTCGGGGGAGCAGTCACAGGATCGGCACAGGAAGTGACGAGCTACGATACTAATCAAGAGTTGAGAGTTTGGTCGGGTTATGTTGTGTCGACCAAGTTATAGTCAAACTTCCTATGTTATGTACCTTTACCCCGGCGTGGGTATTTATTGTAAAGATTTATATTTCGTCTCATTTGCATTAGTCGTGTGACTTATCGGTTCTTGTGGTTGTATTGTAATTGACCTTAATGGTCTGCATTATTGTAATGATTGACTTCGGTTGGTCAAGTTTTGGTATCTTTGAGTTACTTAGCCTGGTAGGTCCTCGCGGAGAGGGTCTACGGCATGTAATATTCCCATATGGCCTGGGGTGTTACATTTATGGTATCAGAGCCTAGGTTGCGGAAACCTAGGTTGTCGGGTCAAGTTGAGTCGTGGTTTGTCGAGTAATATGATGTCATGTCATTCGAGTTGTCGGGTGACAAGTTGAGTTGTGCATGGTCACAACGTGTCGTATGTATTGTCAGATGAGATTAGTATCGTGGGCGACCATCAGCTCCGTACGGCCTGTGGGCATAAGTCTCCTCTTTTATGTGAGGTATCGGTGTTTCATGAATTCATTTATGTGCAATAATTGTGGAGTATAATTTGTTTGCATGGTGTTGTGAAATGGAATCCATGTTTGATATTCGTGCTACGCCGTTTGTGTATTGAGTTGAATGTATTGATGGCTGGACACCGAATGGTGCAATGCGATATAAAAATGTGAATTCAATGTGATACAGAGATTGTATCGACGGTAGAGTTCGTGATGAACATAGATGGATGGTTCTGACCTATGTTTGAAATTGGTGTTCACAAGTCGTATTTGATTAAATTGGTAATCTCGTTTGCCGATTAGGCATGTGGTTTAAAGTTTGATTATTTTAATTATGTCCGCTGCATGAGGGTTTAAAACGGTTTTCTAAAAGATTTTATGAGCTTAAGTATGTTTGCAAAAGAATTGATTTTGAAAATAATTCGATGGCGAGGATAAACAACAATTTTGTATCAATTTTGAAATCGGTTGAACTTTAACGAATAAGTCATGTATTTTCAAACGACACATTAAGACGGTATCTGAAAAATGTTTTAATACTTTGGACATTGCAAATCGTTACCGTCATTTTTGATATGATCGAAAGGATTTTGGAAAAAAAAAATTATTTTCCAGAACGACTTTGATTTTTTTTTTTTTGAAATTTAAAACGTTATGTGTTTGTGTGTTGGGACTGTGTCATTCCAACAAGTTTGTTATGTTGTTATGCTCGTCGGAGAATTTTGCAGTGTTTCTAAATGCCGAGATATATGGTCGGGAGTTGAACCTTAACCTTCGGAGCTATTTCAGGGATGCTGGGACAATTCTGTTGTCCTGCAGCTATTGATTATGGCCATAAGATGTTTACCATTATGACCGTAAGCTCTTAGGTGTTACGGCCGTAAGCTCCTAAATGTTACGACCGTAGACTGCATGTTATTACGGCAGCCAGCTTGTGACTGTTACAACAGTAACTTTGTTATTATAGTGATATCTATGCTCTTTGTCGATCGTTTGATTCCATGGATATTATTGACGTGTTATTAATTGTTACCTTTCTTGCTAGCGAATTTTGGTTGTATACTTAGGTATTGTGGCTGTAAGGTTTGTTTTAATTGTATTATTCTATGATGTTATCCTGATGGGATAGTTGATCTGTGGTAATGATTAGTGCTAGTACAAGCGGTTTTCCACTCGGGGATGGATTGGCGAAACCTCTGGGGGTCGATGGTAAGGGGCATGGCCACAAATTTTTATGTGCGTTGTTATTCTCGATGGTGTGGCATGGTAACATGTGGTTACTCTATAGGTCATTTTGACGATATCGGTTATCGAGTAAATATGATATTTCAAAACGTTGTTCTGAAAATGACTTCAAACGAAACAATTATGATATTGGAATCATGGTTATGATTAAACGACCGAGGTGTTAAAAATATTTTTTTCAATTATTTAATCCTGGTAAAATCTTTCAACCTCAAGAATTTTTTTGAACGAATACCTTGGAAAATTTTATTTGAAAGAATGCTACATAGGTTTTGACCCCAATGATATATATATGGTTTTCACAGTGTTTGTTTTGGTAAAGATCATACATTTCTGTTTATGTGGCCATGCGGATTATTTATGGAATTAAGTCCTATTGTCGCAGTGTTGGTTTGTATATTCGTGTAATGACTCGGAGTGAATAATTTATTGGGCTATTGTTTGTTGTCCTATGTTGATTCTGTGATGATTGTTTTGTTGGTTATTCCGAATGGTTGTCCATTTAGTATGCCGAGAGGTCAAGGCCGAGGACGTGGTCGTGGTAGTGGTCGTAATCAGGAGCATGAGAGGGCGACTCGCTCGTCTTTGAGTGCCAATCAACTCAGTACAGATGGCCGAGATGACCAGTCCTCTGATCAGGGGCAATCAGCAAGAGGTAATGTTGACGTTGGTGCCACCAGCGTCCTTCTTCAGGTGGTTGATCAGTTGGCACGGATGAATCAGATCGTGTACCAGGATGAGAACCCATAAGACGATCGGCAGAGGCAAGAAGTCTCCACAAGGCAGATTCCAAGAGATTCCTAAGCCCAGGATCCCAAGCATCCAGCTAAATACTCGCCGGGAGAGACTGTCGATCTCTCGCCACCGCGACTGTACATCTCTTTTGTTACAAGAACTCACAGAGCATCACATCTGGTTCTTCCGGCAATCTACACGCTCACTAGCTAAGATAACAAGAATCTTTACACTCATTGTAATTGTATTCTTACATTAGTACTTGTATCCCCGAATATTAGTATTAATAATATCTCGGAGAGCATTCAAGCCCGGGACTAACAACCCCGGCAAATCTTGTGTTATTTATCTTTCTCACGGAATTGCTCTTGCATTTGTTTGCTATCCATCCATTCCAGCAATATCTATCTCTGGATAACATTTTGGGTAGCAACAATTGGCGCTAGAAGGAGGGCGGTCTAACCCTCAAACTTTTATTCCTACCGTCCCGAAGAACACTCACTGTTCTCGGGGCATATACTTGAAGTGACACTCACTGCGCTTCAAAGAAAACCTACAGAATCATGACATCCGCCGGTACATCAAAGAAAGCCATTCTACGAACCGCCGGACACCATATCCCGGCTCAATCCGAACCCCAGCCGACGACCGGGGGAAGCCGCGGCAACGCGAGACTCTCGATCCCGCACCTGAGGGATGGCCCCAACCTCTCACTGGACCAGTTCCAAACCGAGGAACAGATCGAGGAGGCCATGGCCATCCTAGAGGAGCGACGGAGAGCACGCGCGTCGCCCGCAATAACTCCCTCGATCGTCCGCCGCATGGGAAAACGGAAATTCAGCGGGCTACTGGGCGAGCGATCGTCAGAAAGCCCCAATTCGCGAGAAAAGGCTCTCGCACGACCGGACGGATCTGTATTCAATCGCTTGGAGCGCGACCCATCCTGGCGACCGGGGCATTCTGTTTCCAACCACGAAAAGACGGAATCCGAATCCGTCACCAGGAGTTCGGCCTACCCACTTCACAGCCGAACGCAGGTCAGCCCTCTGACTCCCGTCCCGATCGCCAAGGGATCAGTACTCAATCGCCTCAGCACCCGCTCCGAGCGCCGAGCCACGAGCAGCCAGGCCACGGCGATGGCTGCTATACAACGCCAGCTCGATGAGATGAAAGCACTTTTGGACACTGGGGCAAGCGCCAGCAAAAAGATCACCGGGACGACCGAGCCACTCGCGGTCCACATCGAGCTTGCCCCCATACAACCAACGATCGCTCCTCCCAAAACACCTCTGTATGAGGGGAGATCGGACCCTGAAACCCACCTGAGTAAATTCCGAATCTACATGACTGGGTGTGGGGCATCTGATGCAACCAAGTGCCGGATCTTCCCGTTAACATTGGGCGAGCTGGCCCATAGGTGGTACGCCTCACTACCACCACGATCAATCACCTCATTTAAGAAACTGGCGAATGACTTCACGTCATACTTCGCCAACAAGGTCGCCAGACCAGAAGGCCCCCACCGCGTGATGAAAATCAGGAAGGGGAAAGACGAAACCGATTCAGATTACATTGACCGAATAGACGAAATCATCCTCACCGGCGAACCCGTCAGTGACGAGCTCGCTCTCTTTTCGGTCATGGGGGGATTCTACGGTCATTCTCCCATGTTTAGACTTCTCACCAAGGATATTCCCCCAACTTACGCGATCTTCCGCGCTAAAGCTGCCAACTTTCTGGCTAGGCAAAGGCTACTCACCCTCCACCTAGGCGAGGAAACGCCACCTCCTGTCCAGAAGATATCGATCGCCAATGTAAAGAGGGCGATCGCCAAGCCACTCGGAGATCTCAAGGCCTTCGAGGACATGGAAGCCCATCTCCTCCATACGTTCAGCCGAACTCCGGCACATATTTTCTATGCCATCAAGGGACACGAAAAGCTCAAAAAGCCCAAGGCGATAAGGGACCACGGTCACCTGGACAACAATCAATATTGTGCCTACCATAAGAGTCCCGGCCACAGCACCAACAAATGTCGCGACCTCCTCAAACAACTCTGGAGATTGTTCGAGGAGGGCAAGTTGGACAACTTATTGGCTTAGCCGAAGCCCCTACCAATCTCCGTACACAATCGTCCGAGTCGAACACAAAACAGGCTGGAAAGCTCATACGAGCCGACCCCTAGATCAACCTCGGCGACCGTCTCTACATGCTTCAATCAGGAGAAGGGGACCTCGGAAGTCTCCCCGATCTCCCTCCTTATTTAAGAAACTGGAGGACTCGCTCGCCATCCACAGTTCACCATCTAACATGATGGACTAAGGCACGAGACCGCCTCCCCCGCGCAACGTACACCGTCGATGGTCGGCATCTACATGACGATCCAAGGTGGAAGAGTGCAGCCATGGTCCTGGTGGTCGATGGAACCGATTGCTTAGGCCATGCAAGGTCCCTTTGGGCCAAGATCGCCCGCCCTTCGTTTAAATACGAGGCCGGCGTAGTATGAGGGCCCTCCAAAATTAATCAGTGGACACGATCGCTCGCCCACAAAGGTTCATCATCTAACATGGTGAACCCGGACAATGTGCCGTGCCACAACCCCCGTCTTAACGTACACCGTCGAGGTTCGCCATCTTCATGGTGGGCCGAGGTGGAAGCAGAGCTAAACAAGTCGCGGGCATGGAGTTGAATCATCCGACCCTGCCCCGCGCAAGGACTCCTCTAGACCGAGACCGCACGCCCTTCGTTTAAATATGAGGCGAGGCACATCCTAACAGAGGACCCTCATAATAAAGTGAGTCACGATACACTCAATGTCTTCGCGCATCAAGACATGATCAGGGAGTCGGTCCATCGAACTCCGCGATCGTGCACGGTTCCTCAAGACGGACGACCGTCCTCGAGGATTCGACAAAGTTGAAGACCGCTCACTCAACGAATTATTTTCATCCCCTTACTTCCACTAAGTGAATAAAAACAAGGGGGAAGAGTGCGGACTACCTATACGACGATCGTCGCTATTCAACCACATACGGAGATCGTCATTTTTCAGATGTTGTGCAGCGATCGAATTAGTTGTAAAAAGTTATCTTTACGAGTTTATCAATTCATTTGTAACTACCCTCGCAACGATCTCTCCTCACACATATGTACAAAGTCAAACAAAGACTCAAAAATAAAATTCAAACGTTCATTTCATTACTTGAAAAGATCAAAATACATGGTCGCCCGAAGGCCTAAATGCTACAAAAAAAAGCTACAAAACTACAAGGAAATAAGCTAAAACATCAAAAATGAAGTGCCTCAGGCCCCTGCCTGGCCTTCGCCATTAGCATCCGGTGCGGTCCCCTCATCTTCCGGAGCGTCGGGATGAGCAAGATTGGCCGGAGTCGGATACCAGCTCAAATCCACGCCGATGTCCTCAAGATCCAAGATCGGCAAGGAGAAAGCTGAATGGAGAGGATGCTCCAACGCATACGCCTTGAAGTTCTCAGCAAGAGGCCCGACCTCCAAACCTCCTTTCTTAGCTGCTCGGATCGAGTCGGCGAATGCCATATAATAGGCGAACTCGCTGACAAACTCCAAGCTTTGAAAGGGATCAGCCTTGGTCGCCTCTACCTCTCTCTTCAGCTCCGCCATCGCCTGTTGCGACCCTTGGAGCTCGGCCTCCCTCGCAGCTACCTTCCACCTCAATTCCGCCAGCTCGCTAGTCAACCGAGCTATTGTCACCTTCTGACGATCGGCCTCCTCCTCAGCAACCTTCTGCGCCCGGACGGCACTCAGCATCTGGTCCCGAAATCGGTCAACCGCCAAACGAGACAACTCGGTTTCCTTCCTCGCCAGCTCAAGCTCATGGCTCGCCCGCTTGGCTGCTTCTAAAGAGTCCTTATCCATCGCCACGATCTTATCGGTGAACTCGGCGTTCTCTTTCCGAGCCGCCTCGAGATCCGCCTGCAGGCGAATAGTGGAGGGTCGCCCCTCAAACTCCTGAGCAGCCTGGACAGCCATGGTCGCCGTCTGGAGAGAAAGGGTGAGAACAGCCTGCATCGTACTCCCCGATCGCTGACGTGCGATCGCATCCAGATCGGTCGTCCAGGCCTTCGGCAGAGCAGAAGCGGCCTTGCTGACGTATTGAGGGATGTCGCAGGACTGGCGAGGAGATCGGCTGGCTAAGAAATCCAGCACCATCGGTGGGTATGATGGATCTATGCGACGGATCCTACATCAAAACAACAAAGTTAGCACAACTCCTACGCAATTGCAAGTTTCAACCCAAAAATGCAATCTACCTCTCAGCCCTCTCGGGGTCGCGACCGAAATACGGCTTCCCTCGAGGAGTCTCAGCGTCAGCGATCGCCATCTCCCGCATAAAAGCCGCAGAGGGCGGCTCATTCTCCGGAGCGAGAACAGTGATCGGAGGCGCGGCGATCGGCACTTCATTGCCAGGGGCAGGAACCGGAGTTTCTTCCGGCCTCAGCCTTTTACGATTCGCTCGAAGCCCCTCCTCCGGAACTCCCTCCTCAGCCACGATCGGCTCCACGCGAGGTTCCGCCTCCGAAACAATTGGCAACGCAACAGGTGGGGCTCGAGACGACTTCTTGTGGCGGAGACGGCCTAGAACTCCAGGATTCGACATGGCGATCTCCGGCGGGGGCTCCAAAAAGCGAGGAAAGCGAACCTCTAAAGTTAAAACGATCAATCAACAGTCAGATATTTTCCTCAAGTAAGGCGATCGCCTAGAAAGCGAAGGTCGCAGAAACTCATACCGAGAGATGTCTCAGGAAACGGAATAGCCGAGCCAACAACCAACGACTCTCCTTGTTGATCCGGTTAGCGTCAAGGTCATCATCCGACAAACTCCAAATCCGCTCCCAGACAACCAGGAAGTCAAAAGGCAGCTCCTCGACCGCCGGAATGTGAAAACCTGCAAAACCGAAATCAAATTAGATCAGTCCAAAACGCATCCGAACGAAGGGAGAGTCTAAACCCTTACCAGGATTCCTCTCCCGAAACTCAGTAGGGATCTCCACCTCGCCCGAAGGATTGTCGCTCGCGGAAGCCCTCCACTTGCCGGCGACCCAGAACCACTTCATCGGATCGCCCGGCGCCTTATTTGGGACTCCATGGATTACCCGACCAGATCGGCCCTGAATATGGTAACCGCCGACCGATCCTTTCTGAGCCGTCAGTTTGAACAAATGGTTCATCTCCAACGGCGATGGGAGGCGGTACAGGCGGTGACCGCCGAAAAGAGTGAGAGTGCAGATAATTTGGAGCCAAGTGTTCAGCGTCAACTGAAGTGGCGCCACGTTCCAAGCGGCCAGCAGGTGGGAGACAGCAAAAGATAGAGGGAAGCGCAGCCCGACCTCCATAATCGCCTCATTCACGGCGACCATACCCATCGGAGGTTGATCGGCTCGCTCATTCTCTGCCGGCGCGAACATGTCCACATGTGAAGGAACATGGAACCTCGTCCTCCAGACGGCCAGATCTTTCCTGGTCATCGAACTCCGGATTTGGCCAAGCGACCACAACGATCGCTGCGCAACCCGGTACTGCGACCGTTTGGGAAGCTGATAAGGGTAGGCGATCGAGTATCCCCGGAAATCGAATCTCGGAGTCGGACCGGCCAACTTCTCCATTATCTCAGCAAAAGCCTTATAGGCCCGGCCGAAAGCGCTATGCTGATCCCAGTAGGCCCTAATCGCCAGATCTCTCTCTATCTGCAATCGTCTATCTTCAGCAGCCACTTCCTTAGCGACGTCGGCTTCGTTAAATAAAGCCTCGATTTCAGCAGGGTCGATTCCGGCCCGAATAGCCTTAGCGGCCGTCTCCAGGTGGAAGTCAGAAGAAGGTCCTCCCCGGACAGTCGATGTCCCGGCGGCAGAACTGGTACCCACTCCATGCGATGATGACGTTCCGGCCATTCTCAAAGAAAGAAAAGGAGAAAAGGATGTTTTCTTACCCAAAGATGAAATCGAACAACGATCGGCACTAAGATCTTCAGAAAAATCTTCAGCAAGTCCTTCTTTCTCTAGTAAGTGCGCGTGAGGACGAAGACTGCAGCACCACGCCCTTTTATAGGAGATGGCAGGGACTCGTTTGCAATAAGGGAAAATCTCAGGGGTCGGATCTCAAACGTCGCATTTATTGACTACCTCGAGACCCGCGTACGCGTCTTTTCAAGGACGCTTCAGCCGAGGAGTCATTAATGACCGTTGATATCCTCCAACGGAAGCCCGACACGTGCGCAGAGACTTTTCCACGCCCATTGCCATTTCCCGCGCAGTTTAGCGCCAACCAGGTCGTCCAAACTCAGGATATATCAGCTCAAAGACGATCGCCATATCAGTTAAGCACAGAGTCGCTCGTCAAAAGTTCAGCGATCGCCAAGAGAACCACCTCACCCCACGTTTCCAACATAGGAGCAAGCTGGGGGCAATTGTTGTGTCAAGATTTATTCATCCCGACAGGCGATCGACTATAAGGCCGAGCGACCAAGTCAACACCAGTCAAACTATGTTTAGCTCGCCTAATCGAAGATACGAGACCACCATCAGGTACCTAGCGATCGACTCCCAAGGTGATCGCCCTTTGGTATCTGGCAATCGACTCTAGTGTCCGGCTAAGGACAATCGGCCTACGCCCCGAAGAGAGACGATCGCCCGGTAAGGTCATCGAAAACTGGATCTCAGAACAGCACCCACGTGCAGATCCACAAAAGGCGCTGACAAACAAGATCTTTGCTGACAGACAAGACCTCTGACCACAACCTGTCACCTACCTCACCTACAGACAGGCGCGTCGAAAGTTGTCATTGGGACCACCCGTGACAGCTACTCAGGACGCGTGCAGGCTCCCCATTGGACCGTACAGCTGGCTACCAGCAGCAGCCGCGGACTTTAAGGGAACAAGCCCATGTGCTAAAAGACGATCGCCCGATTATTATAATACAGAATAGGCGATCGCCCGGCGTATCCAAGTCCTATAAATAGAGAACCTCCTCCTACTGGAAAAAGGTTCCCAATTCATTTGACCTAAGGTTCCGAATTGGTTCAGAACTCATTCACTTATATTCCGAATTCATTCACGGAAATACAGTAGAACATATATACCATCAAGCTCCTTGCTTTCTCGCCGGAATCCATCTCAGGACTTCTCTCTCCGAATCTCTCGTCCAGAAGACGATCGGCAGAGGCAAGAAGTCTCCACAAGGCATATTCCAAGAGATTCATAAGCCCAGGAGCCCAAGCATCCAGCTAAATACTCGCCAGGAGAGACTGTCGATCTCTCGCCGCCGCGACTGTACATCTCTTTTGTTACAAGAACTCACAGAGCATCACATCTGGTTCTTCCGGCAATCTACACGCTCACTAGCTAAGACAACAAGAATCTTTACACTCATTGTAATTTTATTCTTACATTAGTACTTGTATCCCCGAATATTAGTATTAATAATATCTCGCGAGAGCATTCAAGCCCGGGACTAACAACCTCGGCAAATCTTGTGTTATTTATCTTTCTCACGGAAGTGCTCTTGCATTTGTTTGCTATCCATCCATTCCAGCAATATCTATCTCCGGATAACATTTTGGGTAGCAACAGCAGCTACTTGGGCTGAATTGAAGACTGCCATGGAGGCCGAGTACTCCGCCACCTGTTAAAGAGCGTAGGATTGTCGAGTTCTTCTCGGCTACACCCTAAGATGTGTCGATATCACAGGCAATAGTTAATTATAAACGGTAGTTATGTTATGTTCGAGATCAAGTGAGAAGTAAGGCAGATAAGGTTCGTTATTTTGATATGCGTATGAAACCTCATGTTCGGCAGTGCATGGCCCCTTTTATGTGTACTACATTGAAGGATTATAAAGACCGAGCCTTAGCATTTGAAATGGCTGTATTGTCTACCGAGTCGGTATTTGTAGCGAAGAAACAAAGGATTTCTGATGATGCCTTGGGGAGTAAGGAAATTGGGATTTTAAAATCCCAAGCCACGTATCAAATGAGTATGGGACCTTCTCGGTCAGCTTGAGAATCTAAAAGACCCAGGTTGGTGTCTTTGAGATCGGGCAGTGCTCCAAGATGTTTCAACTGTAATGTACTGGGGCACGAGCGTGCGAGTTGTAAGAAACCACCGGTAACTTCTTATAATTTTGGACGCGAATGGCATCGAGACTAGTACTGCGAGACCGTTGCTAAGATGGTAGGGAACCGGAGTTCCGTTCATACTTCTAGGGGGCTCAGTGATGCCCAGTGACAATTTTTTATGTTTGTAGTGCGGATGGTCTCCCGTGTGTAGACTTATTATGTAATGTTTTTTTTATGATGCATTATGATCGATGTTTCTGTGTACATGAATCCGTGTGGGTTGTTGAACTTACGGAGACACGTGACTGTAGATCACAGGGTCATGAGTTGATATTTTTATGTTTGAGCGTGGTGTTTTGCTAGCACTGTGATGTTTTTGTTTTAAGTTTCGGGACGGAACTTGTTATTAGGGTGGTAGAATGTTATACCCGAGATTTTTGTTCCGGTTATTTTGGATTTTTCTGGATATTTCTCGGTTGCCGAGTGTCGGTATTATTTCCTCTATGATTGATTTTGTGTTTATATGGTCTCGTGTGATTATTTGTTGCATGATGTTTTCATTTCGGATCGTTGATGTTTTCCGTGAGCGTTTTGTCGAGTTCGTTCTGTACATTTTCGAAAATCAAGTTGCCGGGTCATAGTGGTTGGACACCGGCCGGACAGTTGCGGCAGGAACCGGCAGGGCGGCTGGGCACTGGCCGGACAGTTGCGGCAGGGACCAGCATAGCGCACGCTACTGTTGAATGGGTCGGCATAGCGCACGCTATCGGCCGCCCAGCGCACGCTACCTAGCTGGGCAGAGTGGTTTCTGAGGTTCTGGACTCGGAAGGATCGGCAGGTAGCGCACGCTACTCGGAAGGCCTAGCGCACGCTACTTGGCCACCTATATAAATATGACTGGGCAGTCATATTTTCACTAGTTTTTCATTTCGTTCCTTTCCATTCCGTGGCTGGAGTCTTGGCGAGCATGGAGGCATGTTGTCAAGCGATTAATCCACAATGTTCTGGAGTTCCTATCATCGATTAATCATTCCATAACCTCCTTTGATCGAGCGAATCAAGTTTAGATTTCCTAAAATCTTAGTTTTGGCAAAATTGGGGGTTTTACTTGGTTTTGTCCGATTAGCCTGTAATAACTTAGATTTGTGGTGGATCGAGGATTATTAAGATTTATTCTATCATTTACCTTGTTGTTCCATGGTTAGATTGTCTAGGATTCGTCGTTTTATTGAATTCCTAATCGACGCCTGGAAGGTGTCCGATAAAAGGTCTTAGAGGGGGATTCGGGCATTATGCGATTATTATTCCTCATACGATCGTTGATTTATTGATTATATGTCTTAGGGATGAAATCATTGTGAAGAACTCGACTCGTAACCCTTCCGTTCGTTGTCTTCTTCGGGGTCTGAGGTTTCCGCGGTTGAACCGTGTTCTTTGGAGTGTTCGGTATCAGTTATTGAGGCAAGTATTCTACTTATACACTTTGTGTCTTGTGTATAGAGCTTACGTATTGGATTTATGATAATTTGGTTTACCTTCGTGGATATGTTTCGTGCGAATTTAATACTCGAATGGTTGTGAGTATTAATGATATTCTGGCTTGTTTAATGTTGTGAACTTGTGTTGGTCATGATAGTTGCGTGATTTGTGTTGGAATTGATTGCTCGGGATTGATGTCTTGTGTTGATTGTGATTATTGTGTTGGATTGACTATACACTTGGCCATGTATTTTGGTGTATGATTGGATGTTCAAACGTATTTGTAGTAAGGTGTGCTATTCGTGGTGAAGTGTTTTGCTTTGTTTGATATGAGTTGGAGAGTGTGTGTGTGTGTGTGTGCGGTTCAGGTACGGCCCGTGTGGCCTCTGGTGTTCGGTACATGATGTGTACGAACAATGTATGTGGTCCAGGTACGGTCCGTATGGCCTCTGGACTTTGGTACATGATGTGTACGAACATCGTGTGTGGTCTAGGTACGGTCCGTGTGGCCTCTGGAGTTTGGTACATGATGTGTACGAATAGTGAATGTGTGGAACCGGGTACGGTCCGTCGTGACCTCTGGAGTTCGTTACTTTATGAGTACGAATACTGATTGTGTGGATAATGTTTTGATGTTAAATCTCGGACACGTGATGATATTTTCACTAATGTGTTTTGAAACAAGAACTGGGCTGAGGCCTTGATGATTTTCGAAAGAGGTTTTGTAATTTTGGGACACGTGGTCCAAAAGAAACTGTACTTTAAAAACTCCTGAGATACCGAATTTAATTTTTAAAAATTTCATCACTTGTTTACTGATTAATAAAACCTCTCGGGAACATTTTGACAAATGATCGTGTTACCTGATTCGTTATTGTCTTCTGCTTGATACATTTCGTATACTAGTATACTTGCACTGGTAAAACAATAGAGTTTTACTAACCCCCGAGTAAACGGGGGTGGATGTTTGTTTTGCATCCAGGTACCTGCGTGTTCGGGTGAGCAGTCCCAGGATCGGCACAGGAAGTGACGAGCTACGATACTAATCAAGAGTTGAGAGTTTGGTCGGGTTATGTTGTGTCGACCAAGTTATAGTCAGACTTTTTCTGTTATGTACCTTTACCCCTACATGGGTATTTATTGTAAAGAGTTATATTTCGTCTCGTTTGCATTAGTCGTGTGACCTCATCGGTTCGTGTGGTTGTATTGTAATAGACCTTAAAGGTCTGCATTATTGTAATGATTGACTTCGATCGGTCAAGTTTTGGTATCTTTGAGTTGTTTAGCCTGGTAGGTCCTCGCGGA
The DNA here is from genome assembly GCA_033398695.1 of Orobanche coerulescens. Classification (NCBI taxonomy): domain Eukaryota; kingdom Viridiplantae; phylum Streptophyta; class Magnoliopsida; order Lamiales; family Orobanchaceae; genus Orobanche; species Orobanche coerulescens. The sequence goes on along the minus strand of CM065811.1, from coordinate 126,186,949 downwards.
GAGGGTCTACAGCATGAAATATTCCCATATGGTCTGGGGGTGTTACATCTAGAGAAAGAAATCGAAAATGGATAGTGAGAAAATGAAAGACGAATCATGTCTTTATACTGCACAATGCATTACGGCCGTTATATCACCACCTTAACGTACGTTATGCCTATAACGTACGTTATCCTCTACGTAGCGTACGCTAGGTTCTGCCAGAACTTACTGCCTCAAAACGAACCATTCATTACATACGTTATTAGCATAAGCATTATGTACGTAATGCTCGTTGACTTGGCTACCTCGAAAGTCCAACATTATCCAATCACGTTCGGCCACACACGCCGAAAGTCAGATGCGATCAGATACCTTATGTTATGTACGTAACCATCATGGTTTAACGTACGTAACCTGCGACCCTTAACGTACGTAATACTCTGGATGCAGCGTACGTTAGGTCCAATATACTTAGCCAAAATCAAACTCCAAACTCACCAAGCAACATCCGATCGGCAACACAATACCGACGACAAGTATAAATAATTCGATTCCGAAATATCCCAATACAATATACATTGTATAAGTCAAATACAACAACACTTGTATAATTCCAAATGAATACGTACAACACAACAGTGAAACGAAAAAAATATTACCCCCGGATATTATATACTCCCCCCTTAAAAAGACTTTCGACCCCGAAACTAAGGGTACACAACGCGAGATATGAACTATACATCGGCATCTAAAAACAACATCTCTAGGAATACTCCTCAATACGAACAACTCTGCCTGAGTAACTGGGCCAACCCCTCGAGTCCCCGAGTCTTCCCTGACCGAACCGGTGAAAATCAAGGGATAAAAACACTCAACCAAGTGCGATCAGTCGAATCATGACTCCTCCGTTAGAGACCAGCCAGAAAGTCGTACCAACCACATGACTCGTAACACCGGCATACACACCCCGCGGGAGCCGCCCAATGTACATGTCTACAATCATCGGTGTACACTTCTCCGTTCTCGTTGGCATCGGACGCCCATGCAATCACTGGATCACGCCACAAAGGGAAAATAACAACGCAAATGTAGTCCTCGGGACTATATCAATTGCATGCTCAAGTCCTCACAACTTGACGTCTTGAATCACAATGAACAATTCCCCAGATCACAAAATCTCGGGCACAATACCAAAGGAAAGAAAATCACATCAAACAACCTTAAATCTCAAGATTCTCAATTACTATCAATACCGGATAGATCCACAACAAATGGTTCACAACCACATTACCATAATAGAAATTAAGTTAAAATTAATCCGAAAGTCAAACAAAGGAATACATAAATCGAGGCTACATCTCATGTATACCGAACATCAATATCCTCCAAATCATCGACATTCTGAACTCGCTGCTCCTCCTCGGCTGTCCTTACCTCTGGCTTCAGAAGCCTGATAGGACCCCTTGGATGAAGTACGGACTGGAGTAACAAAATCTTCGAGGCACGTGAGCTCTCTCGATACCTACTGGCACTAAAACTCCTGCAGTATTTCTGAAGGTGTCCCTGCCTCCCACATAGAAAACAAACAATATCCTGCATCGAACACCGGGAACTGCGATGTCCTATTATATCATATTTAAAGCAAACAATGGTCGAACTTGTCGCTTGAGAAGAAGATGCTTTCCCAGCACGAAGACGACTAGAAAATGACCTCTTGGATGTCGGAGCCCAATGTTCCTCTAAATGAACCGGCATCCTAGTCCTCTCACCAGAAGAAACTGAAGGGTCCTTCCGAGTTCCCATAATAAATCAAATCAATAAATATTAAATATATTTAATTAAATATTAATCACTAGAATTAAGAAATAATAATTATCCGAGATGTACATTCTTCTTATCGTCAGTATAGAAGAATCTATCTCACCTCGATCCTGTTCAACGCATACCGAATACGCTAATATATGCTAATGGTCAAGACCAACCAATCTCAAGCATATACTACAACTTCTCACATAACGGTCTAATGTTATATAGGTTGTGAACTGAATATTACTTTATAAGGAACCGATAATGTGATCTTCTGTGTGACTCGACACACCACATTATCTACAATATAAAGTAATTTAGACTATATTTGCATAACCATAGCGTGAATAAATATGCAAAATATGCGATAAATGAATTAAATATTCTCATAGATAAAGATCAGGAAATTAGGTAATACAAGTATAAAGTATGCTTTGACTCATTAACATAACACTTCATGGACATGATCATAACCTCCAAGTATTCTTAAAACATCAAGAACACAATCAAAATCAAGCCATATCATCATGTTCTTCAACATAAGTTATAAAAACATATCATGAATCAAGTTATTCTCCGCCCATCCATCAAAACACGAAGTAACCAACAATAAAAACATCATAATCTTGAGTTCAACACCAGATTGATGACATACCTCTTGAAGAAGTGAAGAACAACCTCAAACCATCAAGAAACGCTCCAAATCCCAAGTTCCTAAGCTCCAATCCAAGTTATGAAGCTCCAAATTACGTTAGAAGAGGCTGGAAAAGACTAAGGGATGCGAGGGGATTATTTCTAGGGGAAGAAATCGAAAATGGATCGTGGGAAAATGAAAGGCGAATCATGTCTTTATAATGCACAATGAATTATGGATGTTATAGCACCACCTTAACGTACGTTATGCATATAACATACATTATTGCCTCTACGTAGCGTATCCTAAGTTCTGCCAGAACTCACTGCCTCAAAACGAACTATCCATTACGTACGTTGTTAGCAGCAGCATTACGTACATAATGCTCGTTGACTTGGCTGCCTCAAAAGGACAACATTATCCATTCACGTTCGGCCCCACACGCCGAAAGTCAGATGCGATCAGATACCCTATGTTACGTATGTAACCATCATGGTTTAACGTACGTAACCTGCGACCTTTAACGTACGTAATGCTCTGCATGTAGTGTACGTTAGGTCCAATATACTTAGCCAAAATCAATCTCCAAACTCACCAAGCAACATCCAATTGGCAACACAATACCGACGACAAGTATAAATATTTCAATTTCGAAATATCCCAACACAATATACTGTAATATCCGTACTTCCTATTTTTGGTAATTTCAGCTTTTGGTGTATGTTCATTTCGTATGACTCGCTTGTCACTGTTTTGGGATTCTGAATCTAGTTTGTTCTTTGAGTTTTTCCATTTGGACGAGTTTCGGTGAAGTTTTTATGTATTTTCATCTTGAACTATATTTTATCGCGTGTACGTTCGATTCTCGTAAAACTCGTTCGATGTCACTATTTCTCTGTTCCCATAAGTTCATATGGGTGAGTTGCGCATGTTGTGAGTTTCGTATTGTTAATCCGACGTTGTATCGTGATTTTCGGAAGTTTGGGCCGTTTTGTAATTTCCTATAAGTTTAGGGAATTTGCCCCCCTTGTTCGATTTTGGTTGTGTACCTCGGACCATTCTGGTTTATTGGATATTATTTTTCGTTGCTTGTAATTTTATCGGACCGTTGGGTCGGCATGTCCTGTTGTGGTTTTATCATTTTTTCAGTTATGGTAGCGTCGTCCTGTGACAAGAGGCTGTCTGGCATGACCTGTTCAAAACGGCATTAGTTAGGCCATTTGTTGCGCCGTGTTCTGTCCAGTATATATAGGACAGATGGGTGTTTTAACCCCATTTCCTCCTTTTCCTCTCCGTTTTTCACTCCTCCTTGGCAATTTCGGGCGATCTCACTCAGATTTTACATTCCATCATTTTATAACTCGGAATTGGATATTCTAGCACGAATCAACCATCTTCCTTCCACCTTTTCATCGTTGAATTGAGGTATTTTGGCATTTTACCTAATGTTAGGGTTCTTGACTATAATTCATTTTTACTTCCGTTTTTGCTTCGATTGATGGTGGATTATAGTTATGTGATCATGATTATAGTTTTTCCTAGAAGTTTTGTGGATTAATTCCGAGTTCTTCCCCTTCGTTAATCAAGTTTAACCCTTATGCCTTCATAGTGTTCGGCGAATTGTCCAATCGGGTAGAACTAGGAAGAATTCCTATGTATTCACAATATTGTGATTGGTAGTATATCATTCTTGTGTTAGGAACGGATTTGTGAAGATTTTTCGGGCCGAAACCTTTTCATTCACCGTTTTCTTCACATCGTGTTATCCAAGGCAAGTACATGTATTACATTCCATTATGTGTGTTACGGTTTCGATATGAATGATGAATCTGGATATTTTGGGTGTGTGAGTTACTTGTTCCTTCCACCCGGAGCGTTCGACGGGACGTCTGGGGGTCGATACTAAGGGGTACGGCCGCGGAAGTGGACTTGGGTGCCTGTGTGGTTTAACTTCCACCCGGAGTGTTCGACAGGGTGTCTGGGGGCCAATACTAAGGGGTACGGCCGTGGAAGTGATTTCCCATCCGGAGCGTTCGACGGGGCGTCTAGGGGTCGATACTAAGGGGTACGGCCATGGGTTACCAGTTATGAATGCTTGTGATATTATGATGATTTCTTAAACTATTTGAATGTCAATGTGATATTCCGTAATATGGCTTGCAAATGTTTTCTTAATGAGATGACTGAGTAAATCGTATTTGTATATAATGTAGTGTAATTGTTTACTTGCACTAGCTATTCGAATGCTAACCCCTTAAATGGGGGAAATGCGTCTTATGCATTTCAGGTACTGGTCGAGCCGAGGAGCTGGGACGGGATGCGCACGCAAAGGATGGACTGGCGTGATGATGAGGCCCGAGTCTATATTTTTATGCTTTGTCATTGTATCTGTTTGGGTATTGAAGTTAGACTGAGTGATTTATAAATTGGTTAAAGTCCCCTACGTAGGCAATGGATTCATGTGGAGCTACACTCTTAGATACTTGATTAAAATGTTTTGGCCGAGGCCACGGCCCTATTTTACTATGATGATTCTGTCTTTTGGGATTTCATATTCGGTTTGTGTGTTATGTGTTAGCGTGGTAGACCTCATGAAGGTTCTACGGCGTGTAATGTCCCATTTGTGATTTGTGGTGTTACATATACATTGTATCAGTCAAATACAACAACACTTGTACAATTTCAAATGAATACGTAGAACACAACAGTGAAACGAAAAAAATATTACCCCCGGATATTACATACTCCCCTATTAAAAAGAGTTTCATCCCGAAACTACGGGTACACAACTCGGGATATGAACTATCCATCAGGATCTGAAAACAACATCTCCAGAAATACTCCTCAATACGAATAACTCCGTCTGAGTAACTAGGCTAACCCCTCGGGTCCCCGCGTCTTCCCTGACCGAACATGGCAAAACTCAACGGTAAAAACACTGAGTCAAGTGCGAGATCAGTCGAATCATGACTCCTCCGCTAGAGACCAGCCAGAAAGTCGTACCAACCACATGACTCGTTACACCGGCATACACACCTGTGGGAGCCGCCCAATGTATATGTCTACAATCACCGGTGTACGCTTCCCCATTCTCGTCGGCATCGGAAGCCCATGCAATCACTGACTCATGACACAAAAGGAAAATAACAACGCACATATAGTCCTCGGGACTATATCAATTGCACACCCAAGTCCTCACAACTTAACGTCTCAAATCACAATGAACAATTACCCAGATTATCACAAAATCTCGGGCACAATACCAAAAGGAAAGAATATCACATCAAACAACCTCAAATCTCAAGATTCTCAATTACTATCATTACCAGATAGATCAACAACAAATGGTTCACAACCACAACACCATAATACAAATTAAGTTAAACATTAATCCAAAAGTCAAAGAAAGGAAAACATAAATCGAGGCTACATCTCAAGTGTACCCAACATCAATATCCTCCAAATCATCGACATCCTCGATCTCAACGACTCGAGGAAGACCCAATTCTGAACTCGCTGCTCCTCCTCGACTGTCCTTACCTCTGGCTTCAGAAGCCTGACAGGACCCTGACCGCGCTGTCATGACGCGATAAAATTAGTTATTTTTATTTTTCCTTGGCTTACTTCTACTAACTAGTAGTAGCGGCAAGTAAGGGTCGATCCCACGGAGAACGGTAAATCAATTATGCTTTTTAAGGATTAATGCTTTTAGCAATTAAAATAAAATAAAAACGAGGGGGGTTTAGTTTTTGATCTTTACCAAAAAATAATTTGCGTGAAATAAATTAAATCAAAATAAACAATAAAATTCAAAAATATCAATTAAAGAATAATCTAGTTCTTAGTTCCGTTATCCACCGATTCGAATTAATTCAAGTTTTAATGCAGCACTTATCTCTTCTCTAATCTCATGAACTCCTATTCCGAAGCCAACAACAAGCTCTGTTGACCCGAATTATTTCTTAAGATTATTCAATTAAAACAAGCTCCTTAATTTAACCTATCTATGCGGTGGATTCTAAACAAGCTCTTCAAATCTCGCTCGCTAGATGCACTAAAAACCAAAATAATGAAATAGGCAAGGTATTAAGTTCATAAGCTCGACTTAATGGATCTCGATTTTGTGTTACTCAATTGAGAAAAATCAATTGTTTGCTACTTGTGAAATTAAAATTGCAACAATTACGGATTACAACTCAATTTATAGCATAAGACAAAAAACCCCTAATCTAGTTGGCCAAACCAAATCAAGAAATTATATGGCATAGTAGTGAATTCAATAACACAAAAGTAATTCAAGAGATTTCGAGTTAAGAATACGCTACGGGATTAAAACATGAATAATTCAAATACGGTTTCAAACTTTACTAAGAACTAGAATAGAAAATTATCCAGACATATTGGCTTTAGAAAACAGCAAATTAGTAATAGAGATAAGAATAAAGAAATTCAAACGGTGTCATCTTCTTCCTCGCCCGTCGGAAATCGCTCGGTTTGCTCCAGTGAGAATGGCGGTTCGGTCACCCCTTTGTTTTCTCTACTCCAGCCGTAGTATGATGATAATAATGATGATCAATAATAATCTCAGCCCCCTCCTTTTATAATATTCCCTTATCTATTAGTTTCCATATTTAATTAGATCTCATTCCTTCTTATCCTTCTTGATTTTTAATTCTTTTGGAGTCTCTCTTTCCAAGTCTATTCAAATTCCTTTCCCCAGCCTAGGGGCCGATTTTATGCCTTGTGGAATTGATTGGGGCGGATTAGAGTCATTTTTTAGGCTCCAAGTAAGATTATTTTCGAAACAGGGCCGACACTGTGTCACCGAACTGGCACTGGGCCTCCCAGTGTCGCGCGACAGTTTCTTCATTAAAGCCCAAATCACCTTGGATTGGTCCGTTTGATGGCCCAAATTATTCCTTAAGCTTAAAAACTCCATCAATCACCTAAATTAAACAACAAATTGACAAGTGAAGTAAATTGCATCCAAAATATAAATAGGTAGAAAATAGCCAAGTGTGCCAACATAAAATTCATTAAAACCTTATAATTACCAATAATTTTAGCACACTATTTTCGTCCTATCAAATCTCCCCAAACTTAAGCCAATTCTTGTCGTCAAGCATAATTCGAGTGAAAAAATTCAATAAGCATATATTGAAAAATCCAAGATGATAGCCATATTCAAGGGAGAACAAATAATCAAGAACAAGCATGAAGAAAATTGAAGTAACTCATCCAACCTCAACATATTCATTGGCATCAAGTGAGAGAGGATTCGATGGCCTCACAAGGGGTCACTCTCGCTCAAGTAGATATAGGGTTTGTTAAGCAATCACTCACGTCAAAACATGGTGTGTCATTCCCACATACTTGCACAAAAATCAAATCTCCACTACTTAGATGAAATCATGCATATAATCCAAAGGGCTTTTATGGTTGTAACGGGGCTTTTGGTATGGGTAGGATAAAAAGGACAAATAAAGGATTAGTTGGCCGAGACTAATCATGAAATTAAGTGCATAAAAAATCCTACAAACAATAGATCACCATTCTTTCCTTAAGTACCCTTTTAGGCACATGTAATCGCATAGCCACGAAAGATTAGTTGAGGTCAGTGGCTTAACAACATTCGAGGGGGATATTTTTACTCCCGCCCCCTATTTTTTATTATTTTTTATTTTTTTCGGCCTTTATTATTTTATCTTAATTCAGCACCCTTTTCCTTTTCACTTTGAAGAGATAAATTCACCACTAGAAGGGGGGGTTGAATAGTGGTAATGCGGATTATCGAACTTTCTCGCGAATAAAATAAAATAGTGCGGAAAGTAAAAAACTCAAAGATTTATAGAGGTTCGGCAACTTGCCTATGTCCTATCTTCGACTTCTTTTTCTATTGGATCAAGAACAACCACACACTTGACTCGTCTTCGATCGGTCCGAGTACAACAACCATTACAAATGCTTGTATTCTATTGGTCCAAGCACAGCCACTCTCAAAATAAACTTTGTTTATCAAGTGTTCTATAGGAACTAGATAATCCTCACTTTACGAATATTGGAGTTTAATCCTAACAATGCCGGATCAAAAGATCCTAATAACATCGGATTAGTGACTCTTAATTCGTTTCACTTACGCTCGAGTATGAGTGATGCAACACTCACAACCAAATGAAAGAATATAAAGTATAATAAATATTACAAGGTGTTTCACTCTTTGTATCTTTGTTCTCACAACTTAGAATGTAGTAATAGATAGAGATATGAGCTCAAGAATGCTTTGATTGCTTGTATGCTTGAATGCTTGAAGTTGTGTATGATATACCCAAGTCATATGGGTATTTATAGGTGTCAATCCTTCTTCAAATTCTGATATTTGTATTATTAGCGTGCGCAATCTATCTCTGACTTGGCCTATCTGAACGGTCACAAAACTATTCCAACGGTAAAATTACATGTCTAGCGTGCGCTAGTCATGCCCTCTTAGTGTGCACTATCGGTTGGTCAACAAGTCTTCAATCTTGACTTTGAAATGTGTTGGTTTGTCTCCCCAACGTCTCTTTTCCAACGGCTAAAAATGTACTTAGCGTGCGCTAACAATTATGCGTAGCGTGCGCTAGCAATTATTTAATATCAGCTTTTCCAGATTTCACGGATCTTCTTTGACTTCTTCGTTCCAACGGGTAGAATATCCAACAGTATAATTTTGACTGATTTAGCGTGCGCTAATAATTGCTGAATAGCATGCGCTATATTCTTTCCTCTATAATGTACGTTACCTTGTGTAGCGTACATAAGGGCTTTATCATTATGAGTCCAGTGGCTACTGGACTACTAAACTTGTTATCCAGTAGCGTGCGTAAGACTTGAAATGTAATGTGTGCTAAGACCTTATAGTAGCGTATGTAAATGAACATCCATAGCGTGCGGAGATCCTTTTCCTTTTTCTTTCCAGACCTTACTGTCCTCTGACTGGAGATGCGATAGCGTGCGTTAATAATATGGTGTAGCGTGCGCTAATATTGGTATTTTAGCGTATGCAGATATTGAAGCTTTTGCGTGCGCTATCCATCAGGTAGGTTCCGACTACACTGCAGTTGAGTTGACTTGACTGTTTATATGCCTCGATAGCGTGCGCTACTCTGAAGCATGTAGCGTGCGCTAAGACCAGTTTCCTTCAAAATAACATCTCAATGAGATACGACTTGTTAAATGAATACGATCATCATCAAAATACTTTGAGTCAACAATCTCCCCCTTTTTGATGATGTCAAAACATTTAATATATTCCTGCAAAAAACATTTTAAAAATTTTCGAATCAAGGTAACTTGTTCCACATGTTAGTATGCACCGTTTTTTGTAGTATTTCTCCCCCTTTTTGACATAAACAAAAAGGAACTACCCCTGAATCGTTGCAAATAATACCAACCAAATGTCATGAACCAAAACGAAAGCATATAATCAACAAATGCCAAACTTCATGAAACCAAACAAAAATGCAAATTTCATTAACCAATAGTTCAAGCATTACAGTCATTCAAAGCATGAGACATGAAAACAATTTGAAAGATAAGTTGCTACAACAAGTATCAAACTCCTAGAATCTACGAAGCTTGATTGGAAGAGGAGGATGGGAATGGGAACGACGGGTGAGTGTATCGGATGAAATCAGAGATCAGCCCTCGAACTTCCCAGACTTCTGAGTGCAGAGACCGAACATCCTCACGTATTTCTATTTGAGATGTCTCGATGCTCCGCATCCGAGCAATGAGATCACTTTCTTCTTCTTCTTCGGTGATGCTGTCTTTCATCGGATGCTTGCGTTTGGAAGTGGGCTTCCTCACGAACTCCCCGGTTTGCATTTTCCAAAGTGTGTGTGGTCCTCGACGAGTGATTCTCTCCTACGGTGTAGGCACACGTGACCCTTTCTCCACTTGGTCATCTTCGCGAAGATAAGGGAAGAGGATCCAGCCTCGGTTGGTCGTCCGGACATAATGCATGGCTTTTAGTGAGTAGTCCGAAATCTCATGGCCGAGAGAGACGGGGACAGCCTTGTCCTTCGACAAATACACGTGATGAAATCTGAATATTGCTATGAGAATGGAACCATAAGGCATTCCAGCCTTGCGGGATCGAGACGCATAGTTCTTCGACCGAAAAAGGTCGCCCTTCATTTTCATCCAACTAGTGACGATATCGGCAAAATTCAATTTATCATCATTAAGCACTCGGTATACAACGTGTTTGTCGACTCCCACTAACTTGTGTTGAGTGTTCACCTTTGGCATTATACACTTTGTGAGAGCCACTAAAAGGAGTCGGATGTTAATCCCAAAGTCATCGTTCTCGGAGAATTCGTCGATTATATCAATTACAGCTTTTGAACTCAGGAATTCTTTCACGTCAATCTCCCTTACACCAATTTCTTCAGCAAGCGATTTTCCAGTACATGAAAACCCGTCGGATGGTAGACCAAAATTTGCGTTAAAATTTACGAGGAAACTCTCATTATCGTTCCTCCAACCACACTCCCTAAGACTAGGGATCATGAGCCTTCACTGTCAGCAACATCAAGGTTTGCGTAAAATTCGCGAACAAGTTCAGGAAATATGGGATCCTTACATTCAACGAATCGGGCAATCCCAATGGAAGTGAAAAAATCAGTAATTTCAACATTTACCCGTTCTAGGCTCGGAAAGTTGAAGAAATAGCAGTCCGTAATATGTTCTTGAGGGAGAATTTCATAAAACACCTTCGACGCGGTGTATGACACGAATCGGGTAGCATCGTATTCTGGGTCGCGCGGACGTTTGGCATTTTTGTAGGTTTTATCCATAGCTTTGCGGCCTTTGCTTGATATGAATTTGGAAGAAATTTGAAGATTTGAAGAAGAAATCGGAATATGATGGTTCGGATTTGTCGATTAGGGTTCTTTACTGAAAAGGGGATCGGTGTTTGCGTATGTTATGAGAGAATGAAATGGTTTCTGAGCTGAACAGACTTTATATAGTGGACTGAGTCGTTTTAATTAGCATACGCTAGGAATGTAAGATTAGCGTAGGTTAGGAGTAAATTGGAAGCTCACTGGACTGTCCAGTAGCAGATTCGGAATATGAAGGGTTTTAATTAGCGCACGCAAAATATAAATGGTTAGCGTACGCTATCGGAAATGAAAGTTAGCGCGCGTTACAAAGATGAAGCTAGCGCGCGCTAGCGAATGGAACGTTTTCAAGGATATTGATTTCTTGAGTAGAAAGCTAATTTCAAAAGTTGTCTAGATGTCCCATACCAAGTTGCAAACGAATAGAATTAACTGATTCTTCGGGAAGAGGTTTCGTAAAGATATCAGCTAGTTGGTCCTTCGTCTCGACAAAAATTAAGCATATATCTTTCTTTGCACATGATCGCGTAAAAAGTGATGTCTAATGTCTATATGCTTAGTTCTACTATGCAACACAGGATTTTTACTTAGATTAATCGCACTAGTATCATCACATAGAATAGGGGTATTTTCAAAATATATGTCGTAGTCGCGGAGTTGATTTTTACTCCATAACACCTGAGCACAGGCACTCCCTGCAGCAACATATTCGGCCTCAGCTGTGGACAACACCACACTGGTTTGCTTTTTACTTCCCCAAGATATTAGACATGATCCAATAAAATGACACATACCACTAGTACTCTTTTTATCAATTTTACATCCGCCGAAATCGGCGTCACTATATGCAATCAAATTAAAGTCCAAGCAAGAGGGGACTATAGACCTAGTCCAATGGTCCCTGTCAAGTAATGAAAAATCCGTTTACATGCAATTAAATGTGATTCCTTGGGATTAGCTTGGAATCGAGCACATAAACATGTAGCAAATATTATGTCTGGCCTAGAAGCAGTTAAATATAATAGAGATCCGATCATACCTCGATATAATTTTTGATCTGCGGATTTGCCATTTTCATCTTTTTCAAGCTTTAATGATGAAGGCATTGGCGTTAAAATCACCTTGCTACTTTCCATTTTGAATTTCTTTAGGAGGTCGTTTGAGTACTTCGTTTGATGGATAAAGATTCCATCTTCGCATTGCTTGATTTGAAGCCCGAGGAAGAATGTTAATTCTCCCATCATACTCATTTCGAACTCTCCTTTCATAAGATTAGAGAATCTTGGCACAAGGATTCGTTGGTAGCTCCAAATAAAATGTCATCAACATAGATTTGGCAAACAAGTATATCATCATTCAATATTTTCACAAACAAGGTATTATCGACTTTACCTCTTTTATAGTCATTTGCAATTAAAAAATGACTTAAATGATCAGACCATGCTCGGGGTGCTTGCTTCAACCCTTAAAGTGCCTTGTTGAGCTTGTAGACGTGATCCGGAAATTGATGATCTTCAAAACCGGGAGGTTGCTTGATATAGACTTCTTCTTGAATGTAGCCATTCAAGAATGCACTTTTCACATCCATTTGAAATAGTTTGATCTTTTTGTGGGCGGCAAATGCACATAACAAACGGATGGCTTCGAGTCGAGCCACGGGAGCAAAACTTTCTTCATAATCAAGACCTTCCTCTTGATTATACCCTTGAGCGACCAAACGAGATTTATTTTGAATAGGGTAACCGTCTTCGTCACTCTTGATTTTGTGCACCCATTTAGTTCCGATAATTATTTTATCTTTAGGAGCGGGGACTAAATTCCATACATTATTGTGCATGAATTGCACAAGCTCCTATTGCATTGCCATCACCCAACTTTCATCATCAAGAGCCTCTGATATATTCTTGGGAACTATTTCGGATACGAAAGCATAATGAGCCATAAATTCGGTGGTTCTCCTTCGGGTTTGAACACCATCTTCAATGTTTCCAATCACAAGATCTTTTGGATGGTCTTTGATGTGCCTCCAATCTTTTGGTAAATCAACGATTGTGTTCGTTTGGATTTTCGAAATTTTCTTCACTTCGGTTGAGGGATCCGGAAAAGTACCTGCATCATCAAAATATTCTACCTTTCTCGGGGGTGAGATCATATCGTTGAATTTAATATGAATGGATTCTTCAACTTTATTGGTTCTAATGTTATAGATGCGATATGCTTTGCTATTTGTACAATAACTAAGAAATATTCCAGAGTCGGATTTAGCATCAAACTTGCCCAAGTTATCCTTACCATTGTTTAAAATAAATACATTGCAACCAAAAGGATGAAAATAAGCTATATTTGGCTTTTTACCCTTCCATAATTCATACGGGGTTTTAAGATGAGTTCTACAAACATGAACCGGGTTAATCACATAACATGCCGTAAAGATTGCTTCGGCCCAAAAATATTGTGGAAGAGAGTATTCATTAAGCATAGTCCTTGACATTTCTTCACAAGATCGATTTTTCCTTTCAACAACTCCATTTTGTTGAGGCGTTCTAGGAGCCAAAAAATTATGATTAATCCCGTATTTGTCACATAAGAGTTCAAATGGAGTGCAATCAAATTCATCTCCGTGATTGGTGCGGATAGAGATTATGGAGAGATTTTTCTCATTTGATACCAAACGACACCATTTAGAGAACTCGGAAAATGCATCATCCTTATGAGCTAAAATCTAACCCAAGTAAATCGAGAGAAATCATCAACAATAACCAAAGTGTAAAGTTTGCCATTTAAACTAACATATCTAGATAGTCCAATCAAATCCATATGCACAAGTTCAAGAGAGCGACTAGTGGAAACCTCGAATTTTGGTTTGAAAGATTCTCCAGTGTGTTTACCTTTTATGCATGATTCACACAAATGCTTTCTATCAAACTTGAGTTTGGGCAATCCACGAACAAGGTCGTGTCTAGATAAAATGGAAATGATAGGTAAAGATGTATGCCCCAATTTTCGATGCCATAAATATGCATTATCATCCAAAGTAATAAGACATTTTTCATTGAATGAACTTTTATCATTAAGATCAACAATATAAATGTTTCCACATCTTAAACCGACGAATGCAATTTTATTATTTCTAAATGTCGTGCAATGCGTTTGTTCAAAGCGAATTTTAAAACCTTCATCGCAAAGTTGTGAAATGCTAAGTAGATTATGATGCAAACTTTAAACAAATAATACTTTGTTGATAGAGGGAGAAGGTTCCTTACCGACTTTGCCGATTCCCTTAATTTTTCCTTTTTGATTCTCACCGAAGGTCACATGTCCTTGTTCTTGATACTCAAGGTCTTCAAACAAATCCTCGGATCCGCACATGTGCCTTGAACATCCGCTATCAATGTACCACTTGCTTTTCTTTGGTGCCGGTACCTACAAAAATAGAATTTCTCGGTTGTTTCGGTACCCAAGCCCGTTTGGGTCCTCCAAAGTTAACTATACTTATAGCATTTGGAACAATTGTCCCTTTAGGAACCCATATTTTTTTAACATTGATGGTTCTTAACTTTGAACGAACATTAACATCATGAGCTCGTTGTTTGAAAGGGGCTTTTGAGTTCTCGGTTTCGGTTTTCTTTATTTTGTCAAGGTTGATAAGAGATTGTTCCCTTTTAAATGGATCGAAACCAAGACCGTGTTTTAGCAATGGGGATTTGTGAATAGACAAAAGCTTTTCGAATTTCTAGTTTCCGATAGTAAATTTGTTCAAAATGTATTTCAACTCCTTTTGAGTTTTTGACAACTCAATTTTCAAATCGTTTTCTTTTTCAAGGCATAGGGTATGGTCGAGTTCAATATTGCCTTTGTTTCGAAGAGAGGAATTTTTGAGTTCTAGAGATTTTATTTTTCTCTTTAAAGATATATTTAATTTAACCATCTCATCATATTCCGTGTTCAAGGATACAAATGCACTTAATAACTCATCGTCATGATGAACTTCTTGTGAATCGCAAAAATCAAATGCATCATATTCGTCATCATTGAGTTTAGAACTTACCTCGATATTGCTTTCAGAGTCGAGTGCCATAAATGCAAGATTGGTATCAAGAGATCTTTCAATCTCCTCCACGTCATCACTCCAAGAAGCGATTAGGACCTCCTTCTTTTTGAATCTTTCCATTTGAGGCTTTGAAGAGGATCCTCGGCATTCATTGGCATAGTGACCGGCTTGACCGCATTTCCGACAATTATTGTCGAACTTCTTTATAGGAGCATAGCCACTCTTATTTTGCTCTGTCTTGCCATCCTGACCAAGGAAACTTCGCCTTTTTTGAATTAGGCTTTTATACCTTCTAAAATTTTTGGCGTAGAGAGCAAGTTCCTCGTCATCTTCATCTTCGGGAAGATCTTCCTCGACATCGCTATCAACATTGAATGCGACAACTTTTTCCCCAGATTTTGGTTTAGTACATCTAGACTTGAGAACGATCTCATAATTGATGAGTGACCCGATGAGGGCACTAAACTCAAGTTTGTTGAGATCCTTGGATTCCATGATTGTGGTAACCGTAGCATCCCATTCTCGTGGCAACGAGTGAAGAATTTTATTGGCTTTGTCACTACTCGATATAGGTTTTTCGAAAGATACAAGTCCATTGGTTATAGCCAAAAATCGATCCAACATATTTGTGATCATTTCCTCGTCTTTCATGGAGAAGAGTTCGTAGTCATGAAGTAGCATGTTGATTTTAGACTCCTTGACTTGGGTGGTTCCCTCATGAGTTACTTCGAGAATTTCCCAAATTTCCTTTGCGCTTTCGTAGGAAGATATCCTATTGAGTTCTTCGGGATTAAGGGCACAATAGAGAAGTTGAGTAGCACGTGAATTGATGTGCGTGTTCCTCCAATCCTCGTCGTTGAACTCATCAAACTTTTTCAACGATCCATCTTCTTTCTTTGCAAGCTTCGGACCAAGGGCAATAACTTTCCAAATTTCAATATCATAGGCTTGAACGAAGATAGCCATTTTCTTTTTCCATGTCATGAAATTGGAACCGTCGAAGAAGGGAGGACGGTTGAGAGCATTTCCTTCGATTTGGCCAAGAAGTGCCATTTGCGGATCTTTTTCCCTTAGGTGGTTAAACCTTTAAAAAGAGACCCGCTCCAATACCAACTGAAGAGATAAATTCACCACTAGAAGGGGGGTTGAATAGTGGTAATGCGGATTATCGAACTTTCTCGCGAATAAAAGAAAATTGTGCGGAAATAAAAGACTCAAAGATTTATAGAGGTTCGGCAACTTGCCTACGTCCTCTCTCCGACTTATTTTTCTATTGGCTCAAGAACAACCACACACTTGACTCGTCTTCGATCGGTCTGAGTACAACAACCGTTACAAATGCTTGTCTTCTATTGGTCCAAGCACAACCACTCTCAAAATAAACTTTGTTTATCTAGTGTTCTATAGGAACTAGATAATCCTCACTTTACGAATATTGGAGTTTAATCCTAACAATGCCGGATCAAAAGATCCTAATAACACCGGGTTAGTGACTCTTAATTCGTTTCACATACGCTCAAGTATGAGTGATGCAACACTCACAACCAAATGAAAGAATACAAAGTATAATAAATATTAGAAGGTGTTTCACTATTTGTATCTTTGTTCTCACAACTTAGAATGTAGTAATAGATAGAGATATGAGCTCAAGAATCCTTTGATTGCTGGTATGCTTGAATGCTTGAAGTTGTGTATGAGATACCCAAGTCCTATGGGTATTTATAGGTGTCAATCCTTCTTCAAATTCTGATATTTATATTATTAGCATGCGCAATCGATATCTGATTTGGCCTATCTGAACGGTCACAAAGTTGTTCCAACGGTAAAATTACATGTCTAGCGTGCGCTGGTCATGCCCTCTTAGCGTGTGCTATCGGTTGGTCAACAAGTCTTCAATCTTGACTTTGAAATGTGTTGGTTTGTCTCCTCAACGTCTCTTTTCCAATGGCTAAAAATGTACTTAGCGTGCGCTAACAATTATGCGTAGCGTGCGCTAGCAATTATTTAATATCAGCTTTTCCATATTTCACAGATCTTCTTTGACTTCTTTGTTCCAACGGGTAGAATATCCAATGGTAGAATTTTGACTGATTTAGCGTGCGCTAATAATTGCTGAATAGCATGCGCTATATTCTTTCCTCTGTAACGTACGTTACCTTGTGTAGCGTACGTAAGGGCTTTATCATTATGAGTCCAGTGGCTACTGGACTACTAATCTTGTTATCCGGTAGCGTGCGCAAGACTTGAAATGTAACGTGTGCTAAGACCTTATAGTAGCGTATGTAAATGAATGTCCGTAGTGTGCGCAAATCCTTTTCCTTTTTCCTTCCAGACCTTACTGTCCTCTGACTGGAGATGCGATAGCGTGCGTTAATAATATGGTGTAGCGTGCGCTAATATTGGTATTTTAGCGTACGCAGATACTGAAGCTTTTGCGTGCTCTATCCATTAGGTAGGTTCCGACTAGACTACAGCTGAGTTGACTTGACTATTTATATGCCTCGCTAGCGTGTGCTACTCTGAAGCATGTAGCGTGCGCTAAGACCAGTTTCCTTCAAAATAACATCTCGATGAGATACGACTTGTTAAATTTGAATACGATCATCATCAAAATACTTTGAGTCAACACACTTCACCACCCACTTTTGATAATTTTCTCGTCCTTCCCTCGACTTGTTATACACCTAATTTACAACCAAATCTTGACCAAGGGTTCAAACAGATGAATTTTTCATCAAAAATTAGATAATGGCTAATAAAATGTGCTGGATCAAAAAAATAAGGCTTAGGTCCAAATGGGCTTCTAATGGTGATTATGTCGAGGTAAGAAAATATAAGCCAAGTGGGTTATTTCTAATTGCCTTTATCACTTTACTGCATGAGATCACTAACATAGTCTTGACATGTATAATTGATTAAGTTCTAACATGAACACAACATGTTCGACCCCCACAAGAAGAAATAGTGAGCATGTATATGTATAATTATTTGTATATGTGTATATGTATAATTTGCTCTTACGGCTCAAAACTGACGAATAAAAAGGGCTTGTGCCATGAATCGCTCACGCTTTTATAAAAATCCAAAATCAAGACTAGTGAACTACCCTAATTAAAATCAAACTAGTCAATCACACCCATTTCCTATGTCAGGCCATACCTAAAATCCCCAATACACGAACTTGATTCAATCACACAAATTAAGCTAAGGACAATTTTAAATATACTACATCATAGTTTCCAAATTCAATTAACCATTCCAACTTCCCCAAACTTAATATTAAGTACACGACTCTAAAGAAAAAAAGGAAAAGAGAAAAGAAAAATAAAAGATAGTAAAAGACTAGGGTAGGAATCACCGGGCTAATGAGGGAGAAGGGCGTCCAGATGCTCGGTCAAACGATCCACCTTGGCTTGAAGTGCGCGCTGCCCCTACTCAAGCTGCTCGATCCGATGCCTCAGTGCGGCCTCCGTAGCTGAATCTCCTGCTTGGCTTGTCCTTGCACCGTCTGCCTGTGCCCTTGCCCCCGATCTGTCCGAAGGAATGGTTGGGAATCTCTTGTGCAACATCTTCAAATTTTTCTCCTCCCATGGCTAAGTGTACTCGGTGTTCGGTAGAGCTATCGTCTCATTTGCTGAAATTCGCCACTTAAAAATTCTTCCACTTTTTTCCAAAATGCCCATTTTCATAAGGAGAGTTTTGTCTAATTTTTTCACTGCCCCGACCGGGAACCGACCGTTGAAATCAGTCCCGGCATGCCGAGCTATTCCGTGACAAAACCCCCCCCCCATTATGATTGGGTTTTTCATGACATCATCCCCAATGAACAGCATTAATAAATCCTCAACACACTGTTGTTGCCCAAAATATTTATCCGAAGATTAAATACTACTGGAATGGACGGACAACAAACAAATTTGCGAGTGCACTTCCGAGAGAATATGAATAAACACAAGATTTGCCGGGTTTGTTAGGCCCGGGCTTGAATGCTCTCGCGAGATGTTATTAATACAAATATTCGTGGATACAAGTATTAATGTGAGAATCTAAGTACAATGAGTGTAAAAAGACTTTGTTAATCCAGCTCTTTAGCGAAGCTCGGTGTTCTTTATCCCTGCCGATCGTCTTCTGTATGAGAGAGGCCGAGAGAAGAAAGAACCAAAAGATAGCTGTTGCCAAATGAGAGAGGCTTGGGCCGCCGCCCAGGGGCGGGATCGAGCGTCTCGGACTGCGGCGGCTACCTTCCGCCATCGGCTGTGGCTCGGACTGAGACGGAACGAGGCGTCTGGCGGGCTGGCCAGAGGCTTTCTTCGACGCGGAAGCGGAAGACATGATTTCTGAAAGATTTCTTTGAAGCACTGTGAGTGTCACTTCAAGTATATGCCCCGAGAACAGTGAGTGTTCTTCGAGACGGTAGGAATAAAAATTTGAGGGTTAGATCCCCTTCTTCTAGCGCCAATTGTTGTTGCCCAAAATATTTATCCGAAGATTAAATACTGCTGGAATGGACGGACAACAAACAAATTTGCGAGAGCACTTCCGAGAGAATATGAATAAACACAAGATTTGCCGGGTTTGTTAGGCCGGGCTTGAATGCTCTCGCGAGATATTATTAATTCAAATATTCGTGGATACAAGTATTAATGTGAGAATCTAAGTACAATAAGTGTAAAAAGACTCTGTTAATCCAGCTCTTGAGCGAAGCTCGGTGTTCTTCGTCCCTGCCGATCGTCTTCTGTATGAGAGAGGCCGAGAGAAGAAAGAACCAAAAGATAGTTGTTGCCAAGAGTAGGAGAAAGTCAAGTGCTGTGTATTTCGGTGGTAAAAGTTCCGTGAGTGCTGAAGAATTTCCGTCCTTTGGACAAGTGCAGGCTGCCCTCTATTTATAGAGGCTGAGGAGCCTTGTATCCTAGCGGGCGATCGTCTTCCGGCCAATATAATAATGGGGCGATCGTCCTAAAGGTCACATGGGCAGTCTGCCTAAAGTCCAAGGCTACAGCCGGTAGCCAGCTGTGCGGTCCAATGAGGAGCCAGCACGCGTCCGGAGTCACTGTCACATGCGGTCCTACTGACAACTTTCGGCGGGCCTGTCGGCTGGTGGACGGATGCTGACAGGCTGTGGTCAATGATCTGTGAATTACGGATCTTGTCACGGCTCTGCACGTGGGTTCTGTCCTGGGCTTCGGCCTTTGCCGACTGAATGGCCATCGGCTCTGATCGGCACTAGGTGGTCGTCTTTATCCGGTCACCAGAGGTCGGCATCGGCCAGTTGCTGAGGGTCGGCATCGTTCAGTCGCCAAGGGTCGGTCGGCAAGTGCCGAGAGATGATCGTCTACTGGTCGGCCACCAGGAGTAGATCGCCAAGTACCGAGAGACGATCGTCTTAGGTGTCGATCGCTCGGCACCGGGACTCGCCCTGGGACCTTCGGACGGCAGATCTATCTTGGCTCCCGGGTTAAGGCTAGGTCGCCTGGTCGCTGGTTGGCAGTTCTGCCTCGGCTGCTCGGCAGTGTCTAGGTCGCCCGATCTCCTAGGCGAAAGCCGGTCGGAGAGTATAATTCTCGACACAACACACACTTCACCCTTTTTCTGAAAACCATCGCTTATATCATCCGCAATTCAAAAATCTACACCACATTCCGATTTGAATATCTCCCGGTGACCGTATATGCCATAAGGCGTTGAACGTAATAGATCATCGGGTTACGAATGGCGGTTGCCTTATTTTTTCCGCGACAAATAGACCGGCATCATTCGTAATAATTTGCCAAATTGCATTTTCGGGTGGCATGTCATCTTCATCCTCGGGGTCGGCAGTCAGCCCAAGTGCTCGACCGAACTGCTCGACCCCCCATGTATAACCTCTACCATTTAAATAAAATAAAAAGTTCCATTTTTTTCAAAAACCCCTTCCCAAATTGAGCTAAAAAATCCTTACGTCAGATCCTCATAGACTTCCCAATTCCTGGTTGCGAACCTCTCCCACCCCAATACATTCAGCAATGTCATAACATCATCATACAATCCCAATGTCATAACCTCTCCCACCCCAAAATAATTTCATCAAGATAGACTAACGGGATTGCCTTTCATTTCGTGAGCTTGCGGTGGCGTGTAACCTGTCCAAAGGATCCAAAGGCGACATTGTATCGGTTCAGCAGACCGAGGAGACTCTTGCGTTTCTCTCTCACTAGAGGTGGGGCTCCTTCCAGGAAATGACGAATGGCATCCTCCGACTGTCACAAGCACCCAAACAACCTTGAATGAAATACAATTCATTCAATAACACAAAATCAATAGAAAACAACACCAAAGACCATCCCGATTCAATCACAAATTGGTTAAACTCCACAAACGAATATCATAGTTCTCAACTATGAATTCTAACATCCTCCAACACCTCAATGATCAATTAATAGGATCATTATGTTCTTAACACTTGTGAAAAACAATTCAACAAGGATTATCAAGAACAACATCATACTAACCACCCTATAATGATAATATTACCAATATTACCACTATCACCTCAAGAACATCATCAACTCTACTAACATGATGTCTAAACAATAATCAACCACCAATTCATCATAAGTTCGGATTAATCAACAAGATTATATCAACCATTTCAGAATTATGATAATCACCTCCTAATTTATCATAAATCCTTACTAAAATGGTTATAATCTCTCAAGAACACAACCAACAACAATAATCATCTCAAGGCTATGTTAATCATCTAAAAATCTTAACATAACTCTTCCAAGACATGATCATAACCTCCAAGTATTCTTAAAACATCAAGAATACAATCAAACTCATGCCATATCATCATGTTCTTCAACATAAGTTACAAAAACTCATCAGGAATCAAGATATCCTCCACCCATCCATCAAAACACGAAGTAACCAACAATAACAACATCATAATCTCGAGTTCAACACCAGATTAATTACATGCCTCTTGAAGAAGTGAAGAACAACCTCAAACCATCAAGAAACACTCCAAACTCCAAGTTTCTAAACTCCAATCCAAGTTATGAAGATCCAAATCAGGTTGGAAGAGGCTGGAAAAGACTAATGGATGCAAAGGGATGATTTCTAGAGGAATAAATTGAAAATGGATCGTGAGAAAATGAAAGAAGAATCATGTCTTTATAATCTGCACAATGCATTATGGCCGCTATATCACCACTTTAATGTACGTTATGCATATAACGTACGTTATCGCCTCTACGTAGCGTATGCTAAGTTCTGCCAGAACTCACTGCCTCAAAACGTACCATGCATTATGTACATTATTAGCATAAGCATTACGTATGTAATGCTTGTTGACTTGGCTGCCTCGAAAGGCCACCATTATCCAATCACGTTTGGCCCCATATGCCGAAAGTCAGATGCGATCAGATACCCTATGTTACGTACGTAACCACCATAGTTTAACGTACGTAACATGTGACCTTTAACGTACATAATGCTCTACATGTAAAGTACGTTAGGTCCAATATACTTAGCCAAAATCAAACTCAAAACTCAACAAGCAACATCCCACTGGCAACACAATACCGACGACAAGTATAAATATTTCGATTCCGAAATATCCCAATATAATATACATTATATCAGTCAAATACAACAACACTTGTACAATTACAAATGAATACGTAGAACAAAACAGTGAAACGAAAAAAATATTACCCCCGGATATTACACTTTGATCCATCTAAGTTAGCCCTTCGTGGAAGTACTAGATCATAAGCTGCTCACTGATTTTATTTTGCGGACATCTAGCCACTAACTGCTTGAATCGCTCCCAATATTCATGTAAACTTTCTTCCATCATATATCTCTCACCATAAATTTCTTTTCGTATATTAGCTGCACGAGAGGCTGGGAAGTACTTTTGCAAGAAAAGACTCGTGCATCTCTTCTCATGTTGTGATATTTCCGAATGGTAAGTAGAATAGAAAATCCTTTGCCGGTTCTTACAAGGAAAATGGGAGGGCTCGTAGCTTAATTTGTTCTTCACTAACACCCGTAGGTTGTTAGGAATATGTCCTCGAATTCCACTCAGATGATGTATGAGAGAGTGCACTGCACTTGTTATTATGTAAATTCTTATCAGAAGGTAATTGGTTGTTTTTTTATTTAGTGGCAGTAACTGGAATTCCTGACTCGTAAATATATATATATATATATATATATATATAACTCAGTCAAGATATTCGAGGTATATTACAGCGCTGTGGACCCCTACATGGGACCCACCAGGCTAATCAATAAATACCGCTCTTCTAACCATCTTAGTTAGCGAGAAAAATACACATCACCACGACGAAAATTAAATAAAAATCCTGGTACAACCAGTAGACCATACATCACCAAAATCACAAATAAAATTAAGTAATACAACCATTTCCCAAATCAAAAGCCTAAGTACTCGCGAGTACTATCTATTAGTTCATAAGTATGAAAGCAAACATTTAAAATTAGCAACTAAAAGAAAGGACTCGTTTGCACATGTCAACAACCCTGGCTAGCATCCTCGTACTGCTTCAGTGCCCGCTCGATCGGCTGAACGCAACATGAAATTCATAACACGAATTTCCCCAAAACGGGTCCCCAAAGGGGTGAGCAATTACGCTCGTACAAGTAATCAAGGCAAACCATTCGATTACACATTTCATAGTAAATGCATCAAGTCATTTCAAAATCCAAATCCAGACATGTCTTTTCCGGAAAACAATAGTCAATAATCACAGTTCAATCTTGTCTAGGACCGGGGCTAAACCACTGGTCTAATCCGAGGCCTCTATGGACCATCCCGGACTGGCCATAGTTAAAAATCAAAATCACGCATATGCATCGCCTAGGACCGGGGCTAAACCATTGGTCCCATCCAAGGTCTCTATGGTCCATCCCGGACTGGCTAGCCAACAAGCTCGTGAATCCGGGGCTAAACGACTGGATTCCTCCGAGGCCCCTTCGGACCCTCCCGGAGTGATCAAAGCACATACATATTATACATCACCATTTCATGTTAAGCATAAAGGTTTCACAAGAACACTTCCCTTGAGTAATTAATGACGAAACGAACGGAACAGAGAATCAACCACAATCGCTAGGAACCGACAACCACGAACCTAACGATTTGAAGAATAAAATGACAACCCATTCTACACGAGTACGAAAATGGAATATGCCCGAAAACCCACCTACAATTCATGTAAATTCGTACAAAAACAACAACGAGGGCAGATGGCAACCGAACCCTCTCGATTTCACCAATACCACGAAATTTACCATGAACTCGTAGGTAAAACATGAATACCACTGAGATAAATCACATACATCATGGATTAATCAACAACACGGAACGTTACGAACATTAAATCGAAAATCCCCAAATTTTCCAAAAGTAGGGTTCTAAGAGATTACCTCGGATCGAAGACGAAGAACAAGTGCTGGTGTTGTTAGTATATACCAAGAACTCAAGAAAGATGATGGCTTGGAGTTACAAGACTTCGAATCGCCCAGAAATTGCCCAAGAGTTGCCTAAATCGCCCCAGCCGCGGAGGAGGAAGAGAAGTGAGTAAAAATGGACGAATCTGGGTCAACCCTCGGGTATATATAACCAGATGGTTTAAGGTGCGCTAACGGCTCACGATTAGCGTGCGCTAACAGTCCCCCGATAGCGCGCGCTATCGAGCTATAGCGTGCGCTACCTGTTTGGCATCCAGAGTCCAGCCACAATTGGAATACCGCATTAGCGCGCGCTACCACACGCCTAGCGTGCGCTAAGCCCCGACTATAGCGTGCACTAACCCAGAGACTTAGCGTGCACTAAACTGCTCGTCAAGTGAGCAGAAACAACCTAATGCCACTGCTGTACTCGAATCATTAGCCTGTGCTACTGGGCGAGTTTAGGGTGCACTACACAATGAAGTTAGCGTGCACTACACAACAATATTAGCGCGCGCTATCGAGTGCAGACAGTAGAACAGATAACACTCAAAGATGGAAAACGGGGAATTCTTCCCCGGATGAAAATAATGTGCACCCGACACCAAACAATGGACTGAAGAAGACCCACGAACGACGAGTTCGAGTCAGAACTAAAGCACTTAAAAGAAAACATAATTCTGACTACCCAATGGTTCGGAAAACGGCAATGATAGTAATTTCCCTGTAGCTTTGGGAACATACAAAATAGCCCAGAACATCCGAAATGCCAAACGAAGCCTCACAACATGCATAATAACATAAGACGGATTTACAGCAACCCCGAAATGGCGGTTCTGAACGACGAATACGAGAATCAAACCAAATAGCGATGGAAATGACAATAAAAACGAAATTGAGTAAAACAAGTCCAGAACAAGCTCCGACGACAAAAAGTCAACTATTAAATACTCTCGAAATATCAATACGATTACAAGCGAGTCACTAAAAATGAAAAATACACCAAGATGAAAAATATCGGAAAAAGGAAAAATGCGGATATTACATTCCCCCCCTCCAAAAACAATTTTCGTCCCGAAACTTAAGAAACAAACAACTCGGGGTACCTAGCACGCATGTATCCTCGGTTTCCCAAGCTGCCTCCTCAACGCCATGTCTCAACCACTGGACCTTAACCTATGGAATGGTCTTATGCCTCAATCGCTTTTCACGGTGCTCCAAAATCTTCAAGCGACGCTCCTCAAAGGTAATATCCTTAGCGATATCGATCTCGCCATAGTCGATGAGATGACTAGGATCCGAAACATATTTCCTCAGCTGGGAAACATGGAAAACGCTATGGACGTGACTCAATGCCGGAGGCAACACCAAGCGATATGCCAAATCGCCAACTCTCTCGAGAATCTCAAAGGGCCCAATAAATCTCGGACTCAACTTTCCCTTCTTCCCGAAACGGAAAACTCCCCTCGTCGGCGACACCTTTAGCAAAACATGGTCTCCCACCTCGAATTCCAAAGGTCGATGACGAACATCAGCATAGGATTTTTATCGACTCTGAGCAGTCAACATCCTCTCCCGAATCAATTCCACATTCTTTCTCATCTCCAAAGCGACATTCGGTTCGGTCCCGACCAAATCGGACGCCTCATTCCAACAAATCAGTGATAGACATCGTCGCCCATAAAGCACCTCATACGGTGCCATCTTGATCGAGTGTGCCAACTATTGTTGTACGTGAACTCGATCAACGACAAATGCTCGTCCCAATCACTGCTCCAATCGAGAGTACAAGCACGCAATATATCCTCAAATATCTGGATAGTGCGCTCCGACTACCCATCCGTCTGAGGATGAAAAGAAGTACTCAGACGCAAGCGATTACCCAATGCCTTATGTACCGCCTGCCAAAAAATGCGATATAAAACGGACATCACGATCTAAAAAAATAGTCTTCGGAGTATCGTGAAGCCTCACGACCTGCGCAATAAATACCCGAGCTAACCTTCCGGATCCCAAGTATCCTTGATGCCCAGAAAATGTGCCGACTTGGTTAGACGATCCACAATCACCCAAACCATACTCATACCAGACTTTGATCTCGGCAAGCTCATGTTGAAGTCCATTGAAATGTCTTCCCTTTTAATTCCGAAATGGGAAGCGACTGCATCAACCCGGCTGGTCGCTGATGCTCGATTTTGACCTACTGACAAGTCAAACATCTCGCTACAAATTGCGGGGCCTCCCCCTTCATATAGTTCCACCAAAAGTTCCTCCTTAGCTCCTTGTACATCTTACTCCAACCAGGATGAACCGAGTAAGGCGTAGCATAGGCCTCACGCAAAATACTCTGCCTCAATTCTAAGTCGTTCGGTACACAAAGCCGACTCTGGAATCTCAACACACCATACTCGTGAATCACAAATCTAGGAGACTTCCCCGTAAGAACATTTTTTTGGATTTGAGTAATCATCTGATCCTCCAACTGCTTCAGTTTAATTTCATCGATCAGCGACGACGAAATCTCCAAAGCATAAAGTTGCTCGACAGCTCACGGCAAAAAAATCTCAACACCCAACTCGATCAAATCACACTGAAGCTCAGATTGAGACGTAAGTATCTCAAGCATCCGCAACATAACCAGTTTCCGACTCAAGGCGTCTACCACGACGTTCGCCTTGCCCGGATGATAAAGGATTTCGAGGTCATAATCCTTAATCAATTCCAACCACCTCCTCTGACTCATATTCAACTACCACTGAGTGAATATGTACTTCAGACTTTTATGGTCGGTAAAAATCTGACATGCAGAGCCAAAGAGATAATGATGCCAAATCTTGAGCGCAAAAACAACTGCCGCTAAATCCAAATCGTGAGTAGGGTAGTTGAGCTCATACGGCCTCAACTGTCTCGGCGCATACGCAATAGTCTTGTCATGCTGCATCAAGACGCACCCAAGACCCTGACCCGAAGCATCACTATAAACAGCAAAACCCTCGTTGCCACATGGCAACGCCAGAATCGGGGCTAAAGTCAAACGCCTCTTTAGCTCCTCAAAAATCGACTGTATTTCGTCATTCCAAATGAACTTCTCAGATTTCTGAAGCAAATGTGTAAGTGTCCGAGCCAGTTTGGAGAACCCCTTGACGAACCTACGACAGTAGCCAGCCAAACTCAAGAAACTACGGACCTCCTTCACATTCTTAGGCGGTGCCCAATCCAGCACTGCCTTAATCTTCTGTGGATCCACACGGACCCCTTCGGATGAAATCACGTGACCCAGAAACATCGCTTCCTTCATCCAGAACTCACATTTCGAGAACTTTGCATAGAGTCGCTCGATCCTCAAAACGTCCAAAAACACATGCAGATGATGCGCGTGTTCCTCCTCATTCTTCGAGTAGATAAGGATGTCATCAATGAAGACAATAGCACACTTATCCGTACTCGATGCAAACCTTGTTCATCAACAGCATGAACATTTTCGGCGCGTTAGTTAGCCCGAAGGGCATAAGCACAAACTCATAATGTCCGTATCTCGTCCGGAAAGCTGTTTTCGGAATGTCGGACTCCTTCACCTGAAGCTAATAGTATCACGATCTCAAATCAACCTTCGAGAATACCACAGCTCCCTGCAACTAATCAAGCCAGTCATCGATCCTCGCAAGTGATACTTGTTCTTGATGGTCACTTTGTTTAGATCGCGATAGTCGATACATAAACAGAGTGAACCGTCCTTCTTCCGCACAAACAATACCAGTGCGCCCCAAGACGAAGCGCTCGGTAGAATATACCCCGACTCAAGAAGCTCACTCAACTGGTTCTTCAACTCAGCCATCTCTGAAGGTGCCATGCGATGCGGCGTCTTCAAAATAAGAGCCGCACCCGACTCTAACTCGATAGCGAACTCAACCTCACTGTCTGGTGGTAACACCAGTAACTCGTCAGGCAATACATCAGGGAACTCACTAACGACCGGAATCAATGAAAACTCGACCCCACCATCTTCCGCCTTCAAAGCGTAGAATAACCAGTACACCTCTTCCGCAGGAATCACATCGTCTTCGAGGCGTTAATTACGAACTTCTGGTTTTCTATCTTTCGCCCCACGAAAGAGTGCTCGGTGCCATCCTCGGATAACATGGTGATGATTCTCGTGCGGTAGTTCATGATCGCAACATGCCGCCCGAGCCAATCATCCCCGAGAATCAAATATTCACCCTAAATATTCACAACAATAAAATTAGAGAGCCAAGCCCTCTCATAAATAATCACAGAACAATCTCGGATCTCCCGATCACCAACGATCCTATCACCGCTAGGAAGTTTAATGATGAAAGGCTCCCAAGGCGACAAGTAGTGAAGACCCAAACGGCGCACACATTCCAGAAAGAAGAATGGATGCATAGCAGCAGAATCGAAAAGCACTGACAGGATGAGAATGGATATGAACGTTACCTTTAGCCATGGTAGATATCGGATCATTGGCCCTCCTCATCTCATAAATACGTGGATGAGTGGAGCCGACACTGGAAGCTCCCCTTCTAGCGGGCTGACCCCGACCTCTCCCTCGGCCGACACTCTACAGAGACTGCGGAGCAAACTACACTTAGTTCACACTCGGCTCCGTAGGTGATGGAAAATAAGCCTGGGCACCGAGAGTCTTCCCCAAACGATCACAAAAGGAAGCCTTGTGGCCCGGCTGGCCACAAGTATGACAAGCCAACTCCGGACCAGGACAATCCCGGTTTCTATGTCCCAACTAGCCACAGTTACAACACCTGATCTCTCGAGTGGGGGTGATGGAGGAACCTTAGAAGCCCCTAGAAGAACGAGCCGAACCACTTGTAGGAACATTAGCAGACTGAGGCTTCTGCTAAACTCCGCCCTTGTGACCCAAAAAGTTACCGATAGATTTCTCTTTCTTATTTTCTCAAGCTGCCTCACTGGCCGTCAAGGACATATCATAAGCAAAAGCTCTACTCTGATAGTCCTTTAGGGTGGTGTAGGAGAGCCCAGACATGTAATCACGAATCTTCAGTTTCATCTGCCTTGAAAAGTGGCAGATTTTGTCACTCTCCTCCTTAACCTGTGCCTTCACGTCGCCCAATTTCTGGTTGAAAGCCTGAGAAACTGGAATATCTCGAGGCTGAGCATCATAAAAAGCATGGACTCGGGACTGACGAACTAGCCACAGACAGTATTCAGCTTCTATAAGGTATCTGAACTCGGCCCACGAAGCATTATGATCCTGAGTCTTAACATCCTCCCACCAAACAGCAGCCTCCCTATTGAGAAAATACTGGGCGATTGGGACCTTGAAATCCTCAAGACAGTTAGTGGCGACAAAGATCTTAGACATCTCTTTGATCCACCTCTCCCAGTTAATCTGGCCTAAAGCCTCGGAAAACTGAGAAGGATGCATCTTGGTGATGTCCCGAAGCCCACGATCTGTTCCGGCCTAAGCAGTATGAGCCAGAGCCAGGTCCTGAACCTCCTGGGCTATCATAGCCATTTGGTTCACCATTTGTTGCATCATAGCTGCAACACCAATGTCGGCGTCATTGCTGGCTGTATCGTCTTGAGTGGCGGTATGGCCCTGATGACCATCATTACTGCCGGCTCCAGAAGAGTGTGACGCAGCCACCCCATTGGCTACCCCACGTCCCCGGCCGCGTCCACGACCTCTACCATGACCTCTTCCAACATCCATATAGGAGATAAGAGGTAGCAAAAGCAATTCGATGATAAGTACGAGAGGAAAACAATCACAGTTCAAGAAACGGAAGTACGAGAGGAGAAAATAAGAGAATCTAGTAAGGAAAACTTACAAGCACTGAATGTACCGAGATGATGGCAGCAGGGTGATGATGTGCAAAATAAAACACAACTAGACCCAATTAACCAACAAGACTAGGTATCCATAAACCTAGTGCTCTGATACCATTTTATGTAACACCCCGATGATATTCGAGGTATATTACAGTGCCGTGGACCCCTATATGGGACCCACCAGGCTAATCAATAAATACCGCTCTTCTAACTATCTCGGTTAGCGATAAAAATACACATCACCACGACGAAAATTAAATAAAATGCTTGGTCCAACCAGTAGACCATAAAGCACCAAAATCACAAAAAAAATTTAGTAATACAACCATTTCCCAAATCAAAAGCCTAAGTGCTCGCGAGTACTATCTATTAGTTCACAAGTTTGAAAGCAAACAATTAAAATGAGCAACTAAAAGAAAGGACTCGTTTGCACACGTCAACAACCCTGGACAGCATCCTCGTACTGCTCCAATGCCCGCTCGACCGGCTGAACGCAACCTGAAATTCAAAATACGAATTTTCCCAAAATGGGTCCCCAAAGGGGTTAGCAATTACGCTAATACAAGTAATCAAGGCAAACCATTCACTTACACATTTTTCGGAAAACAACAGTCAATAATCACAGTTCAATCTTGCATAGGACTAGGTGTAAACCACTGGTCCCATCTGAGGCCTCTATGGACCCTCCTGGACTGGCCATAGTTAAAAATCAAAATCACGCACATGCATCACCTAGGACCGGGGCTAAACCACTGGTCCCATCCGAGGCCTCTATGGACCCTCCCGGACTGCCTAGCCAACAAGCTCGTGAATCTGGGGCTAAACCACTGGATTCCTCCGAGGCCCCGTCGGACCCTCTCGGAGTGAGCAAAGCACACACACATTATACATCACCATTTCATGTTAATCATAAAGGTTTCACAAGAATACTTGCCTTGAGTAATTAACGACGAAATGAACGGAACGGAGAATCAACAACGATCGCTAGGAACCGACAACCACGAATTTAACCGTTCGAAGAATACAATCACAACACATTCTACACGAGTACGAAAATGTAATAAGCCCGAAAACCCACCTACAATTCATGTAAAGTCGTACAAAAATAACAATGATGGCGCATCGCAACCGAACCTTCTCAATTTCACAAATACCACAAAATTTACCATGAACTGGTAGGGAAAACATGAATACCACTGAGATTAATCACATACATCATGGATTAATCAACAACACGGAACGAACCGAACATTAAATTGAAAATACCTAAATTTTCCAAAAGTAGGGTTCTAAGAGATTACCTCAGATCGAAGACGAAGAACAAGTGCTGTTGTTGTTAGTATATACCAAGAACTCAAGAAAGATGATGGCTTGGAGTTACAAGACTTCGAATTGCCTGAAAATTGCCCAAGAGTTGCCTAAATCGCCCAAGCCGCGGAGGAGGAAGAGAAGTGAGTAAAAATGGACGAATCTGGGTCAACCCTCGGGTATATATAACCAAATGGTTTAGCGTGCGCTAACAGTCCCCCGATAGCGCGCGCTATCGAGTTATAGCGTGCGCTTCCTGTTCATCATCCAGAGTCCAGAAAAATTTTGCCACAACTGGAATACCGCATTAGCGTGCGCTGCCACACACCTAGCGTGCACTAAGCCCCGACTATAGCGTGCGCTAACCCACAGACTTCGCGTGCGCTAAATTCCTCGTCCAGAGAGCAGAAACAACCTAATCCCACTGCTGTACTCGAATCATTAGCGCGCGCTACTGCAAGAATTTAGGGTGCGCTACACAACAAAATTAGCGCGCGCTAACGAGTGTAGAAAGTAGTACAAACAGCACTCAAAGATGGAAAATAGTGAATTCTTCCCCGGATGAAAACAACGTGCACCCGATACCAAACAATGGGCTGAAGAAGACATACAAACGAAGAGTTCGAGTGAGAACTGAAGAACTTAAAAGAAAACACGATTCTGACTACCCAAAGGTTCGGAAAATGGCAACGATAGTAATTGCCCCATAACTTTGGGAAATTAGAAAACGGCCCAAAACATCTGAAATACATGATACTGTTAGGCGTATTTTTATGCGCTTTTATATCATTATTTTATATCCATCTTGAGCCTAAATCAGCATAAATGAGCTTTTAATGCATTATTTTTATATGTTTTGCAGGAAATCGGAGTCCGGAAGCCAAAACGATGAAAAACGGGCGAAAATAGCAGTTTTTGATCATGAGCCGCGGCACACACCAAGTGAACCGCGGCACACGAAGACAACCAGCGAATGATGTGCACACTGTACTGTGTGCCGCGGCACACATCAAGTGAGCCGCGGCACAGAAAGCGCAAAAAGACGCCACTGCCAGGAAATGTTTGTTGGTGTGTGGAAAAAAAAAACTAAGTGTGCAGATTTTGTACAAGTTGGGCCGCGGATTTTGGGCTTTTGGGGAGATTGAGAGGTGCACTTTGGGGATGCATTATTTTTATTTTATTTATTGTATTGGTCGGAAACCCTATGGAGGAGATGGGCGATTGTAAAATAAAATCTATAAAAGGCGTCAATTATCAGAACGGGAAGGGCAGGTCAGAATTGGGGGATTATCAAGAAATCAAGGGAGTATCGATAGATAAGGAGAAAACAAGGTGTAGATTTGCGGGGCAACGACAAGACCACGGATCCCTACGGTTTTTCTGCATCTTAGTTTTTAGATCTATTCGAGTAGGATTTTGATTGTAGCCAATTTCATGACGGTTTGATTATTCATTATTATTTCGATTTACTCGTTATTCTATTGAATTGGATTCTTCTTACTGTTCTTAATGCTTATTAATTGTCTGGCCAACAGTTAATTTGTTTTGAATGTCTTTATGGATTCGGGAGATGAAATTTAGGCCTAGTTCTTGTTAGACGAATCATAATTTTCGTGAGATAGGGATATACTCATGCGAATTGTGAAGCATGTTATTGTGGGAATTCTTGAACTGTTTTAGCTATTAATTATCTGATTCGAATAGGGATATCTCAAGTTAGTAATTCGTAGTATTTTCTATCGACCTTGGGAAAGGCTTTAGAATAATTTAGGAATTCCTGGCTTACAATCAATTGAATAACAGTGAATTGAATCGAATAAATATCATTCCCGATTGTTTGAGGTGACAATCATAATCCTACCCCTTATTAGTATTATTATTATTATTAGTAGTAGTAATAGTATTATTATTTACTTTCTGCAATTAGTTTAGATATAAACTCTATTTAATTGTTCTTCAAATAAAATTGTGAGTTGACTATATTTTGGTACTTAGTGAAATCAGTCCTCGAGGGAACGATAGTTTACTTATCACTTTATTACTTGTTGACACCGTGCACTTGCGGCATATTGTGAGAGATTTTCCCACAACAAGTTTTTGGCGCCGTTGCCGGGGACTGATTTTTTGCTAATATCAATACCAAGCGACTCTAATTTTAATTTGAAATTTTTTTTTTCTTTAGTCTCTATATTTTTATTTTCTTCATTATGTTTTCCTATGAGTATCGTGGCCGTTGGCATTTCATAAATTTCGATGTTCTTAATAATTTGCCAAACAGTCGATCGGCCCCTCCCCAAAACAAAAGACCATGCTTGAACAATGTGTAGACACTCTTAAAAAATCCTGATAGTACTCTTTTTGAGCTAGAATGTGCACGTCGTGGTCTTGAGATTCACTATGGTTATTTTGCAGCTCATATATTTAGTAGTGAAGATGAAGGGGAGGTTGAGATGAAAGACATGTTAAGTTTTAGGGTCGATCCCCCAGCACCCGATAATTACATAAAGTGTGATGAGCCTGTAGAAGAAGTTACTAATGATGATGTTTCCAAAGAAATTTTATTAAATTGTCATCAAACATCGACTAATAAGGCGAACACTTATGTGCCAAAAATTTTATTGACGGTGCCGCGCATAATTTTTCCTAAATCCATAATGGGAGAGATTGACCCCATTACTCATGATTTTGTTGAGGCTGATTCTTCGAGTTCTAATGAGGTTGTGCATGATAAGTCTTTATTATTTGCCCATTCGAACTCTGCTTATTTTTTCATGCCTTATCATTATTATATTCTTCCATCATTTTTTGGTTGTCCGCATAATTATTCTTATTCATTATTTTTGGCAACCGGGCATGAGTCAAAGCCTCCCTTGTGGAATAAGAGGCTTATTGATTGCAAGAAGGGGGCATTTGGCAATCTCCCTAGAAAGAAACCACGTTATATTTTTTTTTTCGCCACGTCGTGCTCAAGACGTAAAATAGAGCGCTGGATGGGAGGCAACCCATCATTTTTACTTGCTTTTTAGTTAGTTGTTTTTTTTTTATTATTATTTTTCGTTTTTAATTTTTCTTTGTTATGTTATTTCATTTGGATTCGTGTATTCTTGTTGGCCCTTATTTCTCTGATATTTCTTTTTAACCCCTATGAATTATTATTCTTCATATTCTAGTCTTTCTTGATTTAATGTCTATTGTTATCTCATGACTAGAGAATAAGTTTGGGGGTCCCTTGTGATGTTGGGCGTTATTTGAAGTATGGATTGACCGACGTTTCCACTCAGACATGTGCGGGTGTTCAAGAAGACATTTGGAATAAGTTTCACTTTTCCTTATGTCTTTTATTTTCACATGAGTTTTATTATTGATAATGTTATGTGTAGTGGACTTTATTTTGCATGTTGTTGATGGTTTTTGCAAGCTTGAATTTTTCGTGAATTTTTCGTGCTTCCATGTGTAAAACTGGTGTTACGATACTGATTTCTCTTTGAAGAAACAGTTGACTTTTGGTCGAGTTGTTGTCAGCGATTTCTGTTTCTGTTGAGTATTCATTTAGGTCCGAAATTTTATCGTTTTTGTAGAAATTTTAGCAGATAAGAAAGGAGACATACGTGTTTGCAAATCACCGTTTATACGTTTGGTTAAACTTTTCGCGTAGCTAGTCGTCCAAAGATTACGAGTCTTGTTGGCATTTGGATTGAGTTTAGGGTCGGACAGTTTTTCCAAAAAGTCGAGATACTATTTGTTCTATGATGGGAAGTTTAGTAACCGGGGGTATTCACGTGACCCGTTGTTTACTCTCGCGTAAAACGAAGACCCTGAATAGATTAATAATTTAGAAATATCGCATTACCGATGATGGGAAGCCTAGTAACCAGGGGTATTCACGTGACCCGTTGTTTACCCTCGCGTAAAACAGCAACCTTGACATGCGAGACTTGCTATTCGAGTTTTTTCTCCGCTGTAGAGGGGGGCTTAGTAACTAGAAGCATCCATGTGCCCCATGAGTGTCTTTTACGTCAAACGGTTCCCCGATACATGAGAATGGAAATCCACCCTAGGATCATCCCGATGAAATATCCCGAGAACCGAAACCTAGTGGTTAACTCGAATCATATTATTGATCATACATAAGGAAATGCTGTCCTAGGCGTAATTTTGATAATGAAACTCTTGAATTTTGCCACTAGACTGTGGGACTAGGCGAATTGGCTTGTTTAATCTAACCCTTCATATTGACGATCGGTTAAATTCACGATTGTTAATCTTCGAGCTTGATTTTTTTCATGAACGATTGATTAGGACTGAAATTGGTTACTTTGTGGAATCAGTGTCCGGGACGTGACTCACTATTACGATACTTGTATTATTCTTTGAGATTTTCAGGGTAGTATTGATTAAGTTGAGCACTATGGATTTGCATGATTATTCACGATACATTTTGTTTAAAATTGAAAATTGTTTGCTTGAGGACAAGCAAAGGCTCAAGTTTAGGGGTATTTGTTAGGCGTATTTTTATGCGCTTTTATATCATTATTTTATATCCATCTTGAGCCTAAATCAGCATAAATGAGCTTTTAATGCATTATTTTTTTATGTTTTGCAGGAAATCGGAGTCCGGAAGCCAAAACGATGAAAAACGGGCGAAAATAGCGATTTTGGTCATGAGCCGCGGCACACACCAAGTGAACCGCGGCACGAAGACAACCGGCGAATGATGTGCACATCAGACTGTGCCGCGGCACACATCAAGTGAGCCGCGGCACAGAAAGCGCAAAAAGACGCCACTGCCAGGAAATGTTTGTTGGTGTGTGGAAAAAAAAAAAAACTAAGTGTGCAGATTTTGTGCAAGTTGGGCCGCGGATTTTGGGCTTTTGGGGAGATTGAGAGGTGCACTTTGCGGATGCATTATTTTTATTTTATTTATTGTATTGGTCGGAAACCCTATGGAGGAGATGGGCGATTGTAAAATAAAATCTATAAAAGGCGTCAATTATCAGAATGGGAAGGGCAGGTCAGAATTGGGGGATTATCAAGAAATCAAGGGAGCATCGATAGATAAGGAGAAAACAAGGTGTAGATTTGCGGGGCAACGACAAGACCACGGATCCCTACGATTTTTCTGCATCTTAGTTTTTAGATCTATTCGAGTAGGATTTTGATTGTAGCCAATATGATGACGGTTTGATTATTTATTATTATTTCGATTTACTCGTTATTCTATTGAATTGGATTCTTCTTACTGTTCTTAATGCTTATTAATTGTCTTGCCAACAATTAATTTGTTTTGAATGTCTTTATGGATTCGGGAGATGAAATTTAGGCCTAGTTCTTGTTAGACGAATCATAATTTTCGTGAGATAGGGATATACTCATGCGAATTGTGAAGCCTGTTATTGTGGGAATTCTTGAACTGTTTTAGCTATTAATTATCTGATTCGAATAGGGATATCTTGAGTTAGTAATTCGTAGTATTTTCTATCGACCTTGGGAAAGGCTTTAGAATAATTTAGGAATTCCTGGCTTACAATCAATTGAATAACAGTGAATTGAATCGAATAAATATCATTCCCGATTGTTTGAGGTGACAATCATAATCCTACCCCTTATTAGTATTATTATTATTAGTAGTAATAGTATTATTATTTACTTTCTGCAATTAGTTTAGATATAAACTCTATTTAATTGTTCTTCAAATAAAATTGTGAGTTGACTATATTTTGGTACTTAGTGAAATCAGTCCTCGAGGGAACGATACTTTACTTATCACTTTATTACTTGTTGACACCGTGCACTTGCGGCATATTGTGAGGGATTTTCCCACAACAGATACACAATCAAAACGCCAAACGAAGGCTCACAACATGTATAATAACATAAGACGGAATTATGGCAACCCCGAAATGGCAGTTCCGAAGAACAATTACTAGAATCGCACCAAATAGCGACGAAAATGACAATAAACGCGGAATTTAGTAAAATAAGTCCGAAATAGGCTCAGATGACAAAAAGTTGAGTATTAAATACTCTCGAAATATCAATACGGTTACAAGCGAGTCACTAAAAAACAAAATACATCAAGATGAAAAATACTGGAAAAAGGACAAATGCAGATATTATAATATATATATATATATATATATATATATATATTGTAATGAACTTATTCTCGCTTAATGAATTTTAGACATTAGATGTCTAATTTAATTTATTGGATAAATTAAATCGGTTTGGTGAATTAAATAAATTAGTTGTTATATAATTTAGTTAATAAATAACTATTTTTTAGAGAAATAATATTTTAATATAATTAATTAATTAGATTAATTAATTATATTAATTTTATTTGAGATGTTCCAAAGTGTATCTATCGGACTAGACACAAGACGGTCCGTTTTACGGACCGAAATGAACCAACCCTCACTTTTCTTCCATATGGCCGCCCCCCATGTGTTCTTTCCTTGATAGTGCCTTTTGTCCCCTTATTTGTAAGCGGTGAGTTGCTTCCACATAGAGAGGTCAAAAGAGAGTGTTAAGATTAGATCTTATCATTGATACCATGAGGTGAAAACTTTGGAAGTAAGTGTGGACCTGCTATTAATATCTTCATCCTCCTACCTTAAACATACACTTACGGCTGCCACAAGAGAGGAGAGAGAGAGGATTTTCTTCTTCATTTTCTTCATCATTTTCTTAGAGAAAAATTGAAAAAAAAATTGAGAGAAAAATATATTTATTCGCTTAGAATTTTATAAATAAATTTAATAATTTCATATATATATATATTTGTATCCATATTATTAGAGAATAAAATATATAACTTTTTCTGATCATCTCCCGGCGCGCGGCTAGTAGAGACGGTGCTTTTAGCGTTTGGATCATCGAGGACTTATCAAATCAGATTTGTGGTCATCGGCATCAATATCAACATTCAATCAAAGGACTACAAGGGTATGTTTTCATATCTTAACTCTTGTCACTATATTCGTATATATGATGCATGATCTATTGGATTGGTACCGCCACTAGAAGGGGGGTTGAATAGTGGTAGGAAGAGTAAGGAACTCTTTTCAAGCGGAAGCGATTAATTGAAGTAAAATAAGAGCCGAAAGGAAAAAACCCAAGAAATTGTTCGAGATGTTCGGCTATCAAAAAGCCAACGTCCCATACCTAATGTATCGACTAGGACTTTTCTTCTCAACTGAATGCACTTTATAGTTTAGTGCCAACTCTATTACAATAGCACTTTCTAGCTTAGTACTTAATTTCAATTTCTTGATTTCTTGGCTCAAGACTGACCACTATATCTTGTTTATCGAGTACAAGATAACCTCTCTAAAATACAAAGATTTTGCGAGTACACTTACTCGTCTTTCAAACAAATATCTCACAGTGAGACAAGAATGTATATCGAAGATTGTTAGCACAATTCTTCTTGTATTAGTTACAATGAATATATCTCTCAAGAAATTTTGCTAATAAAACTCATATAATAGTTAGAATGCTTCTATGATTCTTGTTTACTGAACACCTTGGAAACCTTCTATTATAGCACATGTAGCCAATTTTCCCGTTGGAATAGGAAACACTTGTAACGTACGTTATGCAGCATGTGTAGCGTACGTAAGATTAAATAGCGTACGTAACATAGTCTTTGTATACGTTATGTAACTCCATAACTGTCCACTAGCAATTTATCCATCTTTTACGTACATTATCTTCAACAACTGCGTATGTAATAGAGTCTTCAGATAGCCGTTGGATGATATGACATATTGGATGATGTCACTAAGAATAATCAACGGTTAGATCATAGATTCAAATTAAAGTCTTTTACGTATGTTATTAACAATGTGTTACGTACGTTATATTACATAAGACCGTTCAATTTTGTTAACTTTCTAGAATTTGACCAACGGTAAATTTAAGTGTATTACGTACGTTATATAGATGTATAACGTACATTATCATTAACAAGTAATATTAAAATGTAAAACATGTTCTGATTTAAAAGGCAACATCAATTGTGTAATATATTATGATTATTTTTTATTAAAACATCATCAAAATGTGTATAAAAATATTGGTTTAACAATCTCTCCTTTTTGATGATGACAAAATAATTATATGAAAACTTGTTTAGAACTTTCAGAACATGGAGGAAAGTTAGTTAATTTTAAAAAGACTCCCCCTGAGAGTAATTCGCCCTGAGATAAGCAATTATACCCACAAAATATATCCTAAAAATATGTGATACAAAACAGTTACTCAATAAAAATTCAAAACAAACATATATTACTCCCCCTTTTTGTCATTAACAAAAAATGGCCGAGTTGATAATCTGCAAAACAATACTCAACAAAAAACGATTAATAGAATTTTAGGGAATATAAAGTGATAGCAGAATAGTCAACTTGTAATAATCAAGGTATACAAAATCAAAAACCAAATCATCCAAAAAGAGTGATAGATACAAATAAGAACAAGATTTAGAAACATATGAAGTGTCAGTCGATATCAGAAGATAATCAACAACATGAGGATTAATACTAATCAAGGTCGGTCTCTGAAGGCCGGGAGGAATGGCTATCCCAAAGTGGGTGCAGAGGCTCTCTAGCATTGCTTCCGACCTCATGACTCGACTCTTAACTTCTTGCATATCTCTTTCCAAACTTTTGACTCGGTCATCTAGCAATGAGAAGGAAGAAGAACCTGTCCGACTCACACGAGATGGACCAGCCCGAGATACAGGAATCTGTAGGCATGATCTCTCAGCCTGAGGGCCTCTCGCAAAGATACGATCCTCATGTCGAGTTAAGGCACCACCATCCACAAGAGAATCACCGTCTCTAAAATAGGCCATATATACCCAACCACTATTCCTAGTCTGCACATACTTCATCAAACTAATGGTTCCTTCGTGAACCATATTCCCTTTTGGAATCTCTACCCCATGAAGTCCTGAAAAGTCTACTCTAGCATCGTCATATTCGGGTCAATATGGATCCAAACGACATCCCGAATTTTCTTTAACGGTCTTTTCTCACATATCCTTTCTTGTGAAAAATAGACCCTTTATCAACAAACCACTTCATCACAACTCTAGAGAAATTTACTTGATGATCGTTTAATACATGGTAGATAATTTCCATATCAATGTTAACAAGCCTTTGTTGTGCATTTACTTTTGGCATTAACGAACGAATAATGGCATCATGACAATAACAAGCCAAAGTCGTTGTTTTCAAATTTGTCCGAGCGAACGTCGATCACAGGTTGAGTTTTCAGAAAATCACGGACAACAATCGCATTTAGATTATCATTAATATCCTCGTCAGTAGAATTTTTTTCTGACACAAAATTCTCGTTACAAATATTCCGTCGTTTTGTAATCCAAAATTGTTCGGCAAGTTTAACGGCATAAAAAGTGATAGGTTTTCCATGTACCATATAGCTTATAACAACTAAACCATCAGCATTTAAATTTGTCGAGAAATTTGGATAAATATTTTTCACAAACTCCTCAAATATTGGTTTAGAGAAACTAACAAATCTATCAAAATCAAAATAGTGGCTACTTGTTACCTCTTCATCGATTAAGATTTCTCTGATAATCTTTTCTGCGTGCGGATTCACGAATCGATTTGCTTCTGCTGGATTTGACGTCGATTCTCCTTTTATTTTCTTTCCTTGATGAGTGTTTGTCATTTTGATGGAGGATGGAGGGTAGATTTGGTGAATTCGGTGGTGGATTGATGAAAATCGCGAGCTAAATTAGATGAGATGAGTCACGGGAGAGGATTTGGGGTTTTAGGGTTTATGAGGAAAATGAGGGTCAGTCGGGTTTTAAGAAACTCGAAAAGGATATAACGTACGTTATGTGAAGTTACGTACATTATTAAACTAGAATAATGTGCATTATACGTGAGTATAACTTTCGTAAAGAATGCTTCAGTAGCTTCTACCCAAATCCGTAAAAGTTTAACGTATGTAAAAGTGAATGAATAACGGACGTAAAGTCCTTTAACGTACATTAAATTGGGTTATAATGGCCGTACCATCTAGTCTAGTGGCTTCTGTACAAAAACTGAATTCCATATTACGTACGTAAAATTGCTCTCGTAACGTACGTAGTAAGCCTTAACGTACGTAGTCCATTGATATAGCGTATGTAATATTGTCCTGAAAATGATGGCTGAAAAGCAACTGATAGCGGTCGTAATGTACTGTACATAGCGGCAGTAATGTTGACCAAATGAATATTATAAATCCTCTGATGATTTCTTTCTGATTTTCGTGACCATTTTGATATATGTATGATGCTATTCTTTTTTTAAAGATGATCAATATGTCCCATTCCCAAATTTAGTATAATAAAATTAAAGGAGTCTTCAGGTAATGATTTTGTAAAAATGTCTGTCAATTGTTTGTTAGTCCCTACGAATTGGAGACAAACATTCCCATTTTGGACATGATCACGAATAAAATAGTGATGAATTTCAATATGTTTTGTCCTACTATGCAAAATGGTTTTTTTTGCTTAAATTTATGGCACTTGTATTATGACAAAAAATAGAAGTATTTTTATGAGAAATGCCATAATCTTGTAATTGGTTTCTAATCCAAAACTTGTGCACATGCACTTCCCGCAGCAACATATTCTGCTTCAGCTGTGGAAGTAGCCACACTAGTCTGTTTCTTACTCCCCCATGAAATTAAACATGAGCTCATGAAAGGACATATTCCACTGGTACTTTTTCAATCATTTTTACATCCATTGAAATCAGCATAACTATATGCAAAAAGTTCGAAATCAATGTTTGATGGATACCAAAGTCCTAGACCAGTGGTACCTTTTAAATACCGCAAAACACGTTTGCAAGTAATAAGATGAGATTCCTTGGGGTTAGATTGGAATCTAGCACAAAGACATGTAGCAAACATAATATCAGGTTTAGAGGCAGTTAAGTAGGGTAATGAACCGATCATACATCGATACTATTATTGATCAACAGATTCACCTTTCTCATCCTTGTCGAGTTTAAGAGTGGAAGACATAGGTGTAGAGATTTCTTTGCATCCTTCCATCTTAAATTTCTTTAGAAGCTGATTGACGTACTTGGTTTGATGAATGAATATTCCTTCTTCGAGTTGTTTAATTTGGAATCCGAGAAAGAATTTTAACTCTCCAATCATGCTCATTTCGAATTCTCCTTTCATAAGATTTGAAAACTCTTGGGACAGAGAATCGTTAGTAGCACCAAATACTATATCGTCGACATATATTTGACATATAAGCATATTTTTACCAAAATTCTTAATAAATATAATATTATCATAGTGACCTCTAGTATACCATTTGAAATAAGAAAAGTGCTTAAACGTTCATACCATGCTCTTGGAGCTTGTTTTAATCCATAGAGAGCTTTATGGAGCTTGTAAACATGATCTAGATGATCATAATCTTCAAATTCAGGTGGTTGCTTGACATAGACTTCCTCGTGGATAACACCATTTAGAAATGCGCTTTTTACATCCATTTGATGAATTTTCTTCTTTTTATACGAAGCAAAGGCGCATAATAGGCAAATAGCCTCAAGATGGGCAACAGGAGTGAAAGTTTCTTCATAATCCAATCCTTCCTCTTGGTTGTATCCTTGAGCTACCAATCTTGATTTATTTTCAATTGGGAGACCATTATCATCTGTTTTTACTTTATGAACCCAATTTGTACCGATGATAGTTTTACCTATCGGTGCCGAAACCAATCCCCATACTTCATTTCTTTCGAATTGATTGAGCTCTCTTGCATAGCGACCGCCCAATTTTCGTCATTAATAGCTTCATCAATAATCTTTGGTTCCATGAGAGAAATGCATACATTATTATTCAAGTAGTCATTCACATTTCTCCTTGTTCGCACACCTTCACTGATTTTACCAATAATTTTCTCCGTAGGATGATCTATTACATTTGCCCATCCCTTAGGAAGATTATATGGATTTTCCTCATGTTTTTCTGAGTTGATGTCAAGCTTCTCCACTTCCTTTGATGCTTCAAACACTTATTTCGCTGGAAATATACTTGCATTATCATCATCAAAAACAACCTTTTTCGGTGGTAAAGCTGTATCATCGAGTTTTATATGAATGGACTCTTCTACCGAGCCTTTTCTACAGTTAAAAACACGATAAGCTTTACTATTAAGTGAATATCCAAGGAAAATACCAATATTGGAGTTTGAAACAAATTTACCCAGATTATCCTTACCATTATTGTGAATAAAAACTTTACAACCAAACGGATAAATTAGGTTTTTTACCTTTTAATATTTCGTATGGATTCATCATCTTGTTTCTCCGAAGATGAACTCGATTTATCACATTACGGGTTGTATTGACAGCTTCAGCCCAGAAATACTTTGGTAGCCCGTATCATTAAGCATTGATCGACTCATTTCTTCTAAAGAGCGACTTTTCCTCTAGACAACTCCAATTTGTTGGGGTGCTGAAAAATTGTGCCCAATACCATATTTGTCACACCAAACTTCAAAATTATTTGAGTCGAATTCTCCACCGTGACCAGTTCTGATGGCGATAATCGGCAAATATTTTTCTTTCTGAATAAGCTTGCACCACTTAACAAATTCGTTAAAAGCATCATTGTACAAAGTTTACCATTCAAGCTAGCATGCCGAGATGGTCCAATTAATCCATATGAATTAGTTCAAGAATACGGCTAGTGGAAATTTTCATTTTGTGTTTAAACGAGCCTCTTGCATGTTTACCTTTCACACAGGCTTCACAAATGTGATCTTTTATGAAATTTATTTTTGGTAGACCACGAACAATATCATTTCTGGCTAATTTTGAAATAAGCGGTAATGAGGCATGCCCCAATTTTCGATGCCAAATCGTG
The DNA here is from genome assembly GCA_033398695.1 of Orobanche coerulescens. Classification (NCBI taxonomy): domain Eukaryota; kingdom Viridiplantae; phylum Streptophyta; class Magnoliopsida; order Lamiales; family Orobanchaceae; genus Orobanche; species Orobanche coerulescens. Next base: position 126,142,080 of record CM065811.1, on the reverse strand, counting down.
GCATTTTCATCATATGTGGTTAAATATTTTTTATTAAACGATGATTCATCTTGAAGATCAACAATATAAATATTACCATATCTTAGTCCAATAAAAACAATTTGATATTTTCTCATTGCAGTGCAATGGGTGATTTCAAAAATTAATTTGAGTCCAGTATCACATAATTGGGAAACACTAAGAGGATTATGGCAAAGGCCATCAACAAAAAGAACATTGCTATAGTTGGTAGATGATTCTTACTTACTTTACCTGTGCCTTTAATTTTACCCTTTTTGTTATCACCAAAGGTGACACATCCCTGAGCTTCCTCCATGAGCTTCGTAAAAAGATGCTCGTTTCCACTCATGTGGCTAGAACATCCACTATCAATGTACCATTTTTGATTATGTTGTTGTCCTTTCTTGTACCTACAAAAACAATTTTCTTCCGTTTTGTAAGACCCCCAAACCACTCGGGAATATTACAGTGTCGTAGACCCTCTCCATGAGGATCTACCAGGCTAAATACAGAAACACCACAATACAATACAATACAATATAATACCGACATGGGTAATTAACGGACCATTAGACCAATTTGGTCTTTTACCACAACATACACATCAACCATACATTACCCTTTCTCGTAACTCATACCCACACAGGGGTTAACATAAATCAACGTTCCAGCATAAGGGAAAATAAACACAACGGAAAGAAAAAACAAGACATCACCAAATATTCAACACCGGTCTTCATGTGATTAGTATCGCCGTTGTCCATCATCCTTCGTAACGATCCTGTGAATTGCTCCCCAGCAACCGGCAAGTACCTCGACGCAAAACAGACATCCACCCCCCGAATTCTCGGGGTTAGCAAAACTCCACTGTTTTTCTAGTGCAAGTATAAATACAAACACAAGCCGTACATATCATACTCCAAGAATGTAACACCCCCAAGACGTTCAGGGCATATTACAGCGCCGTGGACCCCACACTGTGGAATCCACCAGGCTAACATACCAACAAGACATTCGACAACGACAAACTATCATTAATAAAACGACAATTCAAATAAAAGACTACAAACCGACAATTAAAATCTGACATCAAATCCATTTCCCAAAACGGGAACACAACATTAACAATTTCAAACAGGAAGTACTCGAGTACTTAAACCAACTTTATAATACGTAAATCCCAAAATCGGACATCAATAGTAACCGACAGACATAACATCGAAAAACAAATACTGGACAATATCATGCTTGCCCATCATCCTCATACGGCTCGAGTGCTCGTTTGTCCCCACGATCAATACCTGAAATACAAAAAGTATTTCCCCCATTTAAGGGGTTAGCGACAACTGCTAGTGCAAGTACAATCCATTTGAACTACATTCTAATCAGATGAATATATGCGCCAAAAAGTCGTTTTAGAAAATATTTTATATTCCGGAATATTTATGATGTACAAACACAAAACACATTATCTCCAACAAATCATAATTCAAAGTTAACCGTTGGCACGAGACTCACGGCCACCGTACCCCGCAGAGCCGTCGGACATCCACAGGTGGCCAACCACGATTCACGATACGCACACTCACGGCAATACGTATCCCTAGAGGCCCCGTCGGACCATCCCTAGGTGAACATACACATAACCATCCACAACAACCACGATACAGCCATAATTCAAATACTAGAACATGTAAACAAATGTAAAGTGCTTGCCTTTGAGACATTCTTGATGAAACGGAAGTGAAACACGACTACGAACGGTCCGGGTGGAAAACGACAGTTCCTAAATGAAGGATCAATACAGTTCAGTCCCAACGGACAACAATACTCTATTGGAATACACCCATAACCCCAATTACATAATACGACAATGGATGATCAATTGATACGGGCGAGGGTTTACGCAAAATCTCCCCGTATTGATAATTCGCGGATTAAAATCAAGGAAATTAAATTTGGAATCATTCAATAATCACAATCGGTGAAGAATATCGTAACATACTGGAATAATTCGAGTCCAATTAGTAAAACCCGGAAAAACCCCCAAATTTAACGAGTTAGGGCTCTAGACGAAAATACCTTGATTTCGGATGATGGATGACGATTATGCTGATGATAATATGTTAGCATGACTCTACGGTGATGGAATTTGAAGAGAACTCCGATCAGGACCGGTGGAAATCATCTCTGAGGTCGCACGTCGAAGAAACGAAGAGAAAAGAACAAAACTGCTGCTCTGAAAACTGCCCGCTGGGCTTATATAGTTTGTGAAGTTAGCGCACGCTAACTGCCATACGTAGCGTGCGCTAACGGGGCCGTGGCGAGTCCGGTGGCTCGCCACCATTCGTTAGCGTACGCTAACAATAGGGGTTAGCGTCGCTAATCGCACTTCGTAGCGCACGCAAGGCAACAGCGTAGCGTGCGCTACCTACGGCGATTCGGCCGCTGCGATGTCACATCGGCGATGAGCTGGCATCGAGGGTATAAAACACGAAACGCATGACGGAACCAGAATCCAGGAACATAGACGCGAAGCATACAAGACGACGGAGCTAAGCGCTGAAAGAAAAATACAATTCCGACCACCGAAGGGTCCGTAATGCGACAACGAAAACGAGATTCCCTAAACTATTAGGAAATTACAAAAAATGGCCCAAGTGCCCGAAAATCACGAAACGACGTCGGATTTACAAACCGAAAGTCTCCACATGACCAACTCAACCATACGAACTTGTACAAACCAAGAAACAACGAAAACGAACGAGTTTTACAAGAATCGAACGTTCATACGGCAAAACATGACACAAAATGAAATTACGTGAAAACATCATCAAAACTCATCCAAATGGAAAAACTCCAAGAACAAGGTAGATTCAAAATGTCGAAACGGTTACAAGCGAGTCGATAAAAATAGATATACACCAAAAATGGAAACTGCTAAAAATGGAAAATTACGGATATTACATTCTCCCCCTCTAAAATAAAGTTTCGTCCCGAAACTTAAGAATCAAGAAGCTCGGGGTATCTCGAACGCATATCCTCCTCTAGATCCCACGTCGCTTCTTCTACTCCGTGCCTCGACCATTGCACCTTAACCAAAGGAATGGTTTTGTGCCTTAACTGCTTGTCACGACGCTCCAAAATTCTGACGGGCCTCTCTTCAAACGTAATATCCTTCTCGATCTCCACGTCCCCAAAGTCAATAATTTGGGACGGGTCCGGAACATACTTCCTCAACTGGGAAATGTGAAATATGCTATGAACATGACTCAGCGACGGAGGTAACGCCAAACGGTATGCCAACTCACCGACTCTCTCCAATACCTCGAAAGGTCCAATATATCTCGGGCTGAGTTTCCCCTTCTTCCCGAAGCGGAAAACTCCTTTCGTCGGATACACTCTCAACAGAACATGATCTCCCACCTCAAACTCCAAAGGTCTACGCCTAACATCCGCATAAGATTTTTGTCGACTCTGAGCAGCCAACATCCTCTTTATAATCAATTCAACTTTCTCCCTCGTCTCCAGCACAAGGTCCGGCTCGGTGCCAACCAAATCGGACGGCTCATCCCAGCATATCGGCGATCGGCAATGTCGCCCATAAAGTGCCTCATACGGTGCCATCTTAATCGACGTGTGCCAGCTATTATTATAAGTAAACTCAATTAAGGCCAAATGCTCCTCCCAGTTACTACTCCAGTCTAACGCACACGCACGCAACAAATCCTCGAACGTCTGAATGGTACGTTCGGACTGCCCATCGGTCTGGGGATGGAACGAAGTGCTCAAACGTAACTGTGTCCCCAATGCCTTATGCACCGCCTGCCAAAAATGCGATACAAACCGGCCATCTCTATCTGAAATAATGGTCCTCGGCGTACCATGTAGCCTCACTATCTGTGCAATAAAAATACGAGCCAACTTTTCTGGACCCCAAGTATCCTTGATGCCCAGAAAATGTTCCGACTTAGTCAGTCGGTCTACAATCACCCACACCATATTCATACCAGTCTTCGTCCTCGGCAAACCCGTGACAATATCCATAGAGATATCCTCCCACTTCCATTCCGGGACGGGAAGTGGTTTCAATAACCCGGCTGGCCTCTGATGCTCAATCTTGACTTGCTGACAAGACAAACACCTAGCCACAAACTGAACTACCTCTTTCTTCATATCGTTCCACCAGAAATTTTTCCTCAGATCTTTATACATTTTACTCGAGCCCGGATGGACTGAGTAAGGTGACGCATGAGCCTCTCGCATAATACTCTGTCTCAATTCCGAGTCATTCGGAACACACAACCAACCTCGGAATCTCAACAATCCGTCCTCATGAATAACGAATCCCGGGGCTTTCCCCTTCTCTACACTCTCCCGAAGCTGAATAAACATCGGGTCCTCCAACTGTCCCGATTTAATGTCCTCGACCAGAGAGGAAGAAATCTCAAGAGTACGCAACTGCCCGGAACTCTCTGGCAGTACGATCTCAATGCTCAATCTCATAAACTCTCGCCGAAGTCCCGACTGGTCCGTAAGCAACTCAAGCGCTCGAAGCGATACCGATTTCCGGCTCAAGGCATCTGCTACCACATTAGCCTTTCCCGGATGATAAAGGATCTCGAGATCGTGATCCTTAATCAATTACAACCATCTCCTCTGTCTCATATTAAGCTCTTTCTGGGTAAAAATGTACTTCAGGCTCTTGTGATCGGTGAAAATCTGACACGTCGAGCCATATAAATAATGACGCCAGATCTTCAACGCATATACGACTGCGGCCAACTCGAGATCGTGCGTAGGGTAATTCAATTCATACGGTTTCAACTGACGGGAAGCATAGGCAATCGTCCTCCCGTGCTGCATAAGTACGCATCCGAGCCCTTGGCCAGAAGCATCGCTATAAACTGAGAAACCATCATTACCACTCGGTAAAGCCAAAACGGGAGCGGTCGTCAACCGCTTCTTCAACTCCTCAAAACTATTCTGCCTCTCATCGGTCCACACAAACTTCTCTGACTTCTGTAACAACTGAGTCAGCGGTCGAGCGAGTTTAGAGAACCCCTCGACGAATCTACGGTAATACCCGGCTAATCCCAGAAAACTGCGGACCTCTTTCACGTTCTTGGGCGGCGCCCAATCCAACACTGCCTCTACCTTATGTGGGTCCACACGAACACCCTCGGCCGAGATCACATGACCGAGAAACATAACCTCCCGTAACCAAAACTCGCACTTTGAGAACTTCACAAAAAGATGCTGAGTTCTCAAAATGTCTAACACGATATGCGAATGACGGGCGTGCTCCTCCTGACTCCTCGAGTAAATCAGAATGTCATCGATAAAAATGACTACACATTTATCGAGGTACTCGATAAAGACTTTGTTCCTAAGCTGCATGAACACGGCTGGTGCGTTGGTTAGCCCAAAAGGCATAACCACAAACTCGTAGTGACCGTATCTCGTCCGAAAGGCCGTCTTCGGAATGTCGGTATCCTTCACTCGGAGCTGATAATACCCCGATATCAAATCAATTTTCGAAAACACAGTTGCCCCTTGCAACTGATCAAACAAATCATCAATCCTTGGTAGCGGATACTTTTTTTTGATGGTCACTTTGTTCAACTCTCGGTAGTCGATACACAAACGAAGTGACCCATCCTTCTTCTTCACAAACAGGACCGGTGCGCCCCAAGGTGAAGCGCTCGGTCGAATATATCCCATGTCTAGCAACTCTCCCAATTGTTTCTTCAACTCAAGCATCTCGGCAGGCGCCATACGGTATGGCGTCTTAGAGATAGGTGCTGCACCCGGCTCTAAATCGACGGTAAATTCAACCTCTCGGTCCGGCGGCAAACCCGGCAACTCATCTGGAAAAACGTCAGGATACTCACATGCTACCGGAATAGACGAGAGCTCGACTCCCCCTTCTTCCGATCTCAAAGCGTAACACCAATAGCCCGTGCAACCTCCCCGAAGAAGTCTCACCGCCCTCAAAGCGCTGATCAGTAACCTCTGGCTACTCCACTTACGCCCCACAAAAGAATGCTCGGTACCATCAGAGGCTAACATCGAAACAGTCCTCGTTCTATAATTCATGATCGCCCCATGACGGTCCGGTGATCCTCACCCGAATCAAATCCTCATCTCTAATATCTACCATGATCAGTTAGAAGGCCAATCCCTCCCGCGATACTCACAGAAAAATCTCTAATCTCACGGTCCCCCACGATGCTATCCCCGCTAGGAAGTTTAACAACAAAAGGCTCACAAGCAACAAGGCAATCAACATGCAGACGACGCACACAATCCATAGATATAAAAGAATGCGTAGCACCAGAATCGAACAATACGGAAACAGGATGGTCAAGGATGTGGACGGTACCTGTAGCCACCGTCGCGTCGGGATCTCCGGCTCGCCTCATCTCATACACACGGGGCGGAACAGATCCCGCACTAGAAGCTCCCCCTCTAGAAGGCTGACCACGACCTTGACCTCTACCAAAACTCTGCTGCAGCTGAGGAACTGTCGGTGCCTGATTCACACTCGGCTCTCCCGCAGCTGGAGCTGATATCTGAGTAACTGGAGCCCGAGCTGCATCCGTACAAAACTTAGCACGGTGACCCATACGACCACAAGCAAGAAACTGAATCGGAGGCCTATCACACTCACTTATCATGTGGCCCAGACGACTGCAGTTGAAGCACGTAGGACCACGAACGGAACCAGCAGGAGCAGACCTAGAACCGTTTCCTCGACCAACTGATGGCGACTGACTCCCGAAGACTCGCGAACCGGACTGAGCCTTCGGATACCCTCCTGACTTGCCTCCCGAAAACTGACCGGAGGTCTTCTGCTTCTTTCCTTCGGTTGCCGTCTCTGTCTCCGAAAACGACATCTCATAAGCCATAGCTTTATTCTGATAATCTTTCAAAGTCGTGCACCCCAGACCAGACATGTAGTGGCGCACCCTCGGCTTCATCCGCATATCAAAGTGGCGGATCTTATCAAGCTCATCGTGGACTTGGTTTCTCACATAATGTAGCTGTTGATTGTAGTCTTTGATTGCTTGGGATATAGGAACGTCTTGGGGCTTAGCCTCAAAGAAGGCTCGGATCCTCCCCTCTTTCACTGGCCAAGGACAGAATTCGTCTTCCATCAGATCCCGGAACTCTGCCCACGTAGCTACTCGGTCACGCGGTTTCACCGCTTGCCACCATGTCGCTGCCTCCTTGGCGAGGAAGTACTGAGCAATGGGTACCTTCCTCTCCTCAGGACAATTAGCAGCCTCAAACACTTTCTCCATCTCGAATAGCCAATTCTCCCAACCAGAAGGGTCGGAAGCACCACCAAACTGCGGAGGACGCATACGAATCACGTCCTGAAGTAGCTTATCATTATCGGATCCAGTAGGCGGAACTGGGTTGGCATTAGCATGGCCGACCAGAACGGCCTGAGTCAGTAGCCTCATCTGGTTCGCTACTTGCTGCAATATGTTGGCCACTCCAACATTCTCATGTGCATTACCGGAGCTAGCAGACTAGTCCTGCTGACCTCCGGAACTAGGGGGAACACTGTTCGACAAAGAAGGCATCGCCAAATCAGTTCCCGAGTGATCGGACATGGCCGCCCCACCGGCTGCACCACGTCCCCTACCGCGTCCGCGACCGCGTCCGCGTCCTCTACCAGCAGGATTTCTGAAGAAGCAACGGGTAAGTACAATTCAAACGCAAAACGCAACAAGATACTAAGACAGGAATAGAACCGAACAACGAAACGAATCAACTTAGGAAAAACTTACGAGCACCGGCGTACTGAGATGATGGCATAGCAGTGATACTGTCCCAAAAATGACACTTAACTAGACCCAAATGACCGACAGCCTAGGTATCCATAAACCTAAGCTCTGATACCATATTCTGTAAGACCCCCTAGACGTTCAGGGCATATTACAGCGCCGTGGACCCCACACTGTGGAATCCACCAGGCTAACATACCAACAAGACATTCGACAACGACAAACTATCATTAATAAAACGACAATTCAAATAAAAGACTACAAACCGACAATTAAAATCTGACATCAAATCTATTTCCCAAAACGGGAACACAACATTAACAATTTCAAACAGGAAGTACTCGAGTACTTAAACCAACTTTATAATACGTAAATCCCAAAATCGGACATCAATAGTAACCGACAGACATAACAACGAAAAACAAATACTGGACAATATCATGCTTGCCCATCATCCTCATACGGCTCGAGTGCTTGTTTGTCCCCACGATCAATACCTGAAATACAAAAAGTATTTCCCCCATTTAAGGGGTTAGTGACAACTGCTAGTGCAAGTACAATCCATTTGAACTACATTCTAATCAGATGAATATATGCGCCAAAAAGTCGTTTTAGAAAATATTTTATATTCCGGAATATTTATGATGTACAAACACAAAACACATTATCTCCAACAAATCATAATTCAAAGTTAACCGTTGGCACGAGACTCACGGCCACCGTACCCCGCAGGGCCCCGTCGGACATCCCTGGGTGGCTAACCACAGTTCACGATACGCACACTCATGGCAATACGTATCCCTAAAGGCCCCGTCGGACCATCCCTAGGTGAACATACACATAACCATCCACAACAACCACGATACATCCATAATTCAAATACTAGAACATGTAAACAAATGTAAAGTACTTGCCTTTGAGACATTCTTGATGAAACGGAAGTGAAACACGACTACGAACGGTCCGGGTGGAAAACGACGGTTCCTAAATGAAGGATCAATACAGTTCAGTCCCAACGGACAACAATACTCTATTGGAATACACACATAACCCCAATTACATAATACGACAATGGATGATCAATTGATACGGGCGAGGGTTTACGCAAAATCTCCCCGTATTGATAATTCACGGATTAAAATCAAGGAAATTGGATTTGGAATCATTCAATAATCACAATCGGTGAAGAATATCGTAACATACTGGAATAATTCGAGTCCAATTAGTAAAACCCGTAAAAACCCCCAAATTTAACGAGTTAGGGCTCTAGACGAAAATACCTTGATTTCGGATGATGGATGACGATTATGCTGATGATAATATGTTAGCACGACTCTACGGTGATGGAATTTGAAGAGAACTCCGATCAGGACCGGTGGAAATCGTCTCTGAGGTCGCACGTCGAAGAAACGAAGAGAAAAGAACAAAACTGCTGCTTTGAAAACTGCCCGCTGGGCTTATATAGTTTGTGAAGTTAGCGCACGCTAACTGCCATATGTAGCGTGCGCTAACGGGGCCGTGACAGGTCCAGTGGCTACTGCCACCATTCGTTAGCGTACGCTAACAATAGGGGGTTAGCGTACGCTAACTGCACTTCGGTAGCGCACGCAAGGCAACAGGGGTAGCGTGCGCTACCTACACGCGGCGATTCGACCTTTGCGATGTCACATCGGCCGGAAGCATTGTCGAGGTATCAAACACGAAACGCACGACGGAACCAGAATCCAGGAACATAGACGCGAAGCATACAAGACGACGGAGCTAAGCGTTGAAAGAAAAATACAATTCCTACCACCGAAGGGTCCGTAATGCGACAACGAAAACGAGATTCCCTAAACTATTAGGAAATTACAAAAAATGGCCCAAGTGCCCGAAAATCACGAAACGACGTCGGATTTACAAACCGAAAGTCTCCACATGACAAACTCAACCATACGAACTTGTACAAACCAAGAAACAACAAAAACGAACGAATTTTAGAAGAATCGAACGTTCATACGGCAAAACATGACACAAGATGAAATTACGTGAAAACATCATCAAAACTCATCCAAATAGAAAAACTCCAAGAACAAGGTAGATTCAAAATGTCGAAACGGTTACAAACGAGTCGATAAAAATAGATATACACCAAAAATGAAAACTGCTAAAAATGGAAAATTACGGATATTACAAAGAACATAGAAATCATGAATATACTTTCCAAGATAATTCACTTGATCAAAACAGTTTGAATTATGAAAGATAGGAATAAACCCTTTTACATCTTACAAAACATTTTACGATCTCGGGAGTTTTTAAAAACACTTGGGGTTTAAGAATTCTGAAGCCTTTCGAAACACTTAGGGACACAGCCCAAAAATCATTTATTTCAAAATACGATTTCAATAACAAAATATGGGGTCCACGACCCAATCATAACATTCCAATCACAAACACGCAAGAATAACCCGACGGAAACTACACCGTGTCAAACATTAACATGACAACAATCTCACAAAACGACATCAGAGAGCACAACTTTGCAACTTAACCATACGATCGAACTCGACATACCATAGAGCTACAATACACAGAGCAACCACAGAACTCACGTACCCATACCAAATTATCACAGTCAAGGGACAAATCACACACAACACATTTACTGGTGCCATTCCAGCTAAGTACGATACCATTTGGACTGCCATTCTAATCAGACGAAATATGCACCAAAAATCACAATTCTCCAACAAAACATTTCAAAGTTAACCGTTAGTACGAGACTCACGGCCGTCGTACCCCGCAGAGCCCCGTCAAACATCCCTGGGTGGTTAACCATAGTTCGCGATACGCACACACATGCCAATACGTATCACTAGAGGCCCCGTCAGAACGTCCCTAGGTGAACATACACATATCATCCACAACGCCACGGGAAGCCATAATTCGAATACTATAATATGCATACAAATGCTAGGTACTTCGCTAGAATGGCCACTTTAACCGACATATACTCACAATCAATGTCACACAACGACAAGCAAATACCAATGCCAAACAACACCAAGTGTCCCATCCTCCTTACGAAGGGGTAACAACTAATATCACACAACGTCACATATTCACCATACAATTACACAGCTCAATACACAATCCTCGGCAAATAATTACGGTCTACTAAATTCACTAAAATATGTCCAGTATCTTCCATCACACAACACTGATACACATAATCAGAAAACACATTTATTCACAAAGCCTATGAGTTATCTTCGAAGGAAAACCTTTATCAAAAATATATCGGTCCTTTTTTAAAGTTCATTAAAACATTAAAATTCCACATATAATCAATTACCAATGATCAAGTCTACGAAAAAAGAAAATGTATGGGCAAGTTACTTGCCTAGGAACCACGATCGTAACAATACGACGGATGGAAAGCGGTTGAAATAGCTTCGAACTCCCAAACACTATCAAGAATGCGATAGCACCGAAATTACTACGCGAAAACACCACACGAATCATCAATCACCAACGGAATTCAACATCGGAATCATAGAGCACCTATAATCCTCCGTAGGGAACAATAAAACATGATTACGACGAGAATCAAGGCCGAAAACAACGGAAATCCCAAAAAACTATCGAAAGGAACTCATTGGGGCATTTTATCGAACATTAAATGTTCAATAATTCCCAAGAACATTCGATTCGTCAATCGAGTTAAACAAACTAGATATATGGATATAAAATCCATGAAACACGGTTAATAACATCATACTACACCAACCGATGCATCAAAATCGGACTAGAATCGAAATCAAGAACAAATTTCCAAGAAAGTCAACTCAAAGAAAAATCAAGAATTACCTCAATCCAGCGAAGAACAAGGGATTAGATGATGTTACAATCACCTAGAGATCTCCAAAATACCTTGTAATTGATTAGAACCGACCAAGAACTCGAACCCTAGATTCACCCGTCCGACAGCCGCGAAGAGAAGAGAAGAAGGGGAGGAAATGGGGTGAGAAACCCGTCTGTCCCCTTATATACACCAGCAACGCACGACCATCACGTACGACCAAGTGCTCGTGTGTTTGGTCGTGCGCTAGGCCACTGCCCAGCCACTGACACCACGCACGAGCACCGCGCATGAGCAGTTGCTCGTGTGTCCTGCTCGTGTATCCCTGGAGCTTACTGCCGAGCGCTGGATTGCGCACGAGCTCCACGCACGACCACGTGCTCGTGTGGCCTGCTCGTGTGTTACAATAGGAGGCCAATATCGAGCCCGACACGGCAACTTGAATATGAATCGAAGATATGGTTACGAAGTACTCCCAAATACGAAACCGAGCGCTAATAGAACACACGATTCCGACCACCCGAAGGCTCGAAATTCGACAACGGAAAGTAATTACCCCAAACTTTGGGAAATTACGAAAATGGCCCAAAACGTCTGAAATACACGATACAAGATCGAAACACCAAACCAAAGCTCGCAACATGAATAATAACATTAAATGAACTTACGAGAAACTCGAAACAACAATTTCGGACGAGATTCGAAAGAATCGAACTCAAGTGCGGAAAAACCGCTTAAGAACACGGAACTCAACAAAACGATACCGAAACGAACTCGGATGCAAAAAGTGCAGAATTAAATATTCTCGGAATGATGAAACGGTCATGAGCGAGTCACCAAAATGAACTTTCGTCGAGAAAAAAAAAAGAAATTACCGGAAATTGAAATTACGGGTATTACACACTACCCTCCTTAAAAGAAGTTTTGTCCCGAAACTTAAAACAAGTAGGGAGAAGCAATATCCTGCCAGGAAATCTCAACGAGATACACAAGAAACGCGTAACTTATGCCCATCGGCGAGACATTACAAGCAACGCAAAGGAATATACGACGTGAAAACACGCTCCACGACGACTAACACGACGCCACCGGTAGAGACATAATAAAATCAATAAGTGACAAGCGTCATCAAATATACAATACAATTGAGTCGATTATCCGAACAATCACAAAACACAACGAACAAAAATCATTATGATTGACCAACCCAACGGTACATCAATCAAAACGCGAGTCAATCGCTGAACAAATACAGAATTCCACCGCCCAAGGATTGGAAGATCGAAACGAGACTAATTTCCCGAACTTAAGGGAATTACGAAGGAGTCTGAACATTCAACAGTCACGAGATGAGATCAACAAAAATTGAACAATCAAACGATCGAGACAACAAAAATCGAACTATCATGTCCGAATCACGAAGAACGATAAAATTCAAACAACAACTCCCAGGTTCACGTATCGGCCGAACAATGAAACCGAAATACAGAACAAGTTCAGAAAGTATCAACGAACATGAGCGAGTCGATAGACTTGAGAAAGAGGAAATGCAGAAGTCCAAAAACAATACGGGTATTACATTCAACCTCTTATAAAAGAAATGTCGTCCCCGCAACACACAACAACGGAAACAAGGTAACAACACAAAAAGCAACCGACAGAAAAATCCCCCATGGGCCTCTAAGAGCCAATTCTGGTATCTGTGCTGAAGCGCGAACTCCAGAAGTCTCGGTAACCAATTCTCAAAACTGGATTCGGTGTCCCTCGAGTCCACACTTGAGACGCGTTACCGACGAGATGATAATCGGTACGTGTATGCCCCCGGCACACCGCGGTTGGAAACGCCTCGGCTCGGCATAGCAAAAATTCAAATGCTAGATACAATGGGGCATAACGTCGCAAAACAACATAGTGGAGATGCCAACTCAGCACAACAAAGAATCATAACACATATCATATACAACGATTACCATCGTAAAGTGATACACACACAAACACTACAACAACGACGGTATCGTTCGGCGACCTCAACGGCCCGAATAATAACTAGCACATAATTACAAAAATCATGAAACAATCACTCATGTACACAAACGTACAAACCCAAGCTTTAACAGCTCACACAGGTGCGATAACACTCTAGCCGCCACGAAATGACAACATTAAAGATCGTCATCACACCTCCCACAAAGGGCTAACAAAACATATGCGTGGCGAACGACTCAACGTTCACACCACCAATTCAATCACAATTCGGAGGGATAACACCCTAACAACAATACCAACATCATACACACCTTCTCCGACCACAAGCAGGAAATGATGGGTTTTAAAAACGAAAAGCACCTTTTGAAAACAGTTTGGAAACACCAGTTGATCTTTGAGTATCATTTTACAAAAAGTTGAATAAACATCATTTTCGAGACTTTGAAAATCATCTTGCGTTTGAACAAAAATGAGGACACTTTTATTTCAGTGAAAAACATTCAGAATGTTCGACCCTCAGGTCTAAGTAAAAGTGTTTCTAAATAAGTGAAAATATCTCAAAGTATTTTTGGTCCTCAATTGGAAATTTTTTGAAATATATTGCGGCACTAGAAAGCACCTTGAAAACACCGCAAGGAAATAATTCGTTTTAAAAGTACGTCTCGAAATTTAATCTTCTAAGATACTCAAGGTTTTCAAAAATCCAGTAGGCTAGAATGCCCAAAACTCACGCATACCGATGTACACTAAAACACCTCCTAGTACATGTATCAAAATGTTTAAAGTCAAGAAAATACATGTCTTTTAACGGAAATAAACGGTAAAATACCACAGTCGAAGACCGCCTAGGATTCAGAACAAAACCACTGACCCCATTCAAGGCCTCTAAGGACCCTCCCGCACTGGCTAGTGAACAAGTCGAACGCGTATAAGCACAAAGCTTCCACAAGAGAGGTTGTAAAACGAGGAAATCGATTCGAAAATCATAAGCAACGGACAAACACAATAGTAAAAAGACATTAGCAGCGACGACACTCCTCGTATAACCCAAATACGAGAGTCAACTAAATACATATCGTGAAATCAAAATCCACAAAAGGATTCCATCACTTAACAAATAATCATAAAAATAGCTCGTGTCACACGAGGCACAACACAAAGAAGGGAGACTTACATCCACAGGTCGCACGAAGATGATGATCGCCCCACGATACTAATCACGACCGACACCTCAGACGACGCATCGCGACACGACTCAGTCAGACAAAATCTGACAAGACAAGACAAGACAAGACCCGACAACACAAAACTCGACCCGACAGCCTAGGTTTCCGCAACCTAAGCTCTGATACCATATTCTGTAACACCCCCAAACCACTCGGGAATATTACAGTGCCGTAGACCCTCTCCATGAGGATCTACCAGGCTAAATACAGAAACACCACAATACAATACAATACAATAATACCGACATGGGTAATTAACGGACTATTAGACCGATTTGGACTTTTACCACAACATACACATCAACCATACATTACTCTTTCTCGTAACTCATACCCACACAGGGGTTGACATAAATCAACGTTCCCGCATAAGGGAAAATAAACACAACGGAAGGACAAAACAAGACATCACCAAATACTCAACACCGGTCTTCATGTGATTAGTATCGCCGTCGTCCATCATCCTTCGTAACGATCCTGTGAATTGCTTGCCAGCAACCTGCAAGTACCTGGACGCAAAACAGACATCCACACCCCGAATACTCGGGGGTTAGCAAAACTCCACTGTTTAGCTAGTGCAAGTATAAATACAAAGACAAGCCATACATATCATACTCCAAGAATATAGAAATTGTGAATATACTTCCCGAGATAATTCACTTGATCAAAACAGTTTGAATTACGAAAGATATGAATAAACCCTTTTACATCTTACAAAACATTTTACGATCTCGGGAGTTTTTGAAAACACTTGGGGTTTAAGAATTCTGAAGCCTTTCGAAACACTTAGGGACAGCCCAAAAATCATTTATTTCAAAATACGATTCCAATAACAAAATACGGGGTCCACAACCCAATCATAACATTCCAATCACAAACACACAAGAATAACTCGACGGAAACTACACCGTGTCAAACATTAACATGACAACAATCTCACAAAACGACATCAGAGAGCACAACTTTGCAACTTAACCATACAATCAAACTTGACATACCATAGAGCTACAATACACAGAACAACCACAGGACTCACGTACCCATACTAAATTATCACATTCAAGGGACAAATCACACACAACACATTTACTGGTGCCATTCCAGCCAAGTACGATACCATTTGGACTGCCATTCTAATCAGACAAAATATGCGCCAAAAATCACAATTCTCCAACAAAACATTTCAATGTTAACCGTTGGTACGAGACTCACGGTCGTCGTACCCCGCAGAGCCCCGTCAGACATCCCTTGGTGGTTAACCCTAGTTCGTGATACACACACACGGCAATACGTATCCCTAGAGGCCCCGTCAGACCGTCCCTAGGTGAACATACACATATCATCCACAACGCCACGGGAAGCCATAATTCGAATACTAGAATATGCATACAAATGCTAGGTACTTCGCTAGAATGGCCACTTTAACCGACATATACGCACAATAAATGTCACACAACGACAAGCAAATACCAATGCCCAACAACACCAAGTGTCCCAACCTCCTTACGAAGGGGTAACAACTAATATCACACAACGTCACATATTCACCATACAATTACACAGCTCAATACACAGTCCTCGGCAAATAATTACGGTCTACTAAATTCACTAAAATATGTCTAGTATCTTCCATCACATAATACTGATACACATAATCAAAAAACACATTTATTCACAAATCCTACGAGTTATCTTCGAAGGAAAACCTTTATAAAAAATATACCGATCCTTTTTTAAAGTTCATTAAAACATTCAAATTCCACATATAATCAATTACCAATTATCACGTCTACGAAACACAAAAATGTATGGGCAAGATACTTGCCTAGGAACCACGATCGTAACAAGATTACGGATGGAAAGCGGTTGAAATAGCTTCGAACTCCCAAACACTATCAAGAACGCGATAGCACCGAAATTACTACGGGAAAACACCACACGAATCATCAATCACCAACGAAATTCAACATCGGAATCAATGAGCACCTATAATCCTCCGTAAGGAACAATAAAACATGATTACGACGGGAATCAAGGCTGAAAACAACGGAAATCCCAACAAAATATCGAAAGGAACTCATTGGGGCATTTAATCGAACCTTAAATGTTCAATAATTTCCAAGAACACTCGAATCGTCAATCGAGTTAAACAAACTCGATATATGGATATACAATCCATGAAACACGGTTAATAACATCATACTACACCAACCGATGCATCAAAATTGGACTACAATCGAAATCAAGAACAAATTTCCAAGAAAGTCAACTCGAAGATAAATCAAGAATTACCTCAATCCAACGAAGAACAAGGGATTAGATGATGTTACAATCACCTAGAGATCTCCAAAACACCTTGGAATTGAGTAGAACCAACCAAGAACTCGAACCCTAGCCTCACCCGTCTGACAGCCACGAAGAGAAGAGAAGAAGGGGAGGAAATGGGGTGAGAAACCCGTCTGTCCCCTTATATACACCAGCGACGCACGACCATCACGCACGACCAAGTGCTCGTGTGTTTGGTCGTGCGCTAGGCCACAGCCTAGCCACTGACACCACGCACGAGCACCGCGCACGAGCAGTTGCTCGTGTGTCCTGCTCGTGCATCCCTGGAGCTTACTGCCGAGCACTGGATTGCGCACGAGCTCCACGCACGACCACGTGCTCGTGTGTTACAATAGGAGGCCAATATCGAGCCGGACACGGCCCGAAAACCCGAACTTGAATATGAATCAAAGATACGGTTACGAAGTACTCGCAAAGATGAAACCGAGCGCTAAGAGAACACATGATTCCGACCACCCAAAGGCTCGAAATTCGACAACGGAAAGTAATTACCCCAAACTTTGGGAAATTACGAAAACGTCCCAAAACATCTGAAATACACGATACACGATCGAAACACCAAGCCAAAGCTCAAAACATGAATAATAACATTAAATGAACTTACGAGAAACTTGAAACAATAGTTTCGGACGAGATTCACAAGAATCGAACTCAAGTGCGCAAAAACAGCTTAAGAATACGGAACTCAACAAAACTATACCGAAACGAACTCGGATGACAAAAAGTGCAGAATTAAATATTCTCGGAATGACGAAACGTTCATGAGTGAGTGACCAGAACGGACTTTTGCCGAGAAAAAAAAAAGAAATTACGGGAAATCGAAATTACGGGTATTACAGTTTTATAGGTACCCAAGCTAATTTAGGTCCTGTTGTGTTAGACATATAAACTTTGTTTGGAACTATAGTTCCTTTAGGTACCCATATTTGTTTAACCTTAATAGTTCGTCTAGAGCTCATACATAAAGTTTCAGGATGTCCATTTTTCAAACATTTTGGACATGACGAGATTCACATTTTTTAAATTCTTCGAGTTTTTCGAAGTCTTATCTAAGGACTTTTGTATTGAAAAAGAATTATACCCGAGTCCTTGTTTTGAAAGGGAAAAACTTTGAACAGATAAGAGTTGCTCAAATTTATCATTTCCAAACGAGAATTTTCTGATATAAAGTTTGAGTTCGTTCTGAATGTTATGTATATCATCTCTCATATTTTTCTCGATTTTTGGACAAGGTGTATGATCAAGAGAAATGTCTTTATTCAAACATTTTGAATTTTCATCTTCAAGAGATTTAATTTTCTTTCTCAAATTTTTATTTATTATACCAACTTTAATTTTCATCTTCAAGAGATTCAAAGGCATCAAAGAGTTCTTCATGAGATGAATCACTTACCTTGCTTTTTGTGTTGCTGTCGACTGATTTGCGAGCCATTAGAGCTAGATTGCTTTGAACTTGTGGTTTCTCATCATCTTCGTCGTCACTCCATGTAGCAACATATACCTCTTTCTTTTTGAAATTTTCATGAGGAGGTTTGGATGAGCTCATGGGAGCAGCAGGACGACAGTCTTTTGCATAATTCCCTAGGAGACCACATCTTCGACAAGTATTGTCGAAATTTTTATTTTGAGGGAAATGAGTCTTTTTATATTCATCCCTAGGTTTCCGTAACATATCTTTCTGTCGCCTCTGTAAGAGATTTTTGAACTTTTTGATGTTTTTGGCATAGAAGGCAGTTTCTTCATCATCTTCTTCGATAGTGTAACACCCCAAAAATGGCGGCTATTACAGTGCCGTGGACCACACACCGGGACCCACCAGGCAATATCAAAACTTAATTTAAACATCCCATAAATGTGGTACCGAACCACAATATAATAATCAGAACCCCGATTAGGAGTATAAACCATATACATCAACTCATACAACCGTACACAGGATCCAAATCCGGTATAAACCATATGGAGATGGAATATACCTTAAACAATAATGATACAATCGTCCGAAATAAAATGGAAAAATAAAAATCACATTTAAGACATAACCGATCAACAAAAGACTAGAGCCCCCCGAACTAGCATCCTTCAAAACCCTTCGCCGTCATCGTGCACTTCCTGTGCCTTGCCCTTGCTTCGCCCTAAAATACAATACAAGTATTTCACCCAGACCACAGGGTCAACTATACATGATAATAATTCTCATGATATTACACAATTCATATACATACAGGATCTCAAAGAAACAACCGACCACTGAACATACCCCTCAGGCGTATGAACAGTCAGTCCCAAACTGTCGGACATATCTAATCGTATATGGAATATGAACGACCAATCAACATGGCTCAAGATGGACGTCACAGTACGCCCGATCCGGAAATGTGTTCGTGCACACATCCACCCTGTCTACGGAATCCAGAATATACGTGGGACGATGTACCTAATTAGCCTCACGAACTACGTCTCGTGTGCACGGTCCAATGCGGGAACATCCACGCATGACCTTCATGTGCCTGGCTAAAAATCCTACACATAACCAATTGGCACGCAGATATTAATCCAGAGATGTCACGATGCAACATGACAACGAAACTCAATAAAATACACATTCATCCAAGAATCGAGAGAACTCACCAAAGTGATAACAATGCTCAACAAGTCCAACGGTATCAAAGGCGATAAACATGGTAATACAATCCCACCACAAAGCGGTAATTCGATCAAGAATGACATCACATCATGAATCACAGATTCATAGAATATTAGGTATACACGAAACGTATAATATTCATAGGAATTCGATCATCATCATAACCAAGCAAGATAACTTGCCTCAACTTCGTAAACGAATAGCCCTTCTTCGAATGGTCGGAATCCTCGACAACTAATACTTACTAGAACGAGCAACCTTGAACGAAATGTAACTCATTCAACAACACATTCATACAATAATGATATCAATTCCTAGGAAACAACACCCGAAATATTACTCGAATAGTTCATCCTATTCCAACGAATATTCCATAGTTTCATTGACGAATTATGATGTTCATCTTTAAAAACCGGTTTTACCAAGTTCTTTAGGTTCACCCCATTTACATCTTTTATTACACAAGGATCGTTGTAAATGAATTTTGCCATTAATTCTATCATATCATTATCACCAATAATCGATATAATCTTCCTAAGAACACTATAAACGTATTAATATGATGATCAACACTTTCTTAAGTTATCAACACATCCGATTAACTTGCATATATAAAGTTTATATTTGTGTTCTTCATAATCCATTACTATCCCATAAAGAATTTGCTCAAAACATAATTATATCATCTAGGATTTCTGAAACTGTAAAAACATCATTCAAATCATTGATACTCATCATGTTCTTCCTAAGGAGTTTGTTAAACCCTCTCTAATGTATGGTTACGACATCACAGGATCCTACTAGCATTAAGAACATACTCATGAACCATAATCATCTAGTTTTAACATGATTTCTAAGGGTTATATAATGAACATGCTATTCTACAACTTCTCCAATCATTCAAGAGATAATACTAACAATATTGTCATGTTCTACACTAAGTTTGTTCATAAATCCAATTACCATCATGTTATACTTGATTATTCTAACACTACAAGAATTACTCCTTACTACATCATCAATAATGTGAAACAACATGAGTTAAGATAACCAACCTCAAGAAAGGAATGAAGAATAGCACCAAAACTCCAAGAAAACACTACAAACTTCAAATCACCAAACCAAAATCTAAGTGATGGAGCTCCAACACAAGATGGAAGGGATAAAAATTGATTTAACAAGGTAGGGGATCGGTGTTCATAAGGAGGGGTTGAGTTTGGATCATACAAAAATAAAAGGCAGGCCATACCTTTATAACTTGTATCTATCGTTACGTACGCTACAGCCAATGTATAACGTACGTTAGGCGCATTACGTATGTAAACCTGTCGAGGTTACGTACATAACGAGTCCCCAGAGGCTACTACCTCAAAACACATATACTATTACGTATGTTGCCCTCGATAACGTACATAAAGCTTACATACATTACGTACGCTAACACATAGCCATTACGTACGTAATGGCCATTGGCCAGGCTGTCACAATCGAACCAAGAATCCCGGGCATCAATAGACCTACACGCCGAAAGGCGAGATGCTGTCTGATACACCACATTATGTACGTTAACACAGAAGCATTACGTACGTAATGTTACACATGTAGCATGCGTTAAGCCAAAAACGTAGCGTACGTTAATGGTATAACACATAGTCAAAAAAATGAAATTCTCCAAACAACATCTAACAACCAACTATAGAGTGTACGACAAAGATAATCAAATCAATTTAGTGTATCTCAACAATATACTCATTACAATAAATATCGATATGATACGACAACTTCCGAATAATCCAAATAATACAACAGTAAAGACGAGACTTAGGGCGGGTATTACATACTGCCCCCTTAAAAGGAGTTTCGTCCTGGAAACTAAGGGGTAAACAACTCGGGAAATCTCTCCCGCATGCTATCCTTGGTTTCCCATGTAGGCTCCTCGATTTTTTGTCTCGACCATTGAATCTTCAATAAGGGAATCATCTTGTTCCTCAACTATTTGATCCTCCTTTCGAGAATCTGCACCGGACGTTCTTCATATGAATGATCATTGGCTATCTCGATCTCTTCGAACCGAATAATATGGCTTGTATCAGCCACATATTTCCTCAACTCGGAAACATGAAACACGTTGTGAATCTGACTCAAGGCTGGTGGTAATGCCAAACGATAGTCTAGATCACCTACACGTTCTAAGATCTCAAACGGTCCAATATACCTCGGACTCAGCTTACTTCTCTTCCCAAAACGAAAAAGACCTCGAGTAAGAGACACTTTTACCAGTACACGATCACCAACCTCAAACTCAAGTGGTCCTCGATGGTTATTTGCATACGATTTATGCCGGCTCTGAGCTATTAATAGACGACTCTTAATCAGGGCAATATTCTCACGAGCTACTAACAATATATGAGGATCCGTACCAAGGGAGTCAGACAAGTCGTCCCAACACAATGGGGTCCTACAATTACGGCCATACAGTGCCTCATAAGGTGCCATCTTAATAGAAGCATACCAACTATTATTGTAGGTGAACTCCACCAAATGCAGTTGCCCTTCCCAATCATGCTTCCAATCGAGAGCACATGCCCTCAACATATCCTCCAGTGTTTGAATGATCCTCTCAGTCTGACCGTCGGTTTGACGATGAAATGCCGTACTGAAGTTCAACTACGTACCCATCACACGATGAACTACCTTCCAGAAATGTGATATGAACCGTCCGTCACGATTTGATACAATACTTTTGGGGGTACCATGCAGCCTTACAATCTCTTTAATGAACAGCTGGGCCAACCTCTCGGGACCCCACGTCTCTTTAATCTCTAAGAAGTGGGCTGATTTGGTCAGACGATCCACAATCACCCAAATCGTATTCGTACCTCGATGGCTCGTCGACAAGCTAGTGATAAAGTCCATCGATATATCCTCCCATTTCCACTCAGGAATCGGGAGTGGTTTAAGCACACCTGCTGGTCGTTGATGTTCAATCTTGACCTGCTGACAGGTCAAACATCTCGAAATGAATTTTGCAACTTCCCGTTTCTATTACCCCACCAATAATATAGCTTCAAATCCTTATACATTTTGTTCGACCCTGGGTGAATGGAGTACGGGGTAGCATGGGCCTCCTTTAGAATGGTGTTCCTCAACTCTTCATCCGCCGGTACACATACTCGATTCTTGAAGCGTATCAGTCCGTCCTCGTGAATCAAAAATCCAGGGGCTTTCCCCTGTTCTACTTCACCCCGAATTCTAGATAGCAATGGGTCTATCACCTGTTTAGCTCAGATTATATCGTCAAGCGATGATGAAATCTCAAGCGTGTAAAGTTGTCCCTGAATACGCTGTAGCCAAATCTCAATCTCCGGCCTCATGAACTCTAACTGCAATTCTCTCTGAACTGTCAAGCAAGCAAGCATCTGCTCCTGTACTGTCTTACGACTCAAGGCGTAAGCAACAAAATTTGCTTTGCCCGAATGATAAAGGATCTCGATATCATAGTCTTTGATTAGTTCTAGCAACCTTCTCTGTCTCATGTTTAACTCCTTCTGAGTAAAAATATACTTCAGGCTTTTGTGATCAGTAAAAATCTGATAGGTAACTCCATACAAATAGTGACGCCAGATCTTCAAAGCAAACACTACGGCTGCTAGCTCTAAATCGTGGGTTGGGTAGTTGACCTCATAAGGTCGCAATTGTCTCGATGCATAGGCAATCACTTTTCCATTCTGCATTAACACACATACAAGTTCCTGTCTCGACGCGTCACTGTACACCACGAATCCTTTCGTTCCTTTTGGTAGAACCAAAACCGATGCTGAAATCAATCGACTCTTGAGTTCATCAAACTCTGCTGACATGATTCTAACCACAAAAACTTCTTATCCTTCCTCAACAGATTAGTCATCAGTTGAGCAATCTCGGAAAAACTTCCCCAAACCGTCGGAAATAACCTGCTAGGCCAAGAAAACTGCGTACTTCCTTCACATTCTTCAGAGTTAGCCAGTCTCGGATAGCTTATGTCTTCTCTGGGTCTACCCTTACCCCAGCGGATGATATCACATGTACAAGAAAAATAATCTCAGGCATCCAGAATTCACATCTGGAAAATATGTTAGGATTCGGTGCCTAAAACGAAGGCCCAGCGGAAGCGGTAAAACGAAAATTAATTCGATCCGAATACTTACGAGGATCGATCGAGCTACGTATATACGAATATTAAATGAAAACACAATAGATATAGAAACTCACCCTTGTATTCCGTTGAATAAATAGATTCCTTCTCTTGAGCTATTCCCCAAGCTTTAGATTGATCTCTACGAATCCAATCCGCTCCAAGCCCTTGGATGATCCAACATCGAAAACACAACGCCTCTACTTGCCATGCGCCGGATAAACGAACGGAACGACAATCACCTTGCTATCCTCCAATGATATGGCTAGAGCTAGGTGATGAAGCTTTCTTATCAAGATTACAACACTCTAAGCTATCTCACAAATATTTTCTCCAAGAAAATATATGAATGTATGATGAATATTATGAAGCATTTTGGAAACTATTTCCTCGATCCTTTCTTCTCTCAAAAACATGAGATCAAGTGTTAGCTAAAGAGATTTGGTCTTCACATATAATCTCATCATATCTCTCCATTCCACCTACCTTTTGACAAAATCACCAAAGGTGATATTTTGTCCCCTTGATTGGTCACAAGGCTTGAACCCCACCAAGTGAAGACCAAGACCAATTGAGGGGTAGGTGATTGGGGCGGCCAACTAGAAGGTGTCGGACGAGTTCGGTCCATTTCGAACTCCCGTGAGTCCAACAGATAAATTTCGATTCCGTTCCGATATGTTTATATCGATTAATTATTCCAATTATTTAATCATATCAAATACATAATAACATAATTAATTTCTCCAAGAAATAATTATATTCATGAATTAAATTAATCATCCAGTAATATATTTAATTCATTAGGCCGTAAATCAATTTATCCAATAAATCGATTTAGACATCCAATGTCCCAAAATCAATTAGACATCTAATGTCCACTAAATTAGATATCTAATATATAATATTAATAATGAGAGAATAAGCTCGATTCATTCCGTCATCAATCCAATTTTGCGACTCGGTAGGTTCGTCTCAGTCAGCAATGGGAGGAACCAAAGAGTAGTAGCACCACCTAGCCAGCCTGGCGGCCTACACTGTACCCCAACTGAGAATGAATGATTGAGATCATTCAAGAACCATTCTGTCGTGAATACCAGTATACATATAAACCTTTTTTTCAAATGTCCCGATCAAGTTATAGGGTCACGGTCAGTCAAACCCTATCTGTACTTGACGCTATGCATGCGTTAATGCAAATCGATTTCATCGAACTCTCATGTATCTAATAAAACTAGCTCCAATGCTTTGGTCAAAGACTTATGATCTCATCTGCCAATAACCACATAGGACATATAACCTGCTCACTAACGGGAGAAAGAATTCTATCTTGGTATTCAGTAGAACCTGCTACTTACCCGTCAAGATGCACGTCGAGGTTGACCCCCGCCTCTTGGTTTACACGGTCAAACTACTCTAATGAAAATCTTGACGTCACAAGCACATCCCTACTAAATCCTCAAGTTGAAGGTTCACGAATATATATCACAACCTTTTGATTCCATCATTGACTGTCCCGGAGTGAAATCCGTGTGACGAATCGAGGGTGAGTCGGTTCGAGTATACTAATCCAATTAGCATACCTATAACGTGTGCTCCTACTAACCATTAGTGTTCTACAGGCACTCTCCATGTTAAAGAACACGTCATACAAGTCTTCACATAAACTTAACGCCCAGTCAAGTTTCATCAACTTGCGAACGATTAAGTATTTGAGCTATAAACCTTTCCAGTGCCGAGCCCCTTATCCAATAAGGAGTGGAACGTTTTGCTCTCAAATACACAGACTAGTTTCTATATGTATATTTACGAGTTAGGAATGCCAGAAACTACCAATAAATAAAGAAACATCCATTGCCTTATATTAGTGATTTACATAATTACAAGTACAATGCCCTCACTCAATCATCCTCTGAGTGTCATTCAAGGGCATACTCCCAACAATCTCCCACTTGCACTCAATACCACACACTATGGTATCTAATACCCATATTCTCCAGATGATGCTCTAAGCTAATCTGAGAAAGTGGCTTGGTCAGTGGATCAGCGATGTAGTCGGTTGACTCTACTCAATGCAGCATAATGTATCTCTTTGGGAACAAAAGCTCTTACTGTCACGGCCCTTTATCCCTAAGGACGGCTCAGCCGGGGCATGACCCGGTGTAGGAATTAAGAAGCTGGGAAGAAAGGGGGAAACATACGTTTCATAAGGCATATGGGTGAATTACCATGAATAACCTATCAAGGTATCATGAAGGGGAGTCAGTCCCGTGGGAACGACTTAGAATCCAAAGTAGAATATACAGTCATAACATTAGCCTTGAAGTTTAGGAAAAGGCTTCATAGCATATTACAATCAACAAGATATAGAAAGCATAATCATAAAGAGTGTTTGCAGTGGAAAAACATGGTTGCTTAACATTGGTCGTAAACAAAAGACTTCCACTCAACACCCTCCGTCACATCCCTTGCTCAACCTGCATATTTAAAAAGATATATAGGGCTGAGTACAACGTACTCCATGAACATATTTCCAAAACATAAAACATACTTTCGTACTTGTCATCATGCATATAAGAAGTAACACAAGGGGGTTTTAGGAAAAAGACCATGTTTACTAAATCAATTCATTTCATAGTACATATCATCAGATTCACCATATCCATAATTTACGCCGGGGAAGGTGGCCACCTCTCGTGAACATTACTCCCCGAGATCAGCCACTCTGAAGAGGGCTCACAATCCCGAGTACTGTGTACACTAACCCTGGCCAGCAACCTTTGTCTAGCTCAGGATCCGATCATTTCATAGGCTGGCAAGCCAATAGTGATAGGTTCATAAGAATCCACATAGATGTTTTTATGCAACATAATCATTTGAAATCATAATTTGCATGCAACACATTTCATCAAGATAGACCAAAGCTCAAACCATTTTCGTATAGAAAGCCCACCTGTACAAGTAATAAACACAAGCAAAATGATTCTCAGCTCTTCCTTACGCTTCAGTCTGCTGCTCCACCTATCATCGAAAACAACTAAGTTTAGCGGTCGATCGAGCTTAACGAAGTCTAACGGACAACGGACTCGATCTACATGTTTGGACTTTAGAGTTTTGCATTCGAATTAAATTTAATAATAAAATATATGATTCTATAAGAGAACCTAACTGACCATATAACATATAAAGATACTAACAACGGTAACCGATACTCGATTCCATTACACATTCATTGGTTCGAAAACCAACATCAAACACTTAACATAATCATAAAATAATGTGCATCAAGTTTGTAAAGAATAAGCATTCTGTTAATGGACAATAATAACTAGATAGTGAATCTTATACCATTGGAAATCCACTGAAGTTTAGTTTCAAATACAATTTACAAATCTCAAAAATATAAAATGTGGAGAATGTTATGGCCATTTCCGTGAAGTATGACGAAACTGCCAACTTCCGACGAAAATGGGAAAAATATCATATTAACCTAGAGCTCGTTTCTAGCAACAAAAACCCTAAACATCAGACCCAACTCCGATATCTCATCGGAGTCACCGAAGAACCAAGAACTCGAAACCTCATCAGGCCTGAACTCATGGCCGAGCCCAAGTCATTAATCAATCTCCAACCCGACCTGCCTTCTCATAGGAGTTCGTCCGATTCTTCAACACAGAAACCCAAACTCAATATTTTATTTACCCGAACGGAACCAAACCCGCCATCAGCCCTACCCCTGCACGAACCCATACCCGATTCGGATCCATCCCCATCATTAATAGTCAGTAACCCAAATCGGAATTTCCCACATTCATAACCGAGTTCAATAACACCGGCCGAATCCAAATCCGACTGGAATAACACCTTCAATCCCAAATTTCAGTCGGCATATAAGAAGCCCAAAGAAAAAAAAAACTCAACCCAGTTTCAAACCTTACCCGGATGGGGGACCTGAGAGAAAATTCGGAGTCATCATCTTGGATCCGCCGGAACTATTACTCGGTCGAAAGCCATCGTCGCAGCCGTCCTGAAGTCGCGAAGAGGTGCGAGAGTAATTTTTCAAGTATGTTCGACTTTCCAGTCTGGTCGTATATATATTCATCAGACCGAGGTTTTGTGTGTGTGTGTAGATGAGAGAGAGTTGTGAGGTCGGGGAATTGGTGCAGATAGGTTGAGAAGAAATTCTGCAGAGAGTGAGATGAGAGCAATTATGAGGATGAAGTGAAATGAGTTGGTGTCGGCTGAGGGTTAGATTTAGGGTTTTTATACCCGTGACTTTTTAGGGTAATTCAGTTAAGCCCCCAGATTCCTAGATACTTCAATTTAACCCCAGTCTGATGTATATAATTCCTCCAATTGACCCCAATCAGCTTTTTAGCTCATTCAGTTTCAGCCTCAAGATCCTAATTCTTGCATATTTAATCCAATCAACTTTTTAATAATCAAGACTCACTCCTAATTATGACCAAAATATTAAAATGTTGACTTTCAATTGATATTAATAAGTAATCTGAATTTATGCATAAATATTTTAATCTCAGTCATCTATAATGATTCGATTAATATTGAGAGGAAGTATCATCTCGTAAGAGAATTTGTTCGCAAGGGATATATTGTGCTGCACAGAGTAGACTCGGCCGACAACGTCGCTGATCCACTGACCAAGCCACTTTCTCATACTAGCTTGGAGCGTTATCTGGAGAACATGGGTATTAGATAGCATAGTGTGTGGCATTGAGTGCAAGTGGAAGATTGTTAGGAGTATACCCTTGAATGCCACTCAGAGGATGTTGAGTGAGGGCATTGTACTTGTAATTATGTAAATCATTAATATAAGGCAATTGATATTTCTTTATTTACTGGTAGTTACTGGAATTCCTAACTAGTAAATATACATATAGAAACTAGTCCGTGTATTTGAGAGCAAAACGTTCTACTCCTTATTGGATAAGGGGGTCGGCACTGGAAAGGTTTATAGCTCAAATACTTAATCGTTCACAAGTCGATGAAACTTGACTGGGCGTTAAGTTTATGTGAATACTTGTATGACGTGTTCTTTGACATGGAGAGTACCTGTCGAACACTAATGGTTAGTGGAAGCACACGTTATAGGTATGCTAATTCGATTAGTATACTCGAACCGACTCACCCTCAATTCGTCACACGGATTTCACTCCGGGACAGTCAATGACGGAATCGAAAGGTTCTGATAGGTATTCATGAACCTTCGACTTGAGGATTTAGTAGGGATGTGCTTGTGACGTCAAGATTTTCATTAGAGTAGTTCGACCCTATAAACAAGGAGGTGGGGGTCAACCTCGTCGTGCATCTTGACGGGCAAGTAGCAGGTCCTACTGAATACCAAGATAGAATTCTTTCTCCTGTTAGTGAGCGGGTTATATATCCTATACGGTTATTGGCAGATGAGATCATAAGGCTTTGGCCAAAGAATTTGAGCTAGTTGTATTGGATACAAGAGAGCTCAATGATCTCGATTTGCATTAACGCATGCATAGCGTCAAGTACAGATAGGGTTTGACTGACCGTGACCCTAAAACTTGATCGGGACATTTGAAAGAAGGGTTTATACGTATACTGGTATTCACGACAGAATGGTTCTTGAATGATCCCAATCATTCGTTCTCAGTTGGGGTACAGTGTAGGCCGCCAGGCTGGCTAGATGGTGCTACTACTCTTTGGTTCCTCCCATTGCTGACTGAGACGGACCTACCTTGTCGCGCAATAGGATTGACGATGGAATGAATCAATCTAATTCTCTCATAATGAATATTAGATATTGGATATATAAATTTGGGACATTGGATGTTAAATTGATTTATTGGATAAATTAATTTACGGCCTAATGAAATAAATTAATTACTAGGTGATAAATATAATTCATGAATATAATTATTTCTTGGAGAAGTTAATTATGTTATTATGTATTTGATATGATTAATTAATTGGATTAATTGATAGATATAAATACATCGGAACGGAATCAGATTTAATCTGTTTGGACTCACGGGAGTCCAAAATGAACCGAACTCATCCGGATTTCTACATGGGCCGCACCCACATTTCCACCCACCTTCCTTTTGGACTCTTGTTCTATTCTTTAATGGATGATGATTGTCTTGGTGGGGTTTGATTCCTCATCTGCATGAGTTGTACATGTGGGTGGAAATTGAATAAAGAGAGGAAGACTTCTCATCACTCTCACCCCTTTTGATTCCATACGCGAGAGAGAGTAAGAGAGAGAGAGAGAGAGAGAGAGAGAGAGAGAGAGAAAACTCATGGAGACCTAGTTCCTCCAAGTGCACAAGCACATACCTCTCAGGTAAATGAGACACCCTACTAGACCTACGAGGTGGTTGTACTTGTGTTTAAGAAGGTTCGGTTCCAGTTTCTTGCACAGGAGTCTCCCGAGGAGTTTCATTGTATTCTTCTAAAGAAATACTTCTTCCTGCTCCGCCTTCCTGAATGAACTCATCTTCCAGGAAGTGTGCTTGTAAAGCAACAACGATCTTTCGATCTTTGGGCATGTAGAATAGATATCCCATCGTCCCATACGGGAATCCAATGAAACGTCCCTTCGCGGACCTAGCTTCCAACTTCTCCACCTTAGTCTTCTTGACATAGGCGGGACATCCCCAAATCCTAATATGATTAAGACTTGGTTTCCTGCCCTCCCACATCTCATGTGGAGTTTTAGAAACGGATTTGGAAGGACATCTGTTCAAGATGTAAGTGGCAGTCAGGAGTGTATACCCCCACAGGTAAATCGGTAACTCAGTATAGCCCAGCATGGAACAGACCATGTTCAACAAGGTCCGGTTCCTTCTTTCTGACACACTATTTAACTGAGGAGTACCTGGAGGTGTTAGTTGTGAAACTATTCCATGTTCCTTAAGGAACTCGTCAAACTATGTACTCATATACGTGCCACCTCGGTTCGACCGAAGTGCTTTGATATGATTACCAGTTTATTTCTCGACTAGGGCCTTGAACTCCTAGAATTTCTCAAAGGCCTCGGATTTATGATTCATTGAGTATACATAACATAGCTAGTATGATCATTTGTAAACGTAATGAAATATTGATATCCGTCATGTGCTGCTTCCAAAGCACCACATACGTTGGTATGTATTAATCCGAGTTTATCAGCGGCTCTTTCAAAAGTCCCTGTGAAGGGGACTTAGTCATTTTGCCTTTAAGGCAAGATTCACAAGTAGGAAAGGGATCCGATCCCATTGGACCCAAAAGTCCATATTTTTACATCTTGTAAACTTTGGTCTGACCAACATGACCAAGTCTAAGATGCCATTTCAAAACTTGATTGGTTTCATCCCTACCACGTTTTCTAGTCATAGTATTCACAACTACTTTGTTGTTGAGATTTAGATGATACAATCCATTTAACAATGTAGCAGTACCCACTAGTTTATTTCTGAAATAAATTTTGCAGGAACCATCACCAATGAAAAATGAGATGCCTTTTCGTTCCATGACCGGAATGGATACAATGTTTTTGTGACCCTTGGGCAAAACAAGTACATCTTCTAAAGTCAAAACAAATCCGGATTCTAAACCCAAAAGAAATGATCCTATGTCGGTCCCCTCGACACTATGCCCGCTTCCGACTGTGATCATAACTTCTCCAGCTCTAAGCTTCCTACTTTGTTCCAGATCTTGATTCACGGTACAAATATGAGAACTAGCACCAGAATCCAGTATCCAGGAAGTAGAAAATACAGTAGCAGAACAATTTGTTTCCAAAACTAAAAGTTCTGTACCTGAAGCGCCATGAAGAATCGGACAGTCTCTTGCCCAGTGGCCCATCTCACCGCACTTGAGACAAGTGTCCTTCTTCTTGCCTTTTGGAACCATCAGGGCCTTGCCCTTTCCTTTAAGGTCCTTAACTTGTGGTCCAGTCTGCTTCTTGGTCTTTTTTCTTCTTATTCTTAGACTTCCAAAGTCCAGAAGAAATCACAAGGGCAGACTCCTTCATCCGCGGAGTCTTCATCTGAGACTAAGCAGTCACCAGTTTGTTCATTAGCCGAGCTAAGTTACATGCAATTTCATTGCAGTTGAAGTTCATAACAAACTGTGAGAAGGAATCAGGGAGAGACTGAAGAATAGGGTCGGTTTGGAGAGAAGTATCCATTTTAAAATCAAGAGCCTCCAATCTCTCGATCATGGATATCATTTTGAGGACATGTTCCCCAACCTTCTCACCTTTCTTCATCCTTGCACCAAACAGTTGCTTGGATATCTCATATCTAGCAGTTCTGCTGTGCTCACCATAAAGTTCAGTTAAGTGAGATAAAATCTACCTAGCAGAAGTCATTTTCTCATGAGCTCTCTGAAGCTCATTAGACATAAAAGCCATCATTTTCTCATTGGGCTTTTACAGATTGAAATATGGTTCCCGATTTTCAAAAAAATTTCACAATGGGGTATTTTAAAATTTATGGATTCATTTTTAGAATGTGGTTTGAATCCTAACCCCTGTTTATTCAAAGTAAATTTCTGAACCGAGAGCATTTGTTCAAATTTCTCGTTTCCACATGAGAATTTCTTCGTTAATTTTTTGAGCTCGGTTTGAACTTTAACAAAATCATTCTTTAAAATATTTTCATTTTCAACACATTTTGAATGATCGATTTCAACGAATTTTACCTTTTCAAAAATTTTTGAATTTTCATTTTCCAATGATTTATATTTAGATTTAAGAGATTTGATTTCAATTAAAGCATTTTGATAATCGGTATGTAATAGTTCGAATGCTTCAAAAAGTTAATTGTAAGAATTACTTACTTGGCTTTCGACGTCGCTATCATCGAATGAACTCCGGGCCATGAATGCAAGGTTATTATGATCAATGAATCATCATCAATATCTTCGTCACTCCACGTTGCAACGAGAACTTTCTTTGGATTTGCTGCTTGGCAATTCTTTGCGAAATGGCATGGTTTACCACATACTCGACAGTCGTTGTCGAATATCTTATATTCGCCCGATTTGATGTCTTTCTTTCCAGTTTAATAAGTGTTGGAACTTATTAATATTTTTGGCATAATATGCCGATTCTTCGTTGCTATCATCCACCGGAATTTCTTCCATAGATCTTGACATCTTAGCCTTCATGGCTATTGATCTTTCCTTCGGCTTCGGTTTGGTATTCCGAGATTTTAGAACTATCTCGTAGTTGATAAGTGAACCAACGAGAGCACTAAAAAAAAGATTATTTAAAGATTTAGATTCCATTATTGCCGTCACCGTACCGTCCCATTCTCGAGGTAATGATCGGTGAATTTTCTTTACTTTTTAATTACTCGAAAGTGGTTTTTCAAAACATGTTAATCCATTTGTGATAACCGAAAATCGGTCAAGCATGATTGTGATAGATTCATCGTCCTTCATTTGAAATAACTCGTACTCGTGAAGGAGCATGTTTATATTCGTCTCCTTGACTTGAGACGTTCCTTCGTGTGTTACCTCAAGCATTTTCCAAATTTCTTTGGCACTATCACATGATGATATCCGGTTGTGTTCTTCCGGATTTAAGGCACAATATAGGAGTTGAGTCGCCTTAGAATTGTAATGGTCATTTTTCCAATTGGAATCGTCATATTCTTCGTAAGTTTTAAGCGTACCGTTGGAATTCGTAGGAATTTTCGGACCAAGACATATTATTTTCCAAAGCTCTATGTCATATGCTCGTATGAATATAGACATCTTTTTCTTCCATGTCATGAAGTTTGATCTGTCGAAAAATGGTGGTCGGTTAAGAGCAAGACCTTCGACTGGGGCAAGTTGAAATTCCATTTGGATCGACTCCTCGGATGTTAAGCCGCTTATTGGAGGAACCGCTCTGATACCAATTGTTGGAGCAATTTTGGTATTTGCGCCGTGTTGCGGAAGCGTAAATATAAAGTGCAGAAATAAAATGACACACGGATTTATAGAGGTTCGGCTAAACAGGCCTACGTCCTTTCTCGTTAGCTTTTTCCATAGGCTTAAGATATAAACCTCCCTACCTCTCTTCTATCGGTCGAGAGATTACCGTTACAAGATCGTCTTCTATCGGTCCGAGTAAACCGTTCTCTTACTTGTCTTTTTGTTGGTCCAAGTTAAACCGTTTTCCTTTTCTATTGGACAAGGAATAAACCACTTTAGCTTTCTATGGGTACTAGATAAACCTCACTAAGATAGCAATTGTGATTCTAACAATGCCGGATCCTTGATCCTAATAACACCGAATCGAATCGTATCTTCTCTTCTTCCTCTCGTGTATGTGTTGAATGTATAAACACTCAAACTATCAATATAAGCACAATATCACAACAACAGTATAATGAATATGAATATCAGATCAATGTCTTGATTGCTTAAAGTTGTTGTATGGTTTGATACCAAGGATGTGGTATTTGTAGCCTTCTTCATCAAACTAGCTGTTGCTGCCAGTTGACTTACTAGCGTGCGCTAGCTCTTGTTCTTAGTGTGCGCTATCGCGCATTGTTGCCTGATACGTACATAATGTACTGCTTGTAGCATACGCTAATGCCTTCCAGTTTCAGTCCAGTGGCCATTGTCCATGACAGTTAGCGTGCGCTAACACTTCCTTGTAGCATGCGCTAATCTTGCATCATTGCAAGCGTTATATATCCGTTTATACTTTTTGACTTTGCCTCAGAATCTTCCCAACAGATTGATTAAATTGATTTTAAAATGCTATTTAGCGTGCGCTAAATATCATCAGTAGCGTGCGCTATGTCTTACTTCACTGCATACATCATTATGTGTTTGAATGTCTTCACAACGGTAAAATAACCTTCGATAGCATGCGTTAGTAATCCTGAGTAGCGTGCGTTGTCTTCATCAGGTAGGTTGTATTCAGGTAACTTCGAACTCGTCTGCTCTGCAGCCGGGACCCGTTAGCATGCACTAACTAATATGTCTAGCATGCGCTAGCTTTGTATTTTGTCCAGCTTTTTGCCTCTTTGCCTGCTTCGTTGTTTTGCTTCGCCTCTTTGTTGTTTTGCATTGTTTAGCAACTTAATCATCAAAACTCTATTTATGAATATGTGGAATAAATATTCCAACAATCTCCCCCTTTTTGACGATTACAAGACAACTCTTGAATTGGATAAAATCTGCAAAATAAAAATATATATATTTGTACTTTTTATAGTTTTCGGCTTTGATCGTTTCGTTAGTTTCTCAAATCTTCTCCTTTTTATGTCAGTTTTGACTTCTTCGTTTCTTATTTTCCAACTCCTTCTCTTCTCCCCCTTTTTGTATGCTTTCTTTTCCTTTTCGACTTCTTTGATTTTTATTATTTTCTCCTCCTTTTTAGTTTTTATTTTTCTCGTCATATCTTTCATGACGCTTTTTATCCAATTCAACTCCTTCTCCCCCTTTTTGTATTCAGCAAAAAGTGTAAAACAACATAGCAATTGAATAGAGGATACTAATTATTGAATATGCATGATACCAATTGATGAATATAATTATGGATGAATAGGAAATAACTCCCCCTGAAAATATTACCTCTCACTTTGTAAAATATCAATTGTTAAAAATTAATTTTTGGGGATCCACCAGACATTTGGTTTTTCTTTCGAAACATAGGTGATATTTGGAATAAAAGTTCCTTTGGGAATCCAAATTTTCTTAGTTTTATCGTCTGTCTTGGGCTTTTATAGTTTGAAATATGGTGCCCGATTTTCAAACATTTTTCACAATGGGGTATTTTAATATTTACGGATTCATTTTTAGAACGTGGTTTGAATCCTAACCCCTGTTTATTTAAAGTAAATTTCAGAACCGAGAGCATTTGTTCAAATTTCTCGTTTCCACACGAGAATTTCTTCGTTAAATTTTTGAGCTCGGTTTGAACTTTAACAAGATCATTCTTTAAAATATTTTCATTTTCAACACATTTTGAATGATCGATTTCAACGAATTTTCACTTTTCAAGAATTTTAGAATTTTCATTTTCCAATGATTTATATTTAGATTTAATGGATTTGATTTCAATTAAAGCATTTTTATAATCGGTATGTAATAGTTTGAATGCTTCAAAAAGTTCGTCGTCAGAATTACTTACTTGGCTTTCGACGTCGCTATCATCGAATGAACTCCGGGCCATGAATTCAAGGTTATTTTGATCAATGAAATCATCATCAATATCTTCGTCACTCCACGTTGCAACGAGAATTTTCTTTGGATTTTCTGCTTGGCAATTCTTTGCGAAATGGCATGGTTTACCACATACTCGACAGTTGTTGTCGAATATCTTATATTCGCCCGATTTGATGTCTTTCTTTCTGGTTTAATAAGTGTTGGAACTTATTAATATTTTTGGCATAATATGTCGATTCTTCGTCGCTATCATCCACCGGAATTTCTTCCTTAGATCTTGACATCTTAGCCTTCATGGTATTGATCTTTCCTTCGGCTTCGGTTTGGTATTCCGAGATTTTAGGTCTATCTCGTAGTTGATAAGTGAACTAACGAGAGCACTAAAATCAAGATTATTTAAATCTTTAGATTCCATTATTGCCGTCACCGTACCGTCCCATTCTTGAGGTAATGATCGGAGAATTTTCTTTACTTTCTCATTTTCGAAAGTGGTTTTCCAAAACATGCTAATCCATTTGTGATAACCGAAAATCGGTCAAGCATGATTGTGATAGATTCATCGTCCTTCATTTGAATTAACTCGTACTCGTGAAGGAGCATGTTTATATTCGTCTCCTTGACTTGAGACGTTCCTTCGTGTGTTACCTCAAGCATTTTCCAAATTTCTTTGGCACTATCACATGATGATATTCGGCTGTGTTCTTCCGGATTTAAGGCACAATATAGGATTTGAGTTGCCTTACAATTGTAATGGTCATTTTTCCAATCGGAATCGTCATATTCTTCGAAAGTTTTAAACGTACCGTTGGAATACGTCGGAATTTTTGGACCAAGACATATTATTTTCCAAAGCTCGATGTCATATGCTCGTATGAATATAGACATCTTTTTCTTCCATGTCATGAAGTTTGTGTAACACCCCAAACTAGGCGGATATTACAGCGCCGTGGACCCCCGACTGGGACCCACTAGGCGAATGAAAACTGATGAATTAAATAATATAATTGTAGTACCGAACCACATTATATTACCAAATACTCCGATGAGGAGCTTAAGTACAATACACCAGGACAATACAGAATACTAGTATATTTTATATGAAGATAAAATACACAACACTGAATGAAAGGACTATCCAAATGAAAATCTGCAGTGGAAAATAAATGACAACAACATGAGTGACTGAAAAGAACCGGGCCCCCTACTAGTATCACTGGGACTCCTCGCCGTCAACGTTGTATTACCGTGCTTTTGCCTTGCCATGACCTGAAAACAATATCCCCAAACGGGGTCAGTTACACAGAACAACAATCCTCAAGGGTTGAAAATACACAATCATGATATATCTTTAGTTATGAAATATCCTTAGTTATGAATTACGCTGAATAGGAGTATCATAGTACGCCCATAATGTTCTGTGCAAGTGTACAAGACGAATGACCGGACACACCCGTCCTTGTACCTAATTAGTCTCACGGAGGTAATCGTTACCGTGTGCACAGTCCAATGTATCGATCCCAATACATGACCATCGCGTGCTCGACTAAAAATTCCATACATCCGCACCCGGCCACGCAATATGAACCCAGAAGGTCATATGAACGAGAATGACCATAATGAAGATCAATGAATAATAATCTGACAAAGTCAAGAATGACTCACTGAGATGAAAATAATAATGAAGTGATTGATAGTTCAATGAGATGATTGGAAACGTCGTTCCTTGTTAATGAGGTGATTACTCGACAATTACAAGTCTCAATACGATTAATACAATGATGAATGAGTTATGATTATGAATGAACAACAACAAAAGGAATGAATATCCTTTTAACCGAGTAAGAATTAACTTACACAACACCGATGACAATTATCCTTCCACGAACAAATGTCCTAAATGCGATGTCGGTCGCTCGAACAACCTTGAATAACACAATTACCAACAATCCGTTCAACATATGTATCAAACACAAATATAACGAACTCAAAACGTCGATACGACTAAACCAAGTCCATTGGGGCATTATAATAAACACGTTGTGGCCAATCTCCAATTGTTAACAATTAAACCTCAATTATACCAATATCAAATCCCCCAAGAAGTGTTTCAAACCAACAAAATATCTTTAATACGATCAATAATCCAAAATGAATATCCAAATTCACGATTATAACAACGATTAATCGAAAACCCCCAAATCCAACTTAATATTCAAAGTGTTCTTGAATAACCCTTCAATAGTCTAATGAATCTTTATACAAACTCATAATCATATGCATATCCCTTCATATAACATGATTATAACGTCCAAAACATCATATCTCAACACAAAATCGAAATCCAATATGTTGAAGAAATTACCTGTTGAAGATCTAAACACTTCGATCCGATGAACACGAGTTAAATCGAGCCGAAACGAATGAGGATGATGAAACACTCAAGTGATTGATGATGGAAACTCCCTCCCTCAAGCTCTCTCTCTCTCGGAAGAAGGTGAAAGAAATGACAAAATGAGCTGAAAGTCCCGATCCAGTCCTTATAAACTGCCGGAAGTTACGGCCGTAACTCGGCCTTCTTACGGCCATAACATCCCAAGTCAACGGCCTTACGGCCGTAACGAGCCAACTCGTACGGCCGTAACTCGGCATCGTCCAACCAACTGCCGACAGCCTTACGGCCGTATCCGTACTTGACTTACGGGCGTAAATCGCCCTCGCCTAAAACACCTGCCGACATCCTTACGGCCGTACCCGCACACCTTACGGGCGTAACTCGGACGATACGGCCGTATCCGGCCAAACTTACGGGCGTAAGCCCCCTTCGTCAAAAAAATGAGCAGGCACCCTGCCTGTAACGTACGGCCGTGTTCGGCCAAACCATACGGCCGTACCTTCCTTGTCTTACGGCCGTATGCCGCAACCATTACGGCCGTAACTCGCCTTAGGCCAAAAACGCCTGGGCACCCTGCTCGACACGTACGGCCATAACCGGCCAAGCCTTACGGCCGTACCTGCTCAACTTACGGACGTATGCCGCAACCTTACGGCCGTAAGTCCCGTTCGTCCAAAAATGGCCTGAACACAACGAACACCTGTTACGGCCGTAACCTACAATTCTTACGTCCGTAACTCGTTGCTGGACAAGGTCAAAATCCGATAACTCCGATTCCTCGCTACGATTGATGAATGATCCGACATACCATATGTATGTGAAAGTGAACAAGTCCAACACATGACAAAGATGATACTCCCAGTATAAGACTACCAATCACGATGAAAATGATAATACTCCCGTCTCGATCTATAAACGGAGATGAAATGACGATCGGTAACTGATATACGGTTACAACATGCCAACAGTGAACGCAAATGAATGAATCATGAATGATGAGTGATTATTAATGAGTGAAAATTACTGATTGACAAATACTGTCTGATAATTACTGAATGATAATGAATGAATTACAACCGGGTATTACATACTCCCCCCCTTAAAAAGAGCTTCGTCCCCGAAACTAAGGGTCAAACAACTCGGGATAACTCTCCCGCATACTATCCTCGGTTTCCCAAGTAGCCTCTTCGACTCCGTGTCTAGACCACTGAATCTTGACCAAAGGAATCGTCTTGTTCCTCAACTGTCTGATTTGCCACTCTAAAACTCGTATAGGACGCTCCTCATACGAATGATCATCTGCGATCTCGATTTCATCGAATTGAAGTATGTGACTCGGGTCGGCAACATACTTCCGCAACTGAGAGATGTGAAACATTATGAATTCGGCTCAACGCCAGAGGTAAAGCCAAACGATAAGCTAACTCGC
This sequence comes from Orobanche coerulescens, assembly GCA_033398695.1. Classification (NCBI taxonomy): domain Eukaryota; kingdom Viridiplantae; phylum Streptophyta; class Magnoliopsida; order Lamiales; family Orobanchaceae; genus Orobanche; species Orobanche coerulescens. The sequence goes on along the minus strand of CM065811.1, from coordinate 126,102,090 downwards.
CTACTCGATCCAAAATCTCAAATGGTCCAATGAATCTCGGACTCAACTTCCCCCGTTTTCCGAAACGGAAATTACCTCGACTCGGGGATACCTTGACCAAAACGTGGTCATCCGTCTCGAACTCTAGTGGTTGACGACGATTATCTGCATATGATTTCTGTTGACTCTGAGCTGTCAACATGCGACTCCTGATCAAATCTACCTTCTCCCGGGCGGCTATAAGCATATCGAGCTCGGTGCCGATTGATTCTGATAGGTCATCCCAACACAACGGAGATCAACAACGACGACCGTACAAGGCCTCGTAAGGTGCCATCTGAATCGAAGCATGCCAACTATTATTGTACGTGAACTCAAACAACGGTAATTGGGATTCCCAATCGTCTTTCCAATTGAGGACGCATGCCCTCAACATGTCCTCCAATGTCTGAATAGTCCTCTCTAATTGTCCGTCGGACTAAGGATGAAAAGCGGTACTGAGATTAAGCTGAGTTCCCATAGCACGATGAACTGATTTCCAAAAATGAGACACGAACCATCCGTCACGATCGAAAATGATACTCTTAGGAGTACCAAGCAATCTCACTATCTCTTTGATGAAAACTGGGCCAGTCTCTCGGGACCCCACGTATCCTTAATATCAAGGAAATGAGCTGATTCAGTTAAGCGGTCCACAATCACCCAGATTGTATTCATGCCATGATGACTCGTTGGTAAACTCGTGATGAAGTCCATAGAAATATCTTCCCACTTCCACTCTGGAATAGGGAGCGGTTTCAGCATACCTGCCGGTCGCTGATGTTCAATCTTGACTTGCTTACAGGTTAAACATCTCGAAACAAATTCCGCGACTTCTCGCTTCATATTACTCCACCAGTAATTTTGTTTCAAGTCTTTGTACATCTTGCTAGACCCCAGATGAGCGGAATAAGAGGTAGCATGAGCTTCTCTCAAAATCGAGTTTTTCAACTTATCATTCGTCAGTACGCACAACCGATTCTTAAATCTTAAAAGTCCATCCTCGTGGACCACGAATCCCGGGGCTTTCCCCCGAGCCACATCCTCATGGATGCGCAACAATGATGGGTCTGAACCCTGATTCTGTCTGAATGCCTCCTCAAGTGGCGGTGAAATCCCTAACATGCAAAGTTGCCATTGCACTCGCTAAAGCCAGATCTCGATCTCGGGTCTAAGGAATTCCTGCTGAAGCTCCTTCTGAACTATTAAACGAGCAAGCATTTGCTCCTGAACGGACTTACGACTTAAGGCATCGGCAACCACGTTTGCTTTACCCGGGTGGTGCAGGATCTCGATATCATAATCTTTGATTAGTTCCAACCACCGCCTCTGTCGCATATTTAACTTCTTCTGAGTAAATATATACTTCAAACTCTTATGATCGGTGAATATCTGACAGGTGATGCCATAAAGGTAATGACGCCAAATCTTCAACGCGAAAACTACGATTGATAGCTCCAGGTCGTGGGTCGGATAATTAGCCTCGTAAGGTTTCAATTGCCGTGAATCATAGGCAATAACCTTCCCATTATGCATCAATACACATCCCAGACCGTGTCCGGACGCATCACTAAAAACCACGAATCCTTCTGTCCCTTGTGGCAAGGAAAGGACAGGTGCTGAAATTAACCGGTTCTTGAGTTCCTCAAAACTCCGCTGACACGCGTCGGACCATGTGTATTTCTTACCCTTTCACAAAAGGTTCGTCATTGGTTGAGTGATTTTAGAAAATCCTTCCACAATTCGCCGATAATAACCGGCTAATCCGAGAAAGCTTCAGATTTCCTTAACGTTCTTCGAAGGTAACCAACCTCGGATAGCCTCCGTCTTCTGAGGATCGAAACGTACACCGTCTGATAAAATTACATGCCCGAGAAACGACACTTCGGACATCCAGAACTCACATTTGGAAAACTTTCCATAGAGTTGCTCTCGTCTCAACACGTCGAGAACCTGATGAAGGTGAAACTCGTGTTCTTCCTGGTCACGAGAATAAATTAAAATATCAGCACTGAAGACAACCACAAACTGATCCCAAAAGTCGATGAAAACCCGATTCATTGATTCCATGAATACCGCAGGTGCATTAGTTAACCCAAACGGCATTACCACGAATTCGTAATGACCATAGCGTGTACGAAACGTTGTCCTTGCGATATCCGACTCTCGAATTCGCAACTGATGATATCCAGATCTTAAGTCGATCTTGGAAAATACTGAAGCTCCCTGAAGTTGATCTAAGAGATCATCAATATGGGGTAGAGGATACTAATCTTGATCATCACCCTATTCAACTCCTGATAATTAATACACCCACGAAACGAACCATCCTTCTCCTTGACAGATAACACTGGTGCTCCCCACGGGGACGCACTCAGTCAGAGATAACCTTTCTTGAACAATTCCTCATGTTGAATCTTCAACTACTGCATTTCGGTCGGGGCCATCCGATATGGTGCCTTCGATAATGGGACGTACCATGCTCCAACTCTATTGTTAATTCCACATCCCTCGGTGGAGGTAAACCAGGTAGCTCGTCTGGGAGTACATCGTCAATCGATAACAATGATACCACGAATGATTGAATGCCTAGATTGCCCTAGAACGGTCAATCGATGACAATGATACAGTGAATGACTGAACACCTTGATTGCCTTAGAACGGCCAATCGATAAAAATGATACGATGAATGATTGAACACCTTGATTGCCTTAGAACGGCCAATCAATGAAAATAGTACAATGAATGATTGAACACCTCGATTGCCTTAGAACGGCCAATCGATGAAAATGATATAATGAGTGATTGAACACCTCGATTGAGTAATTTCACAGTCTCCATCATATTAATAATTCTTCTAGAGCAACGGGGATTACCTCCCTGAAATACACACTCGGCTCCAAGGACTGAAATGATAGTGACCAACCGCTTACGAACACTGAGGATGGTATCATGACGATCCATCTAATTAACACCCAATTTTACATCGTCCTCAGGTAAGTCCTCCACGATGAGGTCCGCCAACCAATTGCGGTCATTAAGCTTAATTCGGTATGATTTCTAAAATTCTTCTACCGTCAGGTAGACCAATGATATAAGGTCCACAAACAATAGGACTATCTAAATTAAGTCTATTCAAACATGATTCGTAAATGAATGAATGCGGTGCACCAGTATCAAAAGTTACACACAGGTTGAGATAAAATTACGAGTATACCTGAGATCATTAGGGCCACCGGATCGTCGGTCCTCTTCATCGCGTGAATCCGGGACTTGCCGGCCCCCGAACCGGACGCTCCTATCTGATAAATATGAGTTCCGCCTTTATTTGCTTCCATCGTCTTAAACGCCGACAGAAAGGGCCTGATTCGAATCGCCGATTGCTTGGGCTGAAATGCCGCGAGCTCGCTGGAGTCCTTTCAGCAAAAACGGGCCTTATGCCCAAAAATCCCACAATTATGGTACGTGATAGACGGTTTCAGACACTTAGTGCTGTAATGACCCGGTGCTCCACAGTTGAAACAGGTGATGGCCGAACTGGCCGCTCCGGACTGAGATCCCGCACGATTATGCGTCGTAGGAGGTCGCTCAGAAATGTTAGGGCCCGCACGAGGATTCTTTAAGGTTGACTGTCCGCCTTCGGACTGATTACGCTTCGTTGATTTCTTGCTGACAGATAAAGGTTGTTGCTCAGCAATTTCCTTAGCAGCATGCTCATACGGGAAAGTTCTCTCAATTAATTCGGCCAGAGTGGCGCAATGATGATTAAGCAATTGCATATGGGTCATCATGACCTGCATAAAAGTGAGTGGATCAACCCGAACATCTTCCGATCGAGCGGAGTCCTGGGTACGGTTTCTGAACAGTGAGTGATTATTCCCCGGGTTTCGGCCCGGGCCGCGGCCTCTCCCCGTGCGTCCCCTGACAGCTCTCTTCATACTGAAGTACGAAGGTCGCATGATAATCATAGATCTCGTATGTGTACTGCATTATGATTTACGTCATGAAATGATGAAAATGAGCATACGCACTCTAACACAGTGATTACATGAATGAGTAACTGAGGTGACATGATTATCTGATGAAATTCTTGAAATAATTATCTTGAACAAGTTAACAAGATTAATGATATGATCTTCCAGATCAACAATGGAGTAATGAAATGAATTGAGTGATTAATGAGTTAACATGACCGTCCTGGTCAAAATGAAAATGATGATTGAGGATTGTTAACTGATGAATTATGAATGAATGATTATTGCCAGAAATTATACCATGGCGTTAGAAGTCTTACAGTTCTTTCGGTCTGATTGGCTCGGCATCTGCACAGGTCACATGTGACGCGAAAGTCCAATGATACTAGTACGATGACGATGATTTCAAATGAGACATGACTCGGAAGGTAGTATTCAAAACCACGCTCTGATACCAACTCTGTAACACCCCAAACTAGGCAGATATTACAGTGCCATGGACCCCCGACTGGGACCCACCAGGTGAATGAAAACTGATGAATTAAATAATATAATTATAGTACCGAACCACATTATATTACCAAATACTCCGATGAGGAGCTTAAGTACAATACACTAGGACAATACAGAATACTAGTATATTTTATATGAAGATAAAATACACAACACTGAATGAAATGGAGTATCCAAATGAAAATCTGCAGCAGAAAATAAATGACAACAACATGAGTGACTGAAAAGATCGGGGCTCCCTACTAGTATCACTGGGACTCCTCGCAGTCAACGTTCTATTCCCATGCTTTTGCCTTGCCATGACCTGAAAACAATATCCCCAAACGCGGTCAGTTACACAGAATAACAATCCTCAAGGGTTGAAAATACACAATAATGATATATCTTTAGTTATGAAATATCCTTAGTTATGAATTACGCTGAAGAGGAGTATCATAGTATGCCCGTAATGTTCTGTGCAAGTGTACAAGACGAATGACCGGACACACCCGTCCTTGTACCTAATTAGTCTCACGGAGGTAATCGTTACCATGTGCACAGTCCAATGTATCGATCCCAGTACATGACCATCGCATGGTCGACTAAAAATTCCACACATCCGCACCCGGCCACGTAATATGAACCTAGAAGGTCATATGAACGAGAATGACCATAATGAATATCAATGAATAATAATCTGACAAAGTCATGAATGACTCACCGAGATGAAAATAATAATGAAGTGATTTATAGTTCAATGAAATGATTGGAACCGCCGTTCCTGGTTAATGAAGTGATTATTCGACAATTAAAAGTCTCAATACGATTAATACAATGATGAATGAGTTATGATTATGAATGAACAACAACAAAAGGAATGAATATCCTTTTAACCGAGTAAGAATTAACTTACACAACACCGATGACAATTATCCTTCCACGAACAAATGTCCTAAATGAGATGTCGGTCGCTCGAACAACCTTGAATAACACAATTACCAACAATCCGTTCAACATACGTATCAAACACAAATATAACGAACTCAAAACGTCGATACGACTAAACCAAGTCCATTGGGGCATTATAACAAACACGTTGTGGCCAATCTCCGATTGTTAACAATCAAACCTCAATTATACCAATATCAAATCCCCCAAGAAGTGTTTCAAACCAACAAAACATCTTTAATACGATCAATAATCCAAAATGAATATCCGAATTCGTGATTATAACAATGATTAATCGAAACCCCCCAAATCCAACTTAATATTCAAAGTGTTCTTGAATAACCCTTCAATAGTCCAATGAATCTTTATACAAACTCATAATCATATGCATATCCCTTCATATAACATGATTATAACGTCCAAAACATCATATCTCAACACAAAATCGAAATCCAAGATGTTGAAGAAATTACCTCTTGAAGATCTAAACACTTCGATCCGATGAACACGAGTTAAATCGAGTATCCAAGCTTCCCAAACAAATGAGGATGATGAAAAACTAACACTCAAGTGATTGATGATGGAAACTCCCTCCCTCAAGCTCTCTCTCTCTCTCTCGGAAGAAGGTGAAAGAAATGACAAAATGAGCTGAAAGTCCCGATCCAGTCCTTATAAACTGCTGGAAGTTACGGCCGTAACTCGGCCTTCTTACGGCCGTAACATCCCAGGTCAACGGCCTTACGGCCGTAACCAGCCAACTCGTACGGCCGTAACTCTACATCGTCCAATCACCTGCCGACAGCCTTACGGCCGTATCCGTACCTGACTTACGGGCATAACTCGCCCTCGCCTAAAACACCTGCAGACATCCTTACGGCCGTACCCACACACCTTATGGGCGTAACTCGGACGATACGGCCTTATCCAGCAAAACTTACGGGCGTAAGCCCCCTTCGTCAAAAAAATGACCAGGCACCCTGCGTGTAATGTACGGCCGTATCCGGCCAAACCTTATGGCCGTACATTCCTTGTCTTATGGCCGTATGCCGCAACCATTACGGTCGTAACTCGCCTTCGGCCAAAAACGCCTGGGCACCCTGCTCGACACGTACGGCCGTAACCGGCCAAGCCTTACGGCCGTACCTGCTCAACTTACGGCCGTATGCCGCAACCTTATGGCCGTAAGTCCCGCTCGTCCAAAAATGGCCTGAACACAACGAACAACTATTACGGCCGTAACCTACAATTCTTACGGCCGTAACTCGTTGCTAGACAAGGTGAAAATCCGATAACTACGATTCCTCGCTACGATTGATGAATGATCTGACATACCATACGTATGTGAAAGTGAACAAGTCCAACACATGATAAAGATGATACTCCCAGTATAAGTCTACCAATCACGATGAAAATGATAATATTCCCGTCTCGATCTATAAACGGAGATGAAATGACGATCGATAACTAATATATGGTTACAACATGCGAACAGTGAACGCAAATGAATGAATCATGAATGATGAGTGATTATTAATGAGTGAAAATTACTGAGTGACAAATACTATCTGATAATTACTGAATGATAATGAATGAATTACAACCGGGTAATACAATTTGATCCGTCGAAAAATGGTGGTCGGTTAAGAGCAAGACCTTCGACCAGGGCAAGTTGAAACACCATTTGGATCGACTCCTCGGATGTTAAGCCGCTTATTGGAGGAAACGCTCCGATACCAATTGTTGGAGCAATTTTGGTATTTGCGTCGTGTTGAGGAAGCGTAAATATAAAGTGCGGAAATAAAATGACACACGGATTTATAGAGGTTCGGCGAAACGTGCCTACGTCCTCTCTCGTTATCTTTTTCTATAGGCTTAAGATATAAACCTCTGCACCTCTATTCTATCGGTCGAGGGATTAACGTTACAAGCTCGTCTTCTATCGGTCCGAGTAAACCGTTCTCTTACTTGTCTTTTTGTCGGTCCAAGTTAAACTATTTTCCTTTTCTACTGGACAAGGAATCAACCACTCTAGCTTTCTGTGGGTACTAGATAAACCTCACTAAGATAGCGATTGTGATTCTAACAATGTCGGATCCTTGATCCTAATAACACCGAATCCAATCGTATCTTTTCTTCTTCCTCTCGTTATGTGTTGAATGTATAGACACTCAAACTATCAATATAAGCACAATATCACAACAACAGTACAATGTATATGAATATCAGATCAATGTCTTGAATGCTTAAAGTTGTTGTATGGTTTGATACCAAGGATGTGGTATTTGTAGCCTTCTTCATCAAACTAGCCGTTGCTGCCAGTTGACTTGCTAGCGTGCGCTAGCTCTTTTTCTTAGCGTGCGCTATCGCGCATTGTTGCGTGATACGTACATAATGTACTGCATGTAGCGTACGTTAATGCCTTCTAGTTTCAGTCCAGTGGCTATTATCCATGACAGTTAGCGTGCGCTAACACTTCCTTGTAGCATGCGCTAATCTTGCATCATTGCATGCATCATATATCCGTTTATACTTTTTAACTTTGCATAGGAATCTTCCCAACAGATTGATTGACTTGATTTTAAAATGCTATTTAGTGTGCGCTAAATATCATCAGTAGCGTGCGCTATGTCTTACTTCACTGCATACGTCATTATGTGTTTGAATGTCTTCACAACGGTAAAATAACCTTCGATAGCGTGCGTTAGTAATCCTGAGTAGTGTGCTCTAATTTCATCAGGTAGGTTGTCTTCAGGTAACTTCGAACTCGTCTGATCTGCAGCCGGGACCCATTAGCGTGCGCTAACTAATATGTCTAGCGTGCGCTAGCTTTGCATTTTGTCCAGCTTTTTGCGTCTTCGCCTGCTTCGTTGTTTTGCTTCGCCTCTTTGTTGTTTTGCTTTGTTTAGCAACTTAATCATCAAAACTCTATTTATGAATATGTGGAATAAATATTCCAACAATCTCCCCCTTTTTGTACTTTTTAAAGTTTTCGGCTTTGATCGTTTCGTTAGTTTCTCCAATCTTCTCCTTTTTCTGTCAGTTTCGACTTCTTTGTTTCTTATTTTTCAACTCCTTCTCTTCTCCCCCTTTTTGAATGCTTTCTTTTCCTTTTCGACTTCTTTGATTTTTATTATTTTCTCCTCCTTTTTAGTTTTTATTTTTCTCGTCATATCTTTCATGACGCTTTTTATCCGATTCAACTCCTTCTCCCCCTTTTTGTATTCAGCAAAAAGTGTAAAAAAATATAGCAATTGAATAGAGGATACTAATTATTGAATATGCATGATACCAATTGATGAATATAATTATGGATGAATAGGAAATAACTCCCTCTGAAAATATTATCTCCCCCTTTATAAAAATCAATTGTTAAAAATTAATTTTTGGGGATCCACCCGATATTTGGTTTTTCTTTCGAAACATAGATTATATTTGGAATAAAAGTTCCTTTGGGAATCCAAATTTTCTAGTTTTATTGTCCGTTTTGGGCTTTTACAGTTTGAAATATGGTTCCCGATTTTCAAATATTTTTCACAATGGGGTATTTTAAAATTTACGGATTCATTTTTAGAACGTGGTTTGAATCCTAACCCTTGTTTATTCAAAGTAAATTTCTGAACCAAGAGCATTTGTTCAAATTTCTCATTTCCACAGGAGAATTTTTTTCGTTAAATTTTTGAGCTCGGTATGAACTTTAACAAGATCATTCTTTAAAATATTTTCATTTTCAACACATTTTGAATGATCGATTTCAACGAATTTTCCCTTTTCAAGAATTTTAGAATTTTCATTTTCCAATGATTTATATTTAGATTTAAGGGATTGATTTCAATTAAAGCATTTTGATAATCGGTATGTAATAGTTCGAATGCTTCAAAAAGTTCATCGTAAGAATAACTTACTTGGCTTTCGACCTCGCTATCATCGAATGAACTCCGAGCCATGAATGCAAGGTTATTTTGATCAATGAAATCATCATCAATATCTTCGTCACTCCACGTTGCAACGAGAACTTTCTTTGGATTTGCTGGTTGGCAATTCTTTGCGAAATGGCATGGTTTACCACATACTCGACAGTTGTTGTCGAATATCTTATCTTCGCTCGATTTGATGTCTTTCTTTCCGGTTTAATAAGTGTTGGAACTTATTAATATTTTTGGCATAATATGCCGATTCTTCGTCGCTATCATCCACCGGAATTTCTTCCTTAGATCTTGACATCTTAGCCTTCATGGCCATTGATCTTTCCTTCGGATTCAGTTTGGTATTCCGAGATTTTAGAACTATCTCGTAGTTGATAAGTGAACCAACGAGAGCACTAAAATCAAGATTATTTAAATCTTTAGATTCCATTATTGCCGTCACCGTACCGTCCCATTCTCGAGGTAATGATCGGAGAATTTTCTTTATTTTCTCATTACTCGAAAGAGGTTTTCCAAAACATGCTAATCCATTTATGATAACCGAAAATCGATCAAGCATGATTGTGATAGATTCATCGTCCTTAATTTGAAATAACTCGTACTCGTGAAGGAGCATGTTTATATTCGTCTCCTTGACTTGAGACGTTCCTTCGTGTGTTGCCTCAAGCATTTTCCAAATTTCTTTGGCACTATCACATGATGATATCCGGTTGTGTTCTTCCGGATTTAAGTCACAATATAGGAGTTGAGTTGCCTTACAATTGTAATGGTCATTTTTCCAATCGGAATCGTCATATTCTTCGAAAGTTTTAAGCGTACCGTTGGAATTCATCGAAATTTTTGGACCAAGACATATTATTTTCCAAAGCTCGATGTCATATGCTCATATGAATATAGACATCTTTTTCTTCCATGTCATGAAGTTTGATCCGTCGAAAAATGGTGGCCGGTTAAGAGCAAGACCTTCGATCGGGGCAAGTTGAAATGCCATTTGGATCGACTCCTCGGATGTTAAGCCGCTTATAGGAGGAACCGCTCCAATACCAATTGTTGGAGCAATTTTGGTATTTGCGCCGTGTTGTGGAAGCGTAAATATAAAGTGCGGAAATAAAATGACAAACAGATTTATAGAGGTTCGGTCAAACGTGCCTACGTCCTCTCTCGTTATCTTTTTCTATAGGCTTAAGATATAAACCTCTGCACCTCTATTATATCGGTCGAGGGATTACCGTTACAAGCTCATCTTCTATCGGTCCGAGTAAACCGTTCTCTTACTTGTCTTATTGTCGGTCCAAGTTAAACTATTTTCATTTTCTATTGGACAAGGAATAAACCACTCTAGCTTTCTATGGGTACTATATAAACCTCACTAAGATAGCGATTGTGATTCTAACAATGATGGATCCTTGATCCTAATAACACCGAATCCAATCATATCTTTTCTTCTTCCTCTCGTGTATGTGTTGAATGTATAAACACTCAAACTATCAATATAAGCACAATATCACAACAAAGTGTACAATGTATATGAATATCAGATCAATGTCTTGATTGCTTAAAGTTGTTGTATGGTTTGATACCAAGGATGTGGTATTTGTAGCCTTCTTCATCAAACTAGTCGTTGCTGCCAGTTGACTTGCTAGCGTACGCTATCGCGCATTGTTGCCTGATACGTACATAATGTACTGCATGTAGCGTACGTTAATGCCTTCCAATTTCAGTCCAGTGGCTATTGTCCATGACAGTTAGCGTGCACTAAAACTTCCTTGTAGCATACGCTAATCTTGCATCATTGCATGCGTCATACACCCGTTTATACTTTTTGACTTTGCATCAGAATCTTCCCAACAGATTGATTGACTTGATTTTAAAATGCTATTTAGCGTGCGCTAAATATCTTCAGTAGCGTGCACTATGTCTTACTTCACTGCATACGTCATTATGTGTTTGAATGTCTTCACAAAGGTAAAATAACCTTCGACAGCGTGCGTTAGTAATCCTGAGTAGTGTGCGCTATTTTCATCATGTAACACCCCCAAACCACTCGGGAATATTACAGTGCCATAGACCCTCTCCATGAGGATCTACCAGGCTAAATACATAAACACCACAATACAATACAATACAATACATACCGACATGGGTAATTAACGGACCATTAGACCGATTTGGTCTTTTACCACAACATACACATCAACCATACATTACTCTTTCTCGTAACTCATACCCACACAGGGGTTAACATAAATCAACGTTCCCGCATAAGGGAAAATAAATACAACGGAAGGACAAAACAAGACATCACCAAATACTCAACACCGGTCTTCATGTGATTAGTATCGCCATCATCCATCATCCTTCGTAACGATCCTGTGAATTTGCTCCCCAGCAACCTGCAAGTACCTGGATGCAAAACAGACATCCACCCCCCAAATACTCGGGGGTTAGCAAAACTCCACTGTTTTGCTAGTGCAAGTATAAATACAAAGACGAGTCATACATATCATACTCCAAGAATATAGAAATCGTGAATATACTTCCCGAGATAATTCACTTGATCAAAACAGTTTGAATTATGAAAGATAAGAATAAAACCATTTTACATCTTACAAAACATTTTACGATCTCAGAAGTTTTTGAAAACATTTGGGTTTTAATAAGTCTCAAGCCTTTCAAACACTTAGGGACACAGCCCAAAATCATTTATTTCAAAATACGATTCCAATAACAAAATACGAGGTTCACGGCCCAAATTATCCACTTCACATGCTCGCAAGAATAACCGACGGAAACTACATCATGCCAAACATTAACATGACAACAGTCTCACAGAACGACATCAGAGAGCACAACTTTGCAACTTAACCATACGGTCGAACTCGACACACCACAGAGCTACAATACACAGAGCAACCACTGGACTCACGTACCCATACCAAATTATCACAGCCAAGGGACGAATCACACGCAACACATTTACTTATGCCATTCCATCCAACTACGATACCATTTGGACTGCCATTCTAATCAGACGAAATATGCGCCAACAATCACAGTTCTCCAACAAAACATTTCAAAGTTAACCGTTGGTATGAGACTCACGGCCGCCGTACCCCGCAGAGTCCCGTCGGACATCCCTGGGTGGTTAACCCTAGTTCGTGATACGCACACTCACGGCAATACGTATCCCTAGAGGTCCCGTCAGACCGTCCCTAGGTGAACATACATATATCATCCACAACGCCACAGGAAGCCATAATTCGAATACTAGAATATGCATACAAATGCTAGGTACTTCGCTAGAATGGCCACTTTAGTCGACATATACTCACACTAATGTCACACAATCACAAGTAATTACCAATACCAAACAACACCAAGCGCCACAACCTCTTTACGAATGAATCACAACAAATGTCACAAAACGTCCCATATTCGCCGAACAATTACACATATCAGTACACAATCCTCGGTAAATAATTTCAGTCTACTAACATCACTAAATATGATCAACATCTTCCAACATATGAAACTAACGCACATATTCCGAAAGCACATTAATCTACGAAGCATACGAGTTATCTTTTGAAAGACAACAATTATCGAGAACATACCGATCCTTTTAAAAATTCATTAAAACATTCAAATTGTAATTTGATTCCAATACTAATGAATACGTCTACGAAACACGAAATGTATGGGCAAGATACTTGCCTCGATACCGCGAGCAAGTACTCCGACGAACACGGCTCGACCGGGACACTCCGAAAACCTACAACTTCCGGAAGACACAACGAAAACACTATCACAACGAGAACCAAGACCAAGAACAATGAAAAACCCATCAATCTATTGAAGGAAACTCAATAGGACATTTAATCGAACATTAAATGTTCAATAATTCCCAAGAACATTTGAATCGTCAATCGAGTTAAACAAACTCGATATATGGATATATAATCCATGAAACACGGTTAATAACATCATACTACACCAACCGATGCATCAAAATCGGACTAGAATCGAAATCAAGAACAAATTTCCAAGAAAGTCAACTTGAAGAAAAACCAAGAATTACCTCAATCCAACGAAGAACAAGGGATTAGATGATGTTACAATCACCTAGAGATCTCCAAAACACCTTGGAATTGAGTAGAACCGACCAAGAACTCGAACCCTAGCCTCACCCGTCCGACAGCCGCGAAGAGAAGAGAAGAAGGGGAGGAAATGTGGTGAGAAACCCGTCTGTCCACTTATATACACCAGCGACGCACGACCATCACGCACGACCAAGTGCTCGTGTGTTTGGTCGTGCGCTAGGCCACTGCCCAGCCACTGACACCACGCACGAGCACCGCGCACGAGCAGTTGCTCGTGTGTCCTGCTCGTGCGTCCCTGGAGCTTACTGCCGAGCGCTGGATTGCGCATGAGCTCCATGCACGACCACGTGCTCGTGTGGCCTGCTAGTGTGATACAATATGAGGCCAATATCGAGCCCGACACGGCCCCGAAACCCAAACTTGAATATGAATCGAAGATACGGTTACGAAGTACTCGCAAAGATGAAACCAAGCGCTAAGATAAGACACGATTCTGACCACCCGAAGGCTCGAAATTCGACAACGGAAAGTAATTACCCCAAACTTTGGGAAATTACGAAAACGTCCCAAAACGTTCGAAATATACGATACACGATTGAAACACTAAGCCAAAGCTCGCAACATGAATAATAACATTCAATGAACTTATGAGAAACTCGAAACAACAGTTTCGGACGAGATTCGCAAGAATCAAACTCAAGTGCGGAAAAGCCGTTACCAAGCACGGAACTCAACAAAACGACACCGAAACGAACTTGGATGACAAAAGTGCAGAATTAACCATTCTCAGAATGATGAAACGGTCATGAGCGAGTCGTCGAAATGGACTTTCGCCGAAAAAAAGAAATTACTGGAAATAGAAATTACGGGTATTACACACCAGGTAGGTTGTCTTCAGGTAACTTCGAACTCGTCTGATCTGCAGACGGGACCCGTTAGCGTGCGCTAACTAATATGTCTAGCGTGCGCTAGCTTTGTATTTTGTCCAGCTTTTTGCGTGTTCGCCTGCTTCGTTGTTTTGCTTCGCCTCTTTGTTGTTTTGCTTTGTTTAGCAACTTAATCATCAAAACTCTATTTATGAATATGTGGAATAAATATTCCAACAATCTCCCCCTTTTTGACGACTACAAAACAACTCTTGAATTGGCTAAAACCTGCAAAATAAAATTATATATATTTGTACTTTTTAAAGTTTTCGGCTTTGATCGTTTCGTTAGTTTCTCCAATCTTATCCTTTTTCTGTCAGTTTCGACCTCTTCGTTTCTTATTTTTCAACTCCTTCTCTTCTCCCCCTTTTTGTATGCTTTCTTTTCTTTTTCGACTTCTTTGATTTTTATTATTTTCTCCTCCTTTTTAGTTTTTATTTTTCTCATCATATCTTTCATGACGTTTTTTATCCGATTCAACTCATTCTCCCCCTTTTTGTATTCAGCAAAAAGTGTAAAAAAATATAGCAATTGAATAGAGGATACTAATTATTGAATATGCATGATACTAATTGATGAATATAATTATGGATGAGTAGGAAATAACCCCCCCCCTGAAAATATTATATCCCCCTTTGTAAAATATCAATTGTTAAAAATTAATTTTTGGGGATCCACCCGATATTTGGTTTTTCTTTCGAAACATAGATGATATTTGAAATAAATGTTCCTTTGAGAATCCAAATTTTCTTAGTTTTATTGTCCGTTTTGGGCTTTTACAGTTTGAAATATGGTGCCCAATTTTCAAACATTTTTCACAATGGGGTATTTTAAAATTTACAGATTCATTTTTAGAACGTGGTTTGAATCCTAACCCCTGTTTATTCAAAGTAAATTTCTGAACCAAGAACATTTGTTCAAATTTCTCATTTCCACACGAGAATTTCTTCGTTAAATTTTTGAGCTCGGTATGAACTTTAACAAGATCATTCTTCAAAATATTTTCATTTTCAACACATTTTGAATGATCGATTTCAACGAATTTTCCCTTTTCAAGAATTTTAGAATTTTCATTTTCCAATGATTTATATTTAGATTTAAGGGATTTGATTTCAATTAAAACATTTTGATAATCGGTATGTAATAGTTCGAATGCTTCAAAAAGTTCGTCGTAAGAATTACTTACTTGGATTTCGTCGTCGCTATCATCGAATGAACTCCGGGCCATGAATGCAAGGTTATTTCGATCAACGAAATCATCATCAATATCTTCGTCACTCCACGTTGCAACGAGAACTTTCTTTGGATTTTTTGCTTGGCAATTCTTTGCGAAATGGCATGGTTTACCACATACTCGACAGTTGTTGTCGAATATCTTATATTCGCCTGATTTGATGTCTTTCTTTCCGGTTTAATAAGTGTTGGAACTTATTAATATTCTTGGCATAATATGCCGATTATTCGTCGCTATCATCCACCGGAATTTCTTCCTTAGATCTTGACATCTTAGCCTTCATGGCTATTGATCTTTACTTCAGCTTCGGTTTGGTATTCCGAGATTTTAGAACTATCTCGTAGTTGATAACTGAACCAACGAGAGCACTAAAATCAAGATTATTTAAATCTTTAGATTCCATTATTGCCGTCATCGTACCGTCCCATTCTCGAGGTAATGATCGGAGAATTTTCTTTTCTTTCTCATTACTCGAAAGTGGTTTTCCAAAATATGCTAATCCATTTGTGATAACCGAAAATCGGTCAAGCATGATTGTGATAGATTCATCGTCCTTCATTTGAAATAACTCGTACTCGTGAAGGAGCATGTTTATATTCGTCTCCTTGACTTGAGACGTTCCTTCATGTGTTACCTCAAGCATTTTCCAAATTTCTTTGGCACTATCACATGATGATATCCGGTTGTGTTCTTCCAGATTTAAGGCACAATATAGAAGTTGAGTTGCCTTACAATTGTAATGGTCATTTTTCCAATCGGAATGGTCATATTCTTCGAAAGTTTTAAGCGTACCGTTGGAATTCGTCAGAATTTTCGGACCAAGACATATTATTTTCCAAAGCTCGATGTTATATGCTCGTATGAATATAGACATCTTTTTCTTCCATGTCAAGAAGTTTGATCCATCGAAAAATGGTGGTCGGTTAAGAGCAAGACCTTCGACCGGGGCAAGTTGAAACGCCATTTGGATTGACTCCTCGGATGTTAAGCCGCTTATTGGAGGAACCGCTCCGATACCAATTGTTGGAGCAATTTTGGTATTTGCGCCGTGTTGCGGAAGCGTAAATATAAGTGCGGAAATAAAATGACACACGGATTTACAAAGGTTCGACCAAACGTGCTTGTGTCCTCTCTCGTTACCTTTTTCTATAGTCTTAAGATATTAACCTCTGCACCGCTATTCTATCGGTCGAGGGATTACCGTTACAAGCTCGTCTTCTATCGGTCCGAGTAAACCGTTCTCTTACTTGTCTTTTTGTCGGTCCAAGTTAAACTATTTTTCTTTTCTATTAGACAAGGAATCAACCACTCTAGCTTTCTATGGGTACTATATAAACCTCACTAAGATAACGATTGCCATTCTAACAATGTCAGATCCTTGATCCTAATAACATTGAATCCAATCGTGTCTTTTCTTTTTCCTCTCGTGTATGTGTTGAATGTATAAACACTCAAACTATCAATATAAGTACAATATCACAACAACAATATAATGTATATGAATATCAGATTAATGTCTTGATTGCTTGAAGTTATTGTATGGTTTGATACCAAGGATGTGGTATTTATATCCTTTTTCATCAAACTAGTCGTTGCTGCCAGTTGACTTGCTAGCCTGCGCTAGCTCTTCTTCTTAGCGTGCGCTATCGCGTATTGTTGCCTGTTACGTACGTAATGTACTGCATGTAGCGTATGTTAATGCCTTCCAGTTTCAGTCTAGTGGCTACTATCCATGACAGTTAGCGTGCGCTAACACTTCCTTGTAGCGTGCGCTAATCTGGCATCATTGCATGCGTCATATATCTGTTTATACTTTTTGACTTTTCATCAGAATCTTTCTAACGGATTGATTGACTTGATTTCAAAATGCTATCTAGCATGCGCTAAATATCATCAGTAGCGTGCGCTATGTCTTACTTCACTGCATACGTCATTATGTGTTTGAATGTCTTCACAACGGTAAAATAACCTTCGATAGCGTGCGTTAGTAATCCTGAGTAGCGTGCGCTATCTTCATCAGGTAGGTTGTCTTCAGGTAACTTCAAACTCGTCTGATCTGCAGCCGGGACCCGTTAGCGTGCGCTAACTAATATGTCTAGCGTGCGCTAGCTTTGTATTTGCATCTTCGTCTGCTTCATTGTTTTGCTTCGCCTCTTTGTTGTTTTGCTTTGTTTAGCAACTTAATCATCAAAACTCTATTTATGAATATGTGAAATAAATATTCCAACAATCTCCCCCTTTTTGACGATTACAAAACAACTCTTGAATTGGATAAAATCTGCAAAATAAAAATATATATATTTGTAATTTTTAAAGTTTTCGGCTTTGATCGTTTCGTTAGTTTCTCCAATCTTCTCCTTTTTCTGTCATTTTCGACTTCTTCGTTTCTTATTTTTCAACTCCTTCTCTTCTCCCCCTTTTTGTATGCTTTCTTTTCCTTTTCGACTTCTTTGATTGTTATTATTTTCTCCTCCTTTTTAGTTTTTATTTTCTCGTCATATCTTTCATGACGCTTTTTATCCGATTCAACTCCTTCTCCCCATTTTTGTATTCAGCAAAACGTGTAAAAAAAATATAGCAATTGAATAGAGGATACTAATTATTTAATATGCATGATACCAATTGATGAATATAAATATGGATGAATAGGAAATAACTCTCCCTGAAAATATTCTCCCCTTTGTAAAATATCAATTGTTAAAAATTAATTTTTGGGGATCCACCCGATATTTGGTTTTTCTTTCGAAACATAGATGATATTTGGAATAAAAGTTCCTTTGGGAATCCAAATTTTCTTAGTTTTATCGTCCGTCTTCGGCTTTTACAGTTTGAAATATGGTGCCCGATTGTCAAATATTTTTCACAATGGGGTATTTTAAAATTTACGGATTCATTTTTAGAACGTGGTTTGAATCCTAACCCCTATTTATTCAAAGTGAATTTCTGAACCTAGAGCATTTGTTGAAATTTCTCATTTCCACACAAGAATTTCTTCGTTAAATTTTTGAGCTCGGTTTGAACTTTAACAAGATCATTCTTTAAAATATTTTCATTTTCAACACATTTTGAATGATCGATTTCAACGAATTTTCCCTTTTCAAGAATTTTAGAATTTTCATTTTCCAATGATTTATATTTAGATTTAAGGGATTTGATTTCAATTAAAGAATTTTGATAATCGGTATGTAATAGTTCGAATGCTTCAAAAAGTTCGTCGTAAGAATTACTTACTTGGCTTTTGACGTCGCTATCATCGAATGAACTCCGGGCCATGAATGCAAGGTTATTTTGATCAACGAAATCATCATCAATATCTTCGTCACTCCACGTTGCAACGAGAACGTTCTTTGGATTTTCTGCTTGGCAATTCTTTGCGAAATGGCATGGTTTACCACATACTCGACAGTTGTTGTCGAATATCTTATATTCGCCCCATTTGATGTCTTTCTTTCCGGTTTAATAAGTGTTGGAACTTATTAATATTTTTGGCATAATATGCCGATTCTTCGTCGCTATCATCCACCGGAATTTCTTCCTTAGATCTTGACATCTTAGCCTTCATGGTTATTGATCTTTACTTCAGCTTCGGTTTGGTATTCCGAGATTTTAGAACTATCTCGTAGTTGATAACTGAACCAACGAGAGCACTAAAATCAAGATTATTTAAATCTTTAGATTCCATTATTGCCGTCATCGTACCGTCCCATTCTCGAGGTAATGATCGGAGAATTTTCTTTTCTTTCTCATTACTCGAAAGTGGTTTTCCAAAATATGCTAATCCATTTGTGATAACCGAAAATCGCTCAAGCATGATTGTGATAGATTCATCGTCCTTCATTTGAAATAACTCGTTCTCGTGAAGGAGCATGTTTCTATTCGTCTCCTTGACTTGAGACGTTCCTTCATGTGTTACCTCAAGCATTTTCCAAATTTCTTTGGCACTATCACATGATGATATCCGGTTGTGTTCTTCCGGATTTAAGGCACAATATAGGAGTTGAGTTGCCTTACAATTGTAATGGTCATTTTTCCAATTGGAATGGTCATATTCTTCGAAAGTTTTAAGCGTACCATTGGAATTCGTCAGAATTTTCGGACCAAGACATATTATTTTCCAAAGCTTGATGTTATATGCTCGTATGAATATAGACATCTTTTTCTTCCATGTAATGAAGTTTGATCCGTCGAAAAATGGTGGTCGGTTAAGAGCAAGACCTTCGACCGGGGCAAGTTGAAACGCCATTTGGATTAACTCCTCGGATGTTAAGCCGTTTATTGGAGGAACCGCTCCGATACCAATTGTTGGAGCAATTTTGGTATTTGCGCCGTGTTGCGGAAGTGTAAATATAAAGTGCGGAAATAAAATGACACACGGATTTACAGAGGTTCGACCAAACGTGCCTGTGTCCTCTCTCGTTATCTTTTTCTATAGTCTTAAGATATTAACCTCTGCACCGGTATTCTATCGGTCGAGGGATTACCATTACAAGCTCGTCTTCTATCGGTCCGAGTAAACGGTTCTCTTACTTGTCTTTTTGTCGGTCCAAGTTAAACTATTTTCCTTTTCTATTAGACAAGGAATCAACCACTCTAGCTTTCTATGGGTACTATATAAACCTCACTAAGATAGCGATTGCCATTCTAACAATGTCAGATCCTTGATCCTAATAACATTGAATCCAATCGTGTCTTTTCTTTTTCCTCTCGTGTATGTGTTGAATGTATAAACACTCAAACTATCAATATAAGTACAATATCACAACAACAATATAATGTATATGAATATCAGATTAATGTCTTTATTGCTTGAAGTTATTGTATGGTTTGATACCAAGGATGTGGTATTTATAGCCTTTTTCATCAAACTAGTTGTTGCTGCCAGTTGACTTGCTAGCTTGCGCTAGCTCTTCTTATTAGCGTGTGCTATCGTGCATTATTGCCTATTACGTACGTAATTTACTGCATGTAGCGTATGTTAATGCCTTCCAGTTTCAGTCTAGTGGCTACTATCCATGACAGTTAGCGTGCGCTAACACTTCCTTGTAGCCTGCGCTAATCTTGCATCATTGCATGCGTCATATATCCGTTTATACTTTTTGACTTTGCATCAGAATCTTCCTAACGGATTCATTGACTTGATTTCAAAATGCTATTTAGCGTGCGATAAATATCATCAGTAGCGTGCGCTGTGTCTTACTTCACTGCATACGTCATTATGTGTTTGAATGTCTTCACAACGGTAAAATAACCTTCGATAGCATGCGTTAGTAATCCTGAGTAGCGTGCGGTATCTTAATCAGGTAGGTTGTCTTCAGGTAACTTCGAACTCGTCTGATCTGCAGCTGGGACCCGTTAGCGTGCGCTAACTAATATGTCTAGCGTGCGCTCGCTTTGTATTTTGTCCAGCTTTTTGTGTCTTCGTCTGCCTCGTTGTTTTACTTTGCCTCTTTGTTGTTTTGCTTTGTTTAGGAACTTAATCATCAAAACTCTATTTATGAATATGTGGAATAAATATTCCAACAGGTCAGTGGATCAGCGACGTTGTCGGCTTACTCTACTCTATTCAGTACAATGTATCCCTTGCGAACAAATTCTCTTACGAGATGATAATTCCTCTCAATGTGTTTGGTGTTGTTGTGAAACCTCGGCTCATAGGCCTGTGCTATTGCTCCATCGTTATCGCACAAAAATAAAAACAGACAGTGCAACACATGGTGTCACTTGAAGTTCACCCAGTAACATCTAAATACAAAAACCCTTCCTTAGAAGCCTCTGAGGCTGCTTGATACTCAACCTGACAGGTGGAATCAGCAGTCGCGCTATACTTGGCACTCTGCCAAGTTACTGCTCTTCCATTAAGTGTAAAATTTATCCAGAAATAGACATAGAGTCGTCTTTCTATCCTTGGAAGTCTAAATCAACGAAGCCCATCATATTCAGTTCTCCATCTCCATATTTAAGAACCAGATCTCTAGTCCTTCCAAAATACTTGAGAACGTTATTCACGGTGGCCAATGTTCCCCACCTGGGTTTGCCTGAAACCTACCTGCCACGCTTCTAGCATGTGTAATGTCAGGTCTTGTATACAACAAAGCATACATCAGGCTACCCACGGCCGAAGCATATTGTATATTACTCATTTCCTTTCGTTGTTCCTCACCTAGAGGACACATCTTCGAGGAGAGTTTTATTCCATATCGCATCGGTGGGAACCCTCTTTTAGAATCATCCATCTTAAATCACTTTAAAATTCTATCTATATAGAGGGCTTTGGAAAGACCTATTATTCTCTTCTCTCTATTCCAGTAGAGTCGAATCCCAAGAATATAGGTTTCTTCTCCCAAGTCTTTCATGGAGAAATTACTCGAAAGCCAAGCTTTCACATAATTGAGCATTCCCACATCATTTCCTATTAGTAGAATGACATCTACATATAGTACTAAGAGTGCGATCTTGCTCCAACTAACCCTCTTGTATAGACAAGGTTCCTCTTTATTTTGTACGAAGTCAAACTCTATGACTGTCTCGTCAAAACGATGGTCTCAACTACGTGAAGACTGCTACAGTCCATATCACAGAGTCTACATCCACCATCGCATGGTCATAGGTCGCGGGGTTGGTCTCTTGGATATCACTTGGAAACTCATGGAGACCCAGCTCCTCCAGGTGCACAAGGCCATCCCTCTCAGGTAAAATGAGACACCCTACTAGACCTACGAGGTGGTTGTACTTGTGTTTGAGAAGGTTTGGTTCCAATTTCTTGTACAGGTGTCTCCTGAGGTGTTTCATTGTATTCTTCCAAAGAAATACTTCTACCTGCTCCGCCTTCTGAACTCATCTTCCAGGAAGTGTGCTTGCAAAGCAACAATGATCTTTCAATCTTCAGGCATGTAGAATAGATAACCCATCGTCCCAGATGGGAATCCAATGAAACGTCCCTTTACGGAGTTCGCTTCCAATTTGTCCACCTTAGTTCTTGACATAGGCGGACATCCCCAAATCCTAATGTGATTAAGACTTGATTTTCTGTCCTCCCATGTCTCATGTGGAGTTTCAAGAACAGATTTGGAAGGACATCTGTTCAAGGTATAAGCAGCAGTCAGGAGTGCATTGTAACACCCCAAACTAGGCGAATATTACGGTGCCGTGGACCCCCGACTGGGACCCACTAGGCGGATGAAAATTAATGAATTAAGTGATATAATTGTAGTACCGAACCACAGTATATCAATAATTACTCCGATGAGGAGTTTCATTACAACACACCCAATATAAATACCTAATACATGTATATTTTATATGAAGATAAAATCTACAGCAATGAATGAAACGAAGATCCAAGTGGAAGTCTGCAGCGGAAATAAAATAAAGAAAACACGAGTGAATGAAAGGAATGGGCCACCCTACTAGTATCACTGGGACTCCTCGCCGTCAATGTTCTCTTCCCGTGTTTTAGCCTTGCCATGACCTGAAAACAATATCCCCCAACATGGTCAGTTACACAGAACAACAATCCTCAAGAGTTGAATAAACACAAACATGATATAACTCAATTATGAAATGAAGCTGAAGAGAGGCATCATAGTACACCCGTAATGGCATGTGCACGTGCACAAGACGGATGTCCGGACACACCCGCCATTGTACCTAATTAGTCTCACGGAGGTACATTACCGTGTGCACAGTCCAATGTGTCGGTGAACCCAACACATGACCATCATGTGCCCGACTAAAAATCCCACACATCCACACCCGGCCGCGCAATATGAACCCAGAAGGTCATATGAACAAGAATGACCATGAAGAATAATAATGAATAACAATCCGACAAAGTCAAGAATGACTCACCGAGATGAAATGATAGTGAAATGAATGATAGCTCAATGAAATGATTGGAACCGTCGTTCCTCGTGAATGAAGTGATTAATTGATAATTACAAGTCTCAATACGGTTAATAAAATATGAATGAATTATGATTATGAATTAACAACAGCGAAAGGAATGAAAATCCTTTTAACCGAGTAAGAATTAACTTACTCAACCGGTGAAGAATGTCCTTCCTCGAACAAACGTATAATGAAATGTCGGTCGCTCGAACAACCTTGAATGACAATTACCAACAAATGGTCAATATATGTATCAACCACGATTATAACCAACTCAAACGTTGAACAACAATATCCGAACTCATTGAGGCATTCTAGCGAACACTTAGGAAACACACAACCTTTGAAAATATCCAATCCCGAATATATCGAAACCAGCACCAAAATGAGTATTTCAAACCATCGAAACACTTCAATGATATCAATAATCCCATAAGAATCAACAATTCGAGTTAACGACAACATCTAATCGAAAACCCCCAAAAATATCAAAGTCAACCCCAAAGTGTTCTTGAATCAAACCTCAACAATTCATGAAATCCAAAATATACACTGAATAATCCGTGGGAAAACATTTATCCAAGGTAGATAATCCATATCTAACATATTCCAATAACAATCCAAGCTTACACGAAGAAATCGGAAGGAAAAACCCAAAATCCGAAATTCTAGATCCAAGAAGATTATTACCTTGATTTGATGTGATGGGGATGATGAAATGATGATTAATCCGAATGATAAGCTTGAAGGTGATGATTGATGATTGCACCTCGAAGAATACTCTCCAAAACGCCCGGAATCATCCAAAATCGCTGAAGGAATGAAGAGAAATGACAAATGACGAAGAAAGGACTGGACTGTCCTATATATAGCAAGTCCCAGTTAGCGTGCGCTAGCTCCTGTGCGTAGCATGCGCTAACGGGTGCACTGGGTAGTCCAGTACCCTCTGCTCGCAATGGTAGCGTGCGCTACGTACCTTCTGTAGCGTGCGCTACAACCATTTAATTAGCGTGCGTTAACACAAATGGTTAGCGTGCGCTAACGAATTATCTGATGCCCAGTACTGGAATCCAGAACCTCCTGTTCTCTGATCTGATCGCGGTAGCGCACGCTACACACAAGCTTCAGCGTGCGCTACTTACACCGATTAGCGTACGATAATCTACTCGTATCGTGCGCTAGGCATTTATCCAATGCAGTCTAGTAGCCACTGGACTCTTCCTGATCCGTCCTTAGCGCGCGCTACACCGGCTGCATAGCGTCTGCTACTCCGACCTACTAGCGCGCGCTACTTACCATTCGTAGCGTGCGCTACTTATAACCCAACTGCAGTCCAGTGTCTTCTGGACTGCCTGCTTGAAACATACTAGCGTGTGCTAGTGTTGAGAGGTCGCGTGCGCAACCCGTACTCAATTAGCGCACGCTAAAGAGAGTACGTAGCGTGTGCTACTCCTCATACACAGCACACTATGAAGATGACAACTATGATAAACACGGCACGATTCTCCAACTAGATTGATGATGAATGACGATTGATACACGATACAATTACTTTGAATAATGAATACAATGATTGAATATGAGTGACAAATGATCATTAATGAGTGAAAATTACTGAGTGACAATTACTGAACGATAAATACTGAGTGATAATGACTGAGTTACAACCGGGTGTTACATACACCCCCCTTAAAAGAGTTTCGTCCCCGAAACTAAGGGTCAAACAACTCGGGATAATTCTCCCGCATACTATCCTCGGTTTCCCATGTAGCCTCTTCGAATCCGTGTCTAGACCACTGGATTTTAACCAAAGGAATCGTCTTGTTCCTCAACTGTTTGATTCGCCGCTCTAAGACTCGTATAGGACGCTCCTAATATGAATGATCATCAGCAATCTCGATTTCATCGAACTGAAGTATGTGACTCGGGTCGGCAACAGACTTCCGTAACTGAGATACGTGAAACACATTATGAATTCGGCTCAACGCCAGAGGTAAAGCCAATCGATAAGCTAACTATCCTACTCGATCCAAAATCTCAAACGGTCCAATGAATATCGGACTCAACTTTACCCTTTTCCCAAAACGGAAGATACCACGACTCGGGGATACCTTGACCAAAACATGGTCACCTGTCTCGAACTATAATGACCGATGACGGTTATCTGCATAAGATTTCTGTCGACTCTGAGCGGTCAACAAACGACTCCTGATCAAAGCTACCTTCTCACGGGCGGCTATAAGCATATCGGGCTCGGTGCCGATTGATTCTGATAAGTCATCCCAACACAAAGGAGATCGACAACGACGACCGTACAAGGCCTCGTAAGGTGCCATCTTAATCGAAGAATGCCAACTATTATTGTACGTGAACTCGATCAATGGTAGTTGGGCTTCCCAATCATCTTTCCAAGCGAGAACACTTGCCCTCAACATGTCCTCCAAAGTCTGAATAGTCCTCTCTGATTGTCCGTCGTACTGAGGATGAAAAGCTATACTGAGATTAAGCTGAGTTCCCATAGCACGATGAACTGATTTCCAAAAATGAGACATGAATCGTCCGTCACGATCGGAAACAATACTTTTAGGAGTACCGTGCAGTCTCACTATCTCTTTGATAAACAACTGGGCCAGTCTCTCGAGACCCCACGTATCCTTAATCTCAAGGAAATGAGATGATTTAGTTAAGCGGTCCACAATTACCCAGATTGTATTCATGCCACGACGACTCATCTGCAAACTCGTGATGAAGTCCGTTGAAATATCTTCCTACTTCCACTCTGCAATAGGGAGAGGTTTCAGCGACCGGCAGGTCAAACATCTCGAAACATCCTACTTCCTTCTTCTATCTTGACTTGCTGACAGGTCAAACATCTCGAAACAAACTCCGCGACTTCTCGCTTCATATTACTCCACCAGTAATTTTGTTTCAAGTCTTTATACATCTTGCTAGACCCCGGATGAACGGAATAAGGGGTAGCATGAGCTTCTCTCAAAATTGAGTTTTTCAACTCGTCATTCGCCGGTATGCATAATCGATTCTTAAATCGCAAAAGTCCATCCTCGTGGACCACAAACCCGGGGGCTTTCCCCTGAGTCACATCCTCTCGAATGCGTAACAAAAATGGGTCAGAACCCTGATTGTCCCTGATCGCACCCTCGAGTGGCGATGAAATCTCTAACGTACAAAGTTGACCTTATACTCGCTGTAACCAGACCTCGATCTCGGGTCTCAGAAATTCTATTTGAAGTTCTTTACAGGCTAATCGAGCAAGCATCTGCTCCTGAAGGGACTTACGACTCAAGGCGTCGGCGACAACATTCGCCTTGCCCGGGTGGTAAAGTATCTCAATATCATAATCTTTGATTAGTTCCAACCACCGTCTCTATCGCATATTTAACTCCTTCTGAGTAAATATATACTTTAAACTCTTATGATCGGTGAATATCTGACAGGTAACGCCATAAAGATAATGACGCCAAATCTTCAATGCGAACACCACAGCTGCTAGCTCCAGGTCATGGGTCGGGTAATTAACCTCGTAAGGTCTCAATTTCCACGAAGCATAAGCAATAACTCTACCGTTCTGCATTAGTACACATCCGAGACCCTGTCCGGATGCATCACTATAAACCATAAATCCTTTCGTCCCTTGCGGTAAAGAAAGGACAGGTGCTGAAGTTAACCGGCTCTTGAGTTCCTCAAAAATCTGTTGACACGTATCGGACCACGTGTATTTCTTATCCTTCCGTAAAAGGTTCGTCATGGGTTGAGCGATTTTAGAAAATCCTTCCACAAATCGCCGATAATAACCAGCTAATCCGAGAAAACTTCGGATTTCCTTAACATTCTTTGGAGGTAGCCAGTCTCGGATAGCCTCCATCTTTTGAGGGTCGACACAACTCCGTCTGATGAAATTACATGTCCGAGAAACGTCACTTCGGACATCTAGAACTCACATTTGGAAAGCTTTCCAAAAAGTTGCTCTCGTCTCAACACATCGAGCACCTGATGAAGGTGAAACTCGTGTTCCTCCCGGTAACGAGAATAAATTAAAATGTCATCAATAAAGACAATCACGAACTGATCCAAATAGTCGATGAAAACCCGATTCATTAACTCCATGAATACCGCAGGTGCATTAGTCAACCCAAACGGCATAAACACAAACTCATAATGACCATAGCGTGTTCGGAACGCCGTCCTTGCGATATCCGACTCTCGAATTCGCAACTGATTATATCCAAATCTTAAGTCGATCTTGGAAAATACTGAAGCTCCCGGAAGTAGATCCAAAAGATCATCGATACGGGGTAGAGGATATTTATTCTTGATCGTCACCCGGTTCAATTCCCGGTAATCAATACACAAGCGGAACGAACCATCCTTCTTCTTGACAAATAACACTGGTGCTCCCCACGGAGATGCACTCGGTCGAATATAACCCTTCTCGGTAAAATCCTCTAATTGATTTTTCAACTATTGCATTTCGTTCGGGGCCATCCGGTATGGTGCCTTTGATATTGGGGACGTACTGGGCTCCAACTCAATCGTGAATTCCACGTCTCTATGTGGAGGCAAACCAGGTAACTCTTCTGGCAATACATCGGCATATTCTCTCACTACAGGAATATCCGTCAACATTACTGATGGTTTCTCGGTCTTGGTCATATAGCACCAATAACCGACACACCACTGATTGAGTAATCTCACTGCTTTCATCAAGTTAATGACTCTCCCAGAACAACTGGGATTACCTCCCTGAAATACACATTCGACCCCATCATCTGAAATAATAGTGACCATACGCTTACGGACACTAATGACGGCATTGTGATGATCCATCCAATCAATACCCAGAATGACGTCGTCTCTCGGTAAATATACTACGATTAGGTAGGCTAACCAATCACGGCCATGAAGCTGAATCGGACCATCCTTAATCTCATGATTCCCGATAATTCTTCTACCATCAGGTAGACCAATGACATAAGGCTCACAACTAGTAGCACTACCCAGACGTAGTCTACTCAAACATGACTCGGAAATGAATGAATGCGATGCACCAGTATCAAAAAGCGTACATACAGGTTGAGATAGAATATCGAGTGTACCTGAGATCATCCGGCCTCTGGATCGTCGGTCTTCTTCATCTCATAAATTCGGGGCTTGTCGGCCCCCGAACCGGATGCTCCCGTCTGATAGCTCTTGGCTCCGCCTTTATTTGCTCCTGTCGTCTTGAACGACACAGACTGAGTGTCCTGATTCTGCCCCGCTGAATGTCTCGGGGCCTGAGATGATGCCGGAGTAGATTTAGAGTCTCTTCGGCAAAAACGGGCATTATGCCCAGCAATCCCACAGTTATGGCACGTGACAGTCTGCCTCGGACACTTAGTGCTGAAATGACCCTGTTCTTCACAGTTGAAACAGGTGATGGTCGAACTGGCCGCTCGTGACTGAGATTCCGCGGGTCTAGGCACCATAGGAGGTCGCTCAGAAAAAGTGGAGCCCGCACGAGGTTTCTTGAAAGTGGCCTGACTGCCGTCAGACTGATTACGATTCTTAGCCTTCTTGCCAGCAGATGAAGGTTGTTGCTTGGAAATTTCATTAGCAGTAAGCTCATAAGTAAGAGCTTTCTCAATGAATTCGGCTAGGGTGCTGCAATTGTGATTAAGCAACTGCATCCGCATACGAGGCTTCAACCTCTTGCTGAAGTACTTGATCTTGTCCGCCTCAGAGTGAATGATGGACGAGGCGAATGGAAGTAGCTCCTGAAATTTCTCAGTGATGGCGAGAACATCATCGTCCGCTGAGAGGTCGGGAGTGAGTAATTCTAACAACTTGGCCTCCCTGACTGGGGCCGGATAATACCTCTCCATCATGAGAGTCCTGAATTGATCCCATGTACAAGATCCGTCGGTGGGCTTCAACGATAACCACCATGAATGTGCGCCCTTACCAAGATAGTAAGCCGCAACTGAAACCTTGTGTCCCTCAGGACAGTCCACCATAGCAAACAGTTTCTCGAAATGTTCAAGCCAGTGAATGATATCTGCCGGCTCAGATGAGCCCTCGAAGGTAGGTGGCCTCTGGTGAGAGATGTCGCCAATGATACTGCTCACACCCCTCTCTTGCCTCTGAGGTGGCGGCGGAGGAGCCTGCTGATTTTGAGTAGTTGAGTTATGCATTATCTCCATTAGTTATGCCATCTGAGTCATTTGGGCCATCATGCCCTGCATATAAGCGAGTGGATCAACCTGAACACCTTCTGACTGAGCTGTGTCCTGGGTACGACTCCCCGATAGTGAATGATTACGTCCAGGTGAATGAGTGGCAGTGTCACTACTCGATGAGTTAGCATTATTCCTGGCATTAGCGCGTGTATTCACACGGGCTCTCGGGTTTCGGCCTGCACCACGGCCTCTTCCCCCGCGTCCTCTGCCAGCTCTTTCCATAATGAAGTGGAAAGTCATATAATGATTATATATCTCGCCTGAATATCACATTATGATTACGTTATGAAATGATGAAAATGAGCATAATCGCTCAAACACAATGATTACATGAATGATCAACTAAAGTGACGTGATTATTTGATGAAATTCTTGAAATGATTATCTTGAACAAGTTAACAAGATTAATGATATGATCCTCAAGATCAACAAGTGAACAATGAAATGAACTGAGTGATTAATGAATTAACATGATCGACTTGATCAAAAATGAAAATGATGAAAGAGGATTGTTGACTGTTGAGTGATGAATGAGTGATTCTATTGCCAGAAATTATACCATGGCGTCAGAAATCTTACTGTTCTTTGGTCTGAGGGGCTCGGCTCTTGCACAGGTCACACGTGACGCGAAAGTCCAATGATACTAGTCTGATGAATGATGATTTCAAATGAGACATGACTCGGAAGGTAGTATTCAAAACCACGCTCCGATACCAACTCTGTAACACCCCAAACTAGGCGAATATTACGGTGCCGTGGACCCCCGACTGGGACCCACTAGGCGGATGAAAATTAATGAATTAAGTGATATAATTGTAGTACCAAACCACAGTATATCAATAATTACTCTGATGAGGAGTTTCATTACAACACACCCAAGATAAATACCGAATACATGTATATTTTATATGAAGATTAAATATACAACAATGAATGAAACGAAGATCCAAGTGGAAGTCTGCGGAAATAAAATAAACAAAACACGAGTAAATGAAAGGACTGGGCCCCCTACTAGTATCACTGGGACTCCTCGATGTCAACGTTCTCTTCCCGTGCTTTAGCCTTGCCATGACCTGAAAACAATATCCCCCAACGGGGTCAGTTACACAGAACAACAATCCTCAAGAGTTGAATAAACACAAACATGATATAACTTAATTATGAAATGAAGCTGAAGAGAGGCATCATTGTACACCCGTAATGGAATGTGCATGTGCACAAGACGGATGTCCGGACACACCCGCCATTGTACCTAATTAGTCTCACGGAGGTACATTACAATGTGCACAGTCCAATGTGTCGGTGAACCCAACACATGACCATCACGTGCCCGATTAAAAACCCCACACATCCACACCCGGCCGCACAATATGAAACCATAAGGTCATATGAACAAGAATGATCATGAAAAATAATAATGAATAACAATCCGACAAAGTCAGGAATGACTCACCGAGATGAAATGATAGTGAAATGAATGATAGCTCAATGAAATGATTGGAACCGTCGTTCCTCATGAATGAAGTGATTAGTTGATAATTACAAGTCTCAATACGGTTAATACATTATGAATGAATTATGATTATGAATGAACAACAACGAAAGGAATGAAAATCCTTTTAACCGAGTAAGAAATAACTTACTCAACTGGTGAACAATGTCCTTCCTCGAACAAACGTCCTATAATGAGATGTAGGTCGCTCGAACAACCTTGAATGACAATTACCAACAAACGCTCAATATACGTATCAACCACGATTATAACCAACTCAAACGTTGATACAATAATATCCGAACTCATTGAGGCATTCTAGCGAACACTTAGGAAACACACAACCTCTGAAAATATCCAATCCCGAATATATCGAAACCAGCACCAAAATGAGTATTTCAAACCATCAAAACACTTCAATGATATCAATAATCCCATAGGAATCCACAATTCGAGTTAACAACAACATCTAATCGAAAACCCCCAAAAATATCAAAGTCAACCCCAAAGTGTTCTTGAATCAAACCTCAACAATACATGAAATCCGAAATATACACTGAATAATCCGTGGGCAAACATTTATCCAAGGTAGATAATCCATATCTAACATATTCCAATAACAATCCAAGCTTACATGAAGAAATCGGAAGGAAAAAACTAAAATCCAAAATTCTAGATCCACGAAGATTATTACCTTGATTTGATGTGATGGGGATGATGAAATGATGATTAATCCGAATGATAAGCTTGAAGGTGATGATCGATGATTGCACCTCGAAGAATACTCTCCAAAATGCCCGGAATCATCCAAAATCGCCGAAGGAATGAAGAGAAATGACAAATGACGAAGAAAGGACTGGACTGTCCTATATATAGCAAGTCCCAGTTAGCGTGTGCTAGCTCCTGTGCGTAGCGTGCGCTAACGGGTGCACTGGGTAGTCCAGTACCCTCTACTCGCAACGGTAGCGTGCGCATTGTACCTTTTGTAGCATGCGCTACAACCATTTAATTAGCGTGCGTTAACACAAATGGTTAGCGTGCGCTAACGAATTATTTGATGCCCAGTACTGGAGTCCAGAACCTCCTGTTCTCAAATCTGATCGCGGTAGCGCGCGCTACACACAAGCTTCAGCATGCGCTACTTACACCGATTAGCGTACGCTAATCTACTCGTAGCGTGCGCTAGGCATTTATCCAATGCAGTCCATTAGCCACTGGACTCTGCCTGATCCGTCCTTAGCGCGCGCTACACCGGCTGCATAGTGTGCTCTACTCCGACCTACTAGCGCGCGCTACTTACCATTCGTAGCATGCGCTACTTATAACCCAACTGCAGTCCATTGCCTTCTGGACTGCCTGCTTGAAACATACTAGCGTGCGCTAGTGATGAGAGGTGGCGTGCGCTACCCGTACTCAATTAGCGCACGCTAAAGAGAGTACGTAGCATTCGCTACTCCTCATACACAGCACACTATGAAGATGACAACGATGATAAACACGACATGATTCTCCAACTAGATTGATGATGAATGACGATTGATACACGATACAATTACTCTGAATGATGAAGACAATGATTGAATATAAGTGACAAATGATCATTAATGATTAAAAATTACTGAGTGACAATTATTGAACGATAAATACTGAGTGATAATGAATGAATTACAACCGGGTATTACATGCATACCCCCAAAGGTAAATCGGTAAGTCATTATAGCCCAGCATGGAACGAACCATGTTCAACAAGGTCCGGTTCCTTCTTTCTGACACACTATCTAACTAAGGAGTACCTAGAGGTGTTTAGTTGTGATACTATTCCATGTTCCTTTAGGAACTCGTCAAACTCTGCACTCATATACTCGCCACCTCGGTCCAACCAAAGTGCTTTGATATGATTTCTAGTTTGTTTTTCGACTGGGGCCTTAAATTCCTGGAATTTCTCAAAAGGCCTCAGATTTATGTTTCATTAAGTATACATAACCATACCTAGTATGATCATCTGTAAACGTAATGAAATACTGATATCCATCATGTGCTGCTTCCAAAACACCACATACGTCGATATGGATAAATCCTAGTTTATCAATGGCTCTTTTAAAAGTCCCAGTGAAGTGGGACTTATTCATTTTGCCTTTAAGTCAAGTTTCACAAGTAGGAAAGGGATCCGATCCCAATGGGCCCATAAGTCCATCTTTTTTCATCTTGTAGACCTTGGTCTGACCCACATGGCCAAGTCTAAGTTGCCATTTCAAAAGTTGATTAGTTTCATCCCTACCGTGCTTCCTAGTCATAGTATTCACAACGAATTTGTTACTGAGGTTTATATGATACAGTTCATTTAACAATGTAGCAGTTCCCACTAGTTTATTTCTAAAATAAATTTTCAGGAACCATCACTAATAAATTTTGCAGGAACCATCACCAATAAAAATCCACCTACGAGGTGGTTGTACTTGTGATTCAGAAGGTTCGGTTCAAATTTCTTGTACAGGTGTCTCCTGAGGTGTTTCATTGTATTCTTCCAAAGAAATACTTCTACCTGCTCCGCCTTCCTGAATGAACTCATCTTCCAGGAAGTGTGATTGTAAATAAACAATGATCTTTCGATCTTCAGGTATGTAGAATAGATAACCCATCATCCCATATGGGAATCTAATGAAATATCCCTTTACGGACCTCGCAATTTGTCCACCTTAGTCTTCTTGACATAGGCGGGACATCCCCAAATCCTAATGTGATTAAGACTTGATTTCCTGTCCTTCCCACATCTCATGTGGAATTTTAGGAATGGATTTGGAAGGATATTTGTTCAAGATATAAGCAGCAGTCAGGAGTACATACCCCCACAGGTAAATCGGTAACTCAGTATAGCCCAGCATGGAACAGACGATGTTTAACAAGGTCTGGTTCCTTCTTTCAGACACACCATTTAACTAAGGAGTACCTAGAGGTGTTTAGTTGTGATACTATTCCATGTTCCTTTAGGAACTCGTCAAACTCTGCACTCATATACTCGCCACCTCGGTCCGACCGAAGTGCTTTGATATGATTTCAAGTTTGTTTTTCGACTGGGCCATAAATTCCTGGAATTTCTCAAAAGGCCTCGAATTTATGTTTCATTAAGTATACATAACCATACCTAGTATGATCATCTGTAAACATAATGAAATACTGATATCCGTCACGTGCTGCTTCCAAAACACCACATACGTCGGTATGGATTAATCCTAGTTTATCAGCGGCTCTTTCAAAAGTCCTTGTGAAGGGGGACTTAGTCATTTTGCCTTTAAGGCAAGTTTCACACGTAGGAAAGGGATCCAATCCCAATGGACTCATAAGTCCATCCTTTTCCATTTTGTAAACCTTGGTCTGACCAACATGACTAAGTCTAAGATGCCATTTCAAAACTTGATTAGTTTCATCCCTTCCATGCTTCCTAGTCATAGTATTCACAACGACTTTGTTACTGAGGTTTAGATGATATAGTCCATTTAACAATGTAGCAGTGCCCACTAGTTTATTTCTAAAATAAATTTTGCAGGAACCATCACCAATGAAAAATGAAAAGCCTTTCCGATCCATGAACAGAATGTATACAATGTTTTTATGACCCTTGGGCAAAACAAGTACATCTTCTAAAGTTAAAAAAAATTCGGATTCTAAACCCAAAAGAAGTGATCCTATGTCGGTTGCCTCGACACTATGCCCGCTTCCGACAATAATCATAACTTCTCCAGCTCCAAGCTCCCTACTTTGTTTCATATCCTGATTCACGGTATAAATATGAGAACTAGCACCAGAATCTAGTAACCAGGAAGTAGAAAATACAGTAGCAGAACAATTTGTTTCCAAAACTAAAAGTTCTGTACTTGAAGTGCCATGAAGAATGGGACAGTCTCTAGCCCAGTGGCCCAGCTCACCGCACTTGAGACAAGCATCCTTCTTCTTCTTGTTCTCCGGAAGCATCGGGGCCTTGCCCTTACCCTTGAAGTCCTTAACTTGTGGTCCCGTCTGCTTCTTGGTCTTTTTCTTCTTATTCTTAGACCTCCTAGGTGTCATATCCGTATTTTTCTTTTCCCGGTATTTTCATTTTTCGGTGTATTTCTCGCTTGTAGCGACCCTCGTGTATTTTTCAGTGTATTTATTCCGTCATCTATGGATTGCCGTGGATCCATTCTATGTTATTATGCATTTTGAGATGTTCTGTTTGATGTTTCGTTCATATTCCAGTGTTTTGGACCATTTATATTCTGTACCTAGCGTCTACTTTGTAGCGCGCGCTAGCGAGCTAGACCTGGGAGTGGCAGTTCTGTTTCCAGCCCTTTGTACTAACGGATTAGCGTATGCTACGTTGTCTAGCGCATGCTAATGTCGGGGGACTAGCGCACGTTAAGGTGTCCGGTAGCATGCGCTAGCGTGACTGTCCAGTACTGGATAGTTTTCTACTGGACTCGATCAGGTGCCCAGGTAGCGCACGCTATGGTCGATACCGCGCGCTACTGATACGCTTTTAGCGCATGCTACGTTTGGCTATTAGCACGCGCTAACTGGATCAGGTGTGTACTGGCAGTTCACTTCTGGACTTGGCTAATGTCCAGGTAGCGCACGCTATGGCCGATAGCGCGAGCTACTAAGAGGCCATTAGCGCACGCTACGTTTTGAGTAGCACACGCTAATGGCCCAGAATCTGGTTACTGGACTGGGACATTTACTTCTGGACTGGAGTTTTGTCTCGTTAGCGCACGCTAACTTTGAGGATTAGCGCGCGCTAACACTCCCTGGCTATATAAACCAGGGAGTTGACCAAGATGAACGTATTATTTTCATTTCTTCTCCTCCCCGTGGCTTAGAGCTCCTTTGGCGATTTTGGGCGATTTCTTGGCGATTTCTTCCTCCAATCATCTGAATCATCAATTTCCTTGAGTTCTTGGTGTATCATAACAACATCAACACGAATCTTTCATCCTAATCCAAGGTAAATCTCTTAGAACCCTACTTTTGGATAAATTGGGGGTTTTGTAATTTTCGTCTGATTCATTCCGTTTTGTTGGTTAATCCATGATGAATATGATTGATCTTGTTGATATCATTAGTTTTCCTACGGATTCATGGTATATTTTCATGGTTTGCGAAATCGAGAGGGTTTGGTTGTGGTCTGCCTTCATTGTTATTTTTGTACGAATATACATGAATCGTAGGCGCGTTTTCGGGTGTATTCCATTTCCGTATTCGTCTAGAGTTGGTTGTGATTATGTTCTCCAAATCGCTAGGTTCGGTTCCGTTGGTTCTTAGCGTTCATTGGTGATTTTCCTTTCCGTTCTTTGCGTCATCAATTATTCAAGGCAAGTATTTTTGGAAACCTTTATGCTTAACGTGAAATGGTAATGTATATTGTGTGTGCTTTGCTCACCCTGGGAGGGTCCGACGGGGACTCGGGGGAATCTATGACTTCACTCTGGATTCACGAGTTTGTTTCGCTAGCCAGCCTGGGAGGGTCCTTAGAGGCCTCGGGTGGGATTCGTGGCTTCGTCCCGGTCCTAGGCGATGCCTGTGCGTGATTTGTTTTTATATTATGGCCAGCCCGGGAGGGTCCTTAAAGGCCTCGGGTGGGATTCGTGGCTTCGTACCGGTCCTAGGCAAATTGTTTGACTGTTTATTTCCGGAAAAGACATGTCTGGTTTTAGTTTTGAAATGAATTGGTGCATTGTACTATGAAACGTGTAAGCGAATGGTTTGCCTTGATTAGTTGTACTAGCGTAATTGCTAACCCCTTTGGGGACCCGTTTTGGGGAAATTCTTATTATAGATTTCGGGTTATGTTCTGCCGGACGACCGGGCGCTGGGACAGTACGAGGATGTTGGCCAGGGTCGTTGACATGTGCATTCGAGTCTACTTAGTTCTCTTGTCTATTTCGATATGGTTGTTTCCCACATTTATAAACTTATAGATTGTACTCGCGAGTACTTAGGCTTTTCATTTCAAACTTCATTTTGTATTAACTCAAATTGCTATATTGTCGGTTGATGTTTATTACGCCGGTTACTCCGGGCGTATCTTTATATGTTGTATTATTTAAATATGTGTCTTTACTAACCGAGATGGTTAGTCGAGTGGTGTTTTCCTTGTTTTAGCCTGGTGGGTCCCATGTGGGGGTCCACGGCGCTGTAATATACTCCGAATATCTCGGGGGTGTTACAAAAAATGGTATCAGAGCATCTAGGTTTATGGATACCTAGGCTTGTCGGTTATTCGGGTCTAGTTATGTTTTGTTTCGCACATTGTCACACCGCTTCCGGCATCTCAGTACTTCTAGTGTTCTTAAGTTTTTCTTACTCGATTCTTTACTTTCTCGTACCGTATTTCCGTTTCTTGAACTGTGGTTATTCTCCCTCTTTTACTTATCATCGAGTTGCTTTTTGCCATCTCTTAACACCATCATGGATGCTGGAAGGGGCCGTGGTTGTGGTCGTGGCTGTGGACGCGGTCGGGGACGTGGGGCAGCTGGTGGGGCGGCCACGTCGCATTCTTCGGGAGCCGGCAGTACCGGTGACCGTCACAGTCATGCTTCTTCTCAGGAGTGCGCCGACCTTAGTATTGCGGCCGTTATGTAGCAAATGGTAAACCAAATGGCGGCTATAGCTCAGGTGGTTCAGAACCCGGATCAGGCCCATGCTAATCGGGGCGGAGCAGACCGTTGGCTCCAAGATGTCATCAAGATGCATCCTCAGTTTTCGGGAGCATCAGACCCGATCGGCTGGGAGGGGTGGATCAAAGAGATATCTAAAGTCTTCATTGCCACCAACTGTCCCGAGGACCGTAAGGTCCCTATTGCCTAGTACTTTCTCACTGGGGATGCTACGGATTGGTGGGAGGCTGTTGGGTCCAAAGACCATGTTGCTTCGTCGGCCGAATTTCAGGGATTGATGGAGACTCAATATTGCCCGTGGCCGGTTAGACAGGCTCGAGTCCATGATTTCTATGATGCCCAACCATGGGACATTCCCGTATCCCAAGCTATTGCCGATTTTAACAAGGAGTTGGGCTATGTGAAGACCCAAGTTGTCGAGGAGAGCGAAAAAATTTTCCATTTTTCCAGGCGGATGAAACTGTCAATTCGGGACTACATGTCGGGGCTCGTCTGTACTACTTTGAAGGATTATCAGAGTCGAGCTCTTGCCAATGATATGTCGGTAACATCCAGTGCGGCGGTTCGGGAAAGTAAGAAACAGAAATCCGCCAGAAATTTCTCGGGTCACAGAGGTGGAGGTCAGCAGAAGTCTCAGTCTGTGAATATTCCTGGAGGTAGTTTTGCTCGTTTCTCTGGGGGCTATCAGGGTACTGCCAGTGCCTCCGTTCGGGATGTCAAATGCTTTAACTATGGCGAGTCGGGCCACCGGAACTGGGAGTGTCCTCATTCGCCTCTAACTTGTCATACTTGTGGCCAGTCGCGCCACAAGGCTTTCTTTTGTGAGTGGGCAAGAAAGTCCCTTGGTGCTCAGGCTTCTTTTCCAGCACCTATGGAGCCGAGTGTGAATCAGGGCTCATTTGCTCCGCAGCCTCCGTCGGGTGCCAGTCGAGGTAGAGGTCGGGGTCAGCCCGCTAGAGGTGGAGCTTCCAGTGTCGGCTCTGCCCAGCTGCGTATCTATGAGATGAGGAGGGCCGGTGATCCAGCAGCTACTGTGGCCTTCCCCGAACCTCCCTCTTCTACTTCTCGGCGTTCATATCCATTCTCATCATGTCAGTGTGCTTTTCGATTCTGGTGCTACACATTCATTCATATCGCTGGAGTGTGTACGCCGTTTGAGTCTCGACTGTTTGTCGCCTTGCGAGTCTTTCATCGTTAAACTTCCTAGCGGTGATAGGATCGTTGGTGATCGAGAGGTCCGAGAATGTTCTGTGTTTATTTGTGAGAGGGCTTGGCTCTCTAATCTTATTATTGTGGGTATCGAGGGTGAAGATTTGATCCTCGGGGATGATTGGCTCGAGCGGCATGGCGCGATCATGAACTACCGCAAGAGAATCATCACTATGTTAGCCGAGGACGGCACCGAGCACTCTTTCGCGGGGCGAAAGAGGGGAAACCAGAATTTCGTTATTAACGCCTTGAAGGGTATGAGGCTCCTGCGAAAGAGGTGTACTGGTTATTGGTGTTATTCCTTGAAGGCGGAGGATGGTGGAGTCGAGTTTTCATCGATTCTAGTCTTTAGTGAGTTTCCTGATGTATTTCCTGACGAATTACCGGGATTGCCACCAGATCCTGAGGTCGAGTTTGCTATAGAGTTAGAGCTGGGCGCGGCTCTGATTTCAAAGGCACCGTATCGCATGGCACCTTCAGAGATGGCCGAGTTGAAGAAACAGTTGAGTGAGCTTCTTGAGTCGGGGTATGTTCGACCGAGCGCCTCGCCTTGGGGCGCACCGGTCCTGTTTGTGCGGAAGAAGGATGGTTCATTATGTTTGTGTATCGACCATCGCGAACTAAACAAGGTGACCATCAAGAACAAGTATCCTTTTCCGAGGATTGATGACTTGTTCGATCAGTTGCAGGGAGCGGCGGTATTCTCGAAGATTGATTTGAAATCGGGGTACTATTAGCTCCGGGTGAGGGAGTCCGATGTGCCGAAAACAGCTTTTCGGACGAGATACGGACATTATGAGTTTGTAGTTATGCCTTTCGGGTTAACTAATGCACCGACGGTGTTCATGCAGTTGATGAACAAAGTCTTTATCGAGTATTTGGATAAGTGTGTCGTCGTCTTCATTGACGATATTCTTATTTATCCGAGGAACGAGCAAGAGCATGCCCATCATTTGCGGGTAGTGTTAGACACTTTGAGGACCGAGCAACTCTATGCGAAGTTCTCGAAATGTGAGTTCTGGCTGAAGGAAGTGATTTTTTTAGGTCACGTGATTTCAGCCGAGGGGGTTCGAGTGGATCCGCAGAAGGTTGAGGCTGTGTTGGATTGGGCGCCGCCGAAGAATGTGAAGGAGATCCGTAGTTTCTTGGGTTTGGCCGGCTACTACCGTAGGTTCGTCGAGGGTTTCTCGAAACTTGATTGACCACTTACAAAGTTGCTCCAGAAGTCCGAGAAGTTCGTCTGGAATGACGAGAGACAGTCGAGTTTTGAGGAGCTGAAGAGGCGTTTGACTTCAGCCCCGGTTTTAGCATTGCCCTGTGGCAATGGGGGTTTTGCTGTTTATAGTGATGCTTCGGGTCAGGGTCTTGGGTGTGTATTGAGGCAGCACGGCAAGACCATCGCATATGCATCGAGACAGTTGAGGCCGTATGAGCTTAACTACCCTACTCATGATTTGGAGTTAGCGGCAGTTGTTTTTGCGCTCAAGATTTGGCGTCACTATCTTTTCAGCTTTGCATTTCAGATTTTTACCGATTATAAAAGTCTGAAATACATATTTACTCAGCGGGAGTTGAATATGAGGCAGAGGAGGTGGTTAGAGCTGATTAAGGATTATGACCTCGAAATCCTTTATCATCTGGGCAAGGCGAACGTCGTGGCCGACGCATTGAGTCGGAAACCGGTTGCGTTGCGAACGCTTGTGATCCTTACGTCTCAGTCTGAGCTTCGACGAGTTTTGATCGAGTTAGATGTTGAGGTTTTGTTGCCTGGAGATGTCGGGCAACTTTATGCTTTGGAGATTTCGTCGTCTTTGATCGACGAAATTAAGCTGAAGAAGTTGGAGGATTCGATGATTACTCAAATCCGAGAGAACGTTCTTAAGGGAAAGTCTCCTGGGTTTGTGATTCACGAGGATGGTGTTTTGAGATTTCAGAGTCGGCTTTGTGTACCGAACGACTTAGAGTTGAGACAGAGTATTTTGCGTGAGGCCCATGCTACACCTTACTCCGTTCATCCTGGTTCGAGTAAGATGTACAAGGACCTGAGAAGGAATTTCTGGTGGAATGATATGAAGGAGGAGGTCGCACGGTTTGTAGCAAGATGTTTGACTTGTCAGCAGGTCAAAATCGAGCATCAGCGACCGGCCGGGTTATTGCAGTCACTTCCTGTTTCGGAATGGAAATGAAAGACATATCGATGGAATTCATTACGAGTTTGCCGAGATCGAGGTCGGGCATGAATATGGTATGGGTGATTGTTGATCGTCTGACCAAGTCGGCACATTTTATGGGCTTCAAAGACACTTGGGGCCTGGAGAAGTTGGCTCGTGTGTTTATCGCGCAGATTGTGAGGCTTTACGGTACTCTGAAGTCTATTGTTTTGGATCGTCATGGCCGCTTTGTATCGCATTTTTGGCAAGCGGTGCATAAGGCATTGGGTACTCATTTGCATTTGAGTACCTCTTTTCATCCTCAGTCGGATGGACATTCGGAACGCACTATCCAGACATTCGAGGATATGTTGCGTGCTTGTGCTCTCGATTGGAGCAATGACTGGGAGGAACATTTTCCATTGATCGAATTCACATACAACAATAGTTGGCACGTGTCGATTCGGATGGCATCGTATGAGGCACTTTATGGGCGGCATTGTCGATCGCCGATTTGTTGGAATGAGGCGTCCGATATGGTCGGGACCGATCTAAATATCGTTCTAGAGATGAGGCGGAAGATAGCATTAATTCGGGATCGGATGTTGACTGCCCAGAGTCGACAGAAGTCATATGCCGATGTCCGTCGTCGACCTTTGGAATTCGAGGTGGGAGACCACGTTTTGCTAAAGGTGTCGCCAACGAGAGGAGTTTTCCATTTCGGGAAGAAAGGGAAGTTGAGTCCGAGGTTTATTGGGCCATTCGAGATTCTCGAGCGAGTCTGTGGGTTGGCATACCGTTTGGCGTTACCCCCGGCCCTGAGTCATGTTCATAGCGTTTTTCATGTTTCCGAGCTGAGGAAATATGTCCCGGATCCTAGTCACGTCATTGATTATGGTGAGATTGATGTCGCCAAGGATATCACTTTTGAGGAGCGTCCCTTGAAGATTTTGGAGCGTCGTGAGAAGCGACTGAGGCAAAAGACCATCTCTTTGGTCAAGGTGCAGTGGTCGAGACACGGTGTCGAGGAGGCAACTTGGGAAACTGAGAATAGCATGCGTGCTAGGTACCCTGAGTTGTTTGTTTCTTAAGTTTTGGGACAAAACTTATTTTTAGAGGGGTAGAATGTAATATCCGCATTTTTCTTTTCCCGATATTTTCATTTTTCGGTGTATTTCTCACTTGTAGCGACCCTCGTGTATTTTTCAGTATATTTCTTCCGTCATCTATTGATATGATTCTCGTAATTGTTATGCGGAACCGCTGTTTCAAGGTTGCCATAGATCCATTCTATGTTATTATGCATTTTGAGATGTTCCGTTTGATGTTTCGTTCATATTCCGGTGTTTTGGACCGTTTATATTCCGTACCTAGCGCGCGCTAATTTTTCTGCATAGCGCACGCTAGAGGTCCCTTAGTAGCGCATGCTACGTCTGCTTCGTAGCGCGCGCTAGCGAGCTAGCCCTGGGAGTGGCAGCTCTGTTTCCAATCCTCTGGACTAACGGATTAGCGTACGCTACATTGTCTAGCGCACGCTAATGTCGGGGGACTAGCGCACGCTAAGGTGTCCGGTAGCGTGCGCTAGCGTGACTGTCCAGTACTGGACAGTTTGCTACTGGACTCGATCAGGTGCCCAGGTAGCGCATGCTATGGTCGATGGCGCGCGCTACCGATATGCTTTTAGCGCACGCTACGTTTGGCCGTTAGCGCGCGCTAACTGGATCAGGTGTGTACGGGCAGTTTGCTTTTGGACTTGGCTGATGTCCAGGTAGCGCACGCTATAGCCGATAACGCGCGCTACCAAGAGGCCATTAGCGTATGCTACGTTTCGAGTAGCGCACGCTAACGGCCCAGAATCTGGTTATTGGACTGGGATATTTACTTCCGGACTGGTGTTTTGTCCCGTTAGCGCACGCTAACGGCCCAGAATCTTTGTTCAGTCATGTGGATAATTAGTATGTTGAGTTATTGCATATGTTGAGGTTTCGTGTAATGAGTTTCGTATCCGTTATTCTTTGAGGGATGTTGATCCCAGGATTGTTGTATTGAGATCGTAGATCATTTTGGTCATTCATTTGGGGATGATTGTAATATCCGCAGTTTTGATTTTTCGATAATTTTCTTTTTTTTAGAGGAAGTCCATCTTAGAGACTCCGTTGTGACCGTTTCGTCATTCCGGGAACATTTAATTCTACACTTTTCGTCATCCGAGTTTGTCTCGGTGTCGTTCTGTTGTTCTTAAGCGACTTTTCCACGTATGAGTTCGACTTTGTAAAATCACCATTAATTCTTGGAAACTCCAAAAATTCTGAATCTTTTAAATATAATATAGCATCAAGTTAGCTTTCCAATGGTTCAAACGGTGAGTCAATCGGAGTCCGGACGAAGGAGTTATGGTCGAAATAGCTAAGACTGCACCATGTGCCTTTTGGTGCTGGAGCGGGCTGGTGGCCGGGCCGCGGCACTAAGATGGCTGGGAGCTTTTTTTTTTTAGCCATGGGCCGCGGCACACTCAGTCCGGGCCGCGGCACACGGGTCAGATCACCCTTTTTCACCGGATTTTTGGAGGAAGGAAGCTCATTTCATCCTCCTCTTCATTTCTCCTCTCCTTGGGCGATTTTTGGACGAATTCTTGGGCGATTTATCATCATCAATCTCATATATTTCATCCTCTTTGAGTTCTTGGTGTGGATTAACAACATCTTTTTTGGATTCTTCATCCCAAATCTAAGGTAAATTTTTCAACATCTTGGATTTCAATTTTTAGTTGGGATATGATTATTTGGATGTTCTAATCATGATATATGAAGGGATATACGTATGATTATGAGTTTTTATGAATTATCGTTGGATTGTTGGAGGATTATTCAAGAACATGTTGGATGTTGATTTTGGAATTGGGGGTTTCGATTAGATGTTGTTGGAATCTCGAATTGTGTATTCCTATGAGATTATTGATTGTATATAAGATGTTTTGTTGGATTGAATCATTCATTGGAGGTTTGGTATCGATATAATCGTGATTGGTTGTAAACAATTGGAGGTTGTCTACAACGTGTTTGTTGAATTGCTTCAATGAGTTTGGGTATTGTTGTATC
This sequence comes from Orobanche coerulescens, assembly GCA_033398695.1. Lineage (NCBI taxonomy): Eukaryota > Viridiplantae > Streptophyta > Magnoliopsida > Lamiales > Orobanchaceae > Orobanche > Orobanche coerulescens. The sequence goes on along the minus strand of CM065811.1, from coordinate 126,057,756 downwards.
GACTTTTGAGTTGGTTGTGATCATGATTGATTCGTATATTAAGCGAATCATTGGTAATTGTGTTATTCAAGGTTGTTTCGAGGACCGATAATCACTTTAAGGACGTTGCTCGTGGTAGGACTTTCTCGCCGTCGATTTGAGGCAAGTTTTATACTTGTGCTAGTCAATGAGATTAATGTCATCATATATGTGTATGAATGTGTTGTATCATTTCGAGACTTAGTCTCTTCATAAATTCATTGATATTAGGGGATCGTTCAATATGATACTCTTCGGCAATTATGCCAAATGTTTATTATCATTCATAAATGGCCGGTAAGGCATTGAGATATTCGTTGTTAATGTTATTATCGATCACCGGTTCGCGGTATCGATGTATCGGTTGTTGTTGTTAATATTGATGTCGATCTAAGACGTTGCTGTAATCATTGTTATTAATGTTGGCGTCATGTCATTCATGTTGTATTAGCCGATTGAAGGCAATGTCGTATTCATTCTCATCTTCATCGTCGGTAGCCGATTAAAGGTACTGAGGAATTCATTGTATCATTGACATCGATTAGCCATTCCAAGGCAATCGAGATATTAAATCATCCGCTGCATCATTGTTATTGATTGACCGTTAGAAGGTAATCGAGATATTGAATCATCCACTACATCATTGTTATCGGTTGGCCATTTTAAGGCAATCGAGGTATTGAATTGGGGCTGTCGAGGATAATTCCCATCCCTTGTGTCGTTGTTATCGATTGACTATTCCAAGGTGATCGAGGTATTAAATTGGGACTGTCGAGTACGATGCCCATCCGTGATACATCATTATCATGTTGGCCGACTCAAGGTAGCACACTAACATTCTCGTGAATTCGGTAATCTACGAATCGTTGTCATTTGTGATAAATTATATTTTGGAGGCTAGTCTCGGCTAGTGCTTATTATGGGTAAGTTTGGGGCTTGAACCTTCGCGGTTGGCTTCCCAACACCTACAACTCAGTAGGTCACGGTCGTGTTTATGATCTTATGGGTAAGTTTGGGGCTTGAACCTTCGCGGTTGGCTTCCCAACACCTACAACTCAGTAGGTCACGGTCGTGTTTATGATCTTATGGGTAAGCTTGGGGCTTAAACCTTCGCGGTTGGCTTCCCAAAACCTACAGCTCAGTAGGTCACGGTCGTGGTTATGACCTTATTAGCCCTCATTAACTATAGCTTTGGGCTGTTCCGGTTTCATGTGATTGTGATATTTGATAGCTTCGGCTGAGTGGCTTTCATGCCTTTGTGATTGTCTTGATAATTTCATTAGAGCGTTCGGGCATTGTGATTCATATTTAATTCAGTTCTGGTTTGGTTCATGTCATGTAATTCATTGCGGTATTCTGGGATTATGATTCGCCGTTGGGCACTTATGTTCTAACCTGTCGAACAGGTATTAATAGTATGTCGTGGGCATAGTGTTTCACGAATGCTTGGTTCTTACCTTGGTTTGTGAGCATCTCGTATTATTATTATCATTGTACCATTTCATTCTGCCTTTGGATGCATATCATGTTATACATGTATTTGATGTTCATTATCTGGATGACTGACCCCGTGGGGGCGGAACATGTTTTCATGTTTTAGGTGCTTGCGAGGAGAGAGTTGAGACACAAGGGCATGATGATGGCGACGAGGCATTCGAGCGATACTAGTCCGAGTTGTTCATGTTGGTCAGTCAGTTAAAGTGTTCTCCAATTTGTCAGTCATTGTCGTTATGTTTTACCTGAGCAGATGCTCGTGGATGTTGTTGTATTTTATTTTTGGCCATGTAGGCCCATCGTTGTCGTTAAAATTCCTTATCGGAATATTGTGTCGGATATCATGGTAGGGACTATGATTTTCCCTTGTTGTTTAATTTAATGTATTTTAGTCATGTTCGCCTGGTGGATCTCCTGGCGTGGGGTCCACGGCACTGTAATAACCCAATGGGATTTGGGGGTGTTACAGAAGATGGTATCAGAGAGTTTGGGTTGTGAGATACCCTGATATGTGAGTTATGTGGCTCTACCGATGTGGTAGTAGTGGGACTGTCAGTTTATGACAATCTAGTCAGTCGAGTTTTGTGAGTCGTAATATTAGTACGACTGCACGAGTCATTCATTCATCGAATCGTCGTCAGTTCATTCATCGAATCGTCGTCAGTGAAGACTAGTATCGCGAGACCTCGAAGCTTCGTATGACCTGTGTAAGGACTCGATTCTCTTTATGTTCATACATTCATCATGTCATTAATTATTCATGCTTTGTTGAAACCTATATGTGATATTATTGTTACGATTGATTCATGACTAATTGTTTTAGAGCACGTGTGACTTGTGTAAGCGTTAAGGATCAACTCATTCATCAGTTAATGATCCTCAATCATCATTTTGATCTTGTCGATCATGTCAATTCATTCATCACTCAGTCAATCTCATCACTCGGTTAATTCATTCATCACTCAGTCAATATCATTCATCACTCAGTTAATTTATTCATCACTCAGTTAATTCATTCATCACTCAGTTAATTCATTCATCACTCAGTCAATATCATTCATCACTCAGTTAATTCATTCATCACTCAGTCAATTCATTCATTACTCAGATAATTCATTCATCACTCAGTTAATTCATTCATCACTTAGTCAATTCATTCATTACTCAGATAATTCATTTATCACTCAGTTAATTCATTCATCACCCAGTCAATATCATTACTGAGATAATTCATTCATCACTCAGTTAATTCATTCACCACTCTGTTAATTCCTTCATCACATAGTCAATCTCATTGTCCAGGTTAATTCATTAATCATCCAGTCCATCTCATTGTTGAGTTGTTGATCTTATGGATCGAATTTTCAACCTTGTTAACTTGTTCAAGGTAATCGTTTCAGGAATTTCAGCAGGTAATCATGTTTCCTCATTCGATCTTTCATGCGACCTTATCATATTTCGGCGTCATGTTGACGATCATTTTATTGCATTATTAATGCATTCATTGTGTTATAGCGTGTATGCTCATTGTTATCATTCTGTCATGTTATCATAATGCGATATTCATGCGGGATCTATAATTATCATGTGGCTTTCCTGCTCCAGTATGGATAGAGCTGTCAGAGGACGCAGGGGAAGAGGCCGCGGTGCGGTCCAGAAACCAGGATCTCGTATGAATGCCCGCACGGATGCAAGGGTTAGCATGTGTTCATCAGATAGATATGCTACTCATTCACTGTCAGATAATCATTCACCGTCAGGGAGTCATACCCGAGAAGCAGCTCACTCGAAAGGTGTTCGGGTTGACCCATTCATATTTATGCAGGGCATGATAGCCCAGATGACTCATATGACGCGGATAGTGGAGACCATGCAGACCTCGATGGTTCGTGGTCCACCGCAACAAGGATTCCAGGTGCCGTTTCATGGACAGACTGGGGGAGTGAATCAGATTGTTGGCGATATCTCTCGTCAGAGGCCGCCTACGTTTGAGGGCTCGTCGGAACCAGCGGATATTGTTCATTGGCTTGAGCATTTTGATAAACTCTTCGACATGGTTCAGTGTCCGGAAGAGAGTAAAGTGCCAGTAGCGGCTTATTACTTGATTAAGGGTGCTTATTCGTGGTGGCTTTCTGTGAAACCCGCCGATCGCGATTGTGGTTGGAGTTAGTTCAAGACCCTCATGTTAGAGAGGTATTATCCAGCTCCACTTCGTGAAGCCAAGTTGTCAGAGGTTTTGAACCCCGAATCCGTAGAGGATGAGGGTGTTATTGTCATTGCTGAGAAGTTTCAGGGACTACTTCAGTTTGTTTCGTCAGTTATCTGTACTGAGGCGGATAAGATCAAATATTTTAGCAAGAGGCTAAATCCGCAGTTGAGGATGCAGTTGTTCAATCACAATTGTAATTCACTTAGTGAGTTCATCGGGAAGGCTCTTGGAGTAGAGCTTTTGATCAAGGAGCTTACTCAGAAGCATCCTTCAGTTTCTTCGGGTGAGAGGACTAGAATGCCGGCTCGTTCAGAGGGACATCGGGCCCCGACATCCAAGAGGTCATTTTCTAGTCGTCTTCGTGCGGAGGGAGCGTCCTCTTCTAAGGCCACGAGTTCGACTGTTGTTTGCTTTAATTGTGATGTAATAGGACATTGCAGCACCCGGTGCTCGATGCAGGCCGTTAATTGTTTTCGGTGTGGGCGGCAGGGACACCTTCAGAAATACTGCAGGAGTTCTAGTGCCTGTAGATCTCGAGAGAGCTCAAGGGCCTCTAGGGACTTTGTTACTCCAGCTCGTGCTTCATTCAAGGGGTCCTATCAGGCTTCGAGAGCCCGAGGTAAGGACATTCATCTCTGGTTTTGAGCAAGTTAATTCTTGCTCGGTAATAGGATAATCATTCATTTCATTGTCGTTCATTCATTCATATAATTCATTCATCATATATCAATCATGTTGAGACTTATAATTATCAAACTAATTTTTCACTTCACGGGGAACAATGGTTCCAATCATTTCATTTGAGCTATCACTCATTACGTTATCATTTCACCCCGGTAAGTCAATCTTGATCCTTGTTGGATTTCGATTCATTATCATTCATTGTGATCATTCTTGTTCGTGTGTATCTCGTTGATTTTTCCTGGCGGGATATTTCTTCCCCCTACTTGTTTTAAGTTTCGGGACGAAACTTCTTTTAAGGGGGGTAGTATGTAATATCCGCAGTTTTGATTTTTCGGTAATTTTCTTTTTTTGGAGGAAGTCCATCTTAGAGACTCCGTTGTGACCATTTCGTCATTCCAGGAATATTTAATTCTACACTTTTCGTCATCCAAGTTCGTCTCGGTGTCGTTCTGTTGTTCTTAAGCGACTTTTCCACGTATGAGTTCGACTTTGTAAAATCACCATTAATTCTTGGAAACCCCAAAACTTCTGAATATTTTCAATATTATATATCATCAAGTTAGCTTTCCAATGGTTCAAACGGTGAGTCAATCGGAGTCCGGACGAAGGAGTTATGGTCGAAATAGCTAAGACTGCACCATGTGCCTTTTGGTGCTAGAGCGGGCTGTACCGCGGGCCGCGGGCCCTGCTGGACGGACCACGGCACTAAGATGGCTGGGAGCTTTTTTTTTAGCCGTGGGCCGCGGCACACTCAGTCCGGGCCGCGGCACACGGGTCAGATCACTCTTTTTCAGTGGATTTTTGGAGGAAGGAAGCTCATTTCATCCTCCTCTTCATTTCTCCTCTCCTTGGGCGATTTTTGGACGAATTCTTGGGTGATTTATCATCATCAATCTCAGATATTTCATCCTCCTTGAGTTCTTGGTGTGGATTAACAACATCTTTTTTGGATTCTTCATCCCAAATCTAAGGTAAATTTTTCAACATCTTGGATTTCGATTTTTAGTTGGGATATGATTATTTGGATGTTGTAATCATGATATATGAATGGATATACATATGATTATGAGTTTTTATGAATTATCATTGGATTGTTGGAGGATTATTCAAGAACATGTTGGATGTTGATTTTGGAATTGGGGGTTTCGATTAGATGTTGTTGGAATCTCGAATTGTGTATTCCTATGAGAATATTGATTGTATATAAGATGTTTTGTTGGATTGAATCATTCATTGGAGGTTTGGTATCGATATAATCGAGATTGGTTGTAAACAATTCGAGGTTGTCTACAACGTGTTTGTTGAATTGCTTCAATGAGTTTGGGTATTGTTGTATCGACTTTTGAGTTGGTTGTGATCATGCTTGATTCGTATATTAAGCGAATCGTTGGTAATTGTGTTATTCAAGATTGTTTCGAGGACGGATAATCACTTTAAGGACGTTGCTCGTGGAAGGACTTTCTCGCCATCGGTTTGAGGCAAGTTTTATACTTGTACTAGTCAATGAGATTAATGTCATCATATATGTGTATGAATGTGTTGTGTTATTCCGAGACTTAGTCTCTTCATAAATTCATTGATATTAGGGGATCGTTCGATACGATACTCATCGGCAATTATGCCAAATGTTTATTATCTTTCATAAACAGCCGGTAAGGCATTGAGATATTCGTTGTTAATGTTATTATCGATCACTGGTTCGCGGTATCGATGTATCGGTTGTTGTTGTTAATATTGATGTAGATCTAAGACGTTGTTGTAATCATTGTTATTAATGTTGGCGTCATGTCATTCATGTTGTATTAGCCGATTGAAGGCAATGTCTTATTCATTCTCATCTTCGTCGTCGGTAGCCGATTAAAGGTACCGAGGAATTCATTGTATCATTGTCATCGATTAGCCGTTCTAAGGCAATCGAGATATTGAATCATCCGCTGCATCATTGTTATCGATTGACCGTTATAAGGTAATCGAGATAATGAATCATCCGCTGCATCATTGGTATCGGTTGGCCATTTTAAGGCAATCGAGGTATTGAATTGGGGATGTCGAGGATAATTCCCATCCGTTGTGTCGCTGTTATCGATTGACTATTCTAAGGTGATCGAGGTATTGAATTGGGACTGTCGAGTACGATGCCCATCCGTGAGACATCATTATCATGTTGGCCGACTCAAGGTAGTGTAACACCCCCAAGTCATTCATGGTATATTACAGCGCCGTGAGCCCCGCCGTGGGACCCACAAGGCTATTCATGCGTGGAACTGTAAAATTTGACCGAGAAGGTCTAGATACAACGAAAAGAAGGACAATACAAATGGTATTGAAAACCATAACCAATGAAACCATAGACATCACAACACAATTCAATACCTCGGCAAACACATGCCGGAACATCAAGAAAAATGGAAAACAATACTCGAGTATTCAATAACCATTCCAGTACAACAACACTGAATGGAAAACTAAAAACATAACCGGAGGAAAGACACAATATCACTCTTGCCCACCATCTTCATGCCGACCCGATACCCGCCTGTCCGTTCTCCTGGAACCTGAAATACATAAAAAGTATTTCCCCCATAAAGGGGTTAGCCGTCGAATAGCTAGTGCAAGTATATCAAGTATGAAACACAATACTCCTCGACAATAAAGTAAATGTAACCGTCAATTCATCAATTCAAGTCTAGTATTCCGGAATGACTAAATCTCATAGCATCACATCAAGACGTATATGAATGCCGTGGAAACGGTTTGTTCATATCATCCATCAATACATATATGAATGCCGTGGAAACGATTCGTTCATATCATGCCATCAATACATATATGAATGCCGTGGAAACGGTTCGTTCATATCATGCCAACAATATATATATGAATGTCGTGGAAACGGTTCGTTCATATCATGCCATCAATATAACTTACTTTCAAAGTCGAGAACGTACAATCATAAATATATACTTGCCTTAATAACCGCTACCGAATACTCCAAAGAACACGGTTCGACCGGAAAGCTTCGAAACGCCCGATGCTATCGAAAGGAAAGATGACAACGAACGGAAGGGTTCAACTTGGTTTCTTCACAAGAAACTCGACCCTAACAACATATAATCAATAAATCATCGATCATACGAGGAAGAATAATCGTAGAACGCCCGAAAACCCCTCTATGACATTTTACCGGACACCTTCAAGGCGTCGATCCAGAACTCGACCAAAACAACGAATCGATACGATCGAACCATGGAATAATAAAGGAAATGATATAATACATCTAAATAATCATCAATCCATCATAATCCTAAGTTAAATCGGATAAAACGGATGAAATCAACCAAAATACCCAAATTCCCCAAAACTAGATTTCTAGGAAATCTGACCTGATTTGGTAGATCGGAGGATGTTATATGATGTATGATTGATGATATGAACTCCAAGACTTCATGGATTGATTTTCCAACAATATCTCTCCATGATTAACCAAGCTCCAGCCGCGGAAGAGAAGGAGAAGAAGGAGAAAATGGCGAAAACCCGATCATAGGCCTTAAATAGCCGATCGCACAGCCGTGCGGCCCAGCCGAAGTGTGCCGCGGCACAGAGCCGAATCTGCCCCCAGTGATCGGCATTGTGCCGCGGCCCTGCCCGCATGTGCCGCGGCACAGGGTACAGGCTGCTCGGCCAAATTTGGAAAATGAGAGTGACTTAGCTATTTTGACCATAACTTCCTCGTCTGGACTCCGATTGACTCACCGTTTGAACCATTGGAAAGCTAACTCGATTCTTTATAATATCACAAAGATTCAGAATTTTTGGAGTTTCCAAAAATTAATGGTGATCTAACAAAGTCGAACTCATACGTGGAAAAGTCGCTAAAGAACACGGAATTCAACAGAACGACACCGAAACGAACTCGGATGACAAAAAGTGTAGAATTAATCATCCTAAGGATGACGAAACGGTCACAAGCAAGTCGACAAAATGGACTTCCGCCAAAAAATAAAAATTACCGGAAATTGAATTTGCGGATATTACATTCTACCCTCCTTAAAAGAAGTTTCGTCCCGAAACTTAAAACAACTAGGGAGAAGCAATATCCCACCAGGAAAACTCAACGAGATACACAAGAAACGCGTAACTTACGCCCAACGGCGAAATGTTACCAGTAACACAACAATACATTACCCGAAGGTAATCCAAGCCAACGCTGAAGTAAATACGAATCACAATGTCTCAAGGCTCCAACAGAAATACCAATACATCGCAATGGCTTGAAAGCCCCTCAACCGAAGCTGTATATCACGATGGCCTGAAAGCCGAATGTACCCAAAGTCAGAATCATCACAATACAGATCTCAAAGAAGCAAACCTGACTGTCGGACATACCCCTCGGTGTAAGAACAACCAGTCTCAAATCGTCGGACATATCCAATACAACATGGACTACGAATGACCAAACAATAAGGCTCAAGAGGGACATCACAGTAGGCCTGATCCGGAAATGTGTCCGTGCACATGTCCACCCCGTATACGGAATCCAGAATATACGTGTGACAATGTACCTAATTAGCCTCACGAACTACGTCTCGTGTGCATGGTCCATTGCGGAAACATCCACGCATGACCATCGTGTGTCGGACTAAAAATCCTACACATAACCAATCGGCACGCAGACATGATTCCAGGTATGCCACGATACAACATGACAACAAACTCAAAGGATAACATATCCAATACGGATCATACGACTCACCAAGTGAACGATGACACACGAATAATGAAAGATCGACATGACCAATAATATACAAAACAACCATCCTGGGATCAAAATCCTTAAGGACCGATTAATACGAGCAACAATCACAACACAACAATTCGTAAAATCCTCAACCCTCAACGATCACAAAATTACCGAGTTCACAAGAATAATAGTGTGCTGCCTTGAGTCGGCCCACACGACAATAATAATTCAACAGATGGGAACTATCCTCGACAGTCCCAATTCAATACTTCGATTACCGTAGAATGTCCAATCGATAACAATGATACAACGGATGAGAATATTTTTGACAACGGATGGGAATTATCTTTGATAATCCAAATTCAATATATCGATTACCTTTAGAGCGGACAATCGATAACAATTATACAATGGATATCTCGGCACCTTTAATCGGTTACCGATAACGAAGATGATAATCGAATACGTCAATGCCTTCAAGTGGCCAAAACGACATCAATAGAAAAACACTGATATCAATAACGACGATCACCACAATATCTCAATGGAACATCAGTCACGATAACAATCGATACGTCGATACCACGAACCGGCTATCGACAGTAGCTTTACTAACAAGTATCGCAATGCCTTGAACCGGCCATTTACGAACAACAATAACATTTGGAATAATTTGCCGACGGGTGTCGTATCAAACAATCCCCTGATATCAATACAATCATAAAGAGGCCAAGTCTCGAAATGATACACACGTTCGTACACCTACACGATAACATTAATCTCATTGATAAGTACAAGTATAAAACTTGCATCAATATCAATACAACGAACTGTTACCAATTCAGTTGATTTCGTCTTACGAGTTCCTCAGTCCCGACCAAGGTAATCTACGAACTCTTCAACCTCAACCGCAACACAACAGTCATAATCCATGATCAAACATCATATCTTATTGTAAAGCGAAGGATTAATAATCAACAGGTTCGATGACGACCAATATCAACACCACTAAACCACAAACTCAACCGTTTCACCATATCTCGACTAATCACAGTCTGAACAATCCAACTCAGACACTTACATATCCTGTCCACAATACGAGTCGAGATATGATGATCATACCAGCAACCAATTCGGACCAATAATATGGGTCTAAATGTTCCAAACTCAATTCTTAAATACGAATTGACAAGGTTCCCTTCTCGTAAATCCATCGTTAAAATTTACTTATTACCGTCATCAATTCGAATCATCCGACTGGTTCAAAACAATAGATAATCATATTAAAAAGGTTATCAAACAATCCAATCATTCGACTTGAATATTTGCTCCATACATATGGGCTTCCAAATTCAGAGATGAATAATAGTCTCATCAAACTCATAACCACATTCGTATTCCTATACGAAAATTATTTCAAACACATAGTTTAGCTCTAGATATGAATATTCCATATTTATTTTCAAAACATCAACACTTCTTAAAAATTTTCATCACCTCGTATAATTCAAGAGTTCTTCAAGAACATGAAATATCCGAAATCACGTTCAGAACAACATATCCGAGGTATATATCTCCATGTTACCATTTTCTTCATCATGCCATTCATACAACCTCAAGAATCGCAACAAAACACTTATCATCATATGAAGAAGATCTCAATAATCATATCAACATCCGAAATCTCTTATTACAATTCCAATAAATCTCGTATAACATTATCACATGATACCATAATTGTAACACCCCAGATCCTCCTGGGAATATTACACGCCGTAAACCCTTCTCACAAGGATTTACCAGGCTAAGCACAATTTTCCACGTCATTTCAAAAATGCCAAAAAGACCGATGACGGTAGTATTTTTCAAATACTAAAAAAAATCAATTTCCAAATACCGTCAAAACGATCAAGGCCAAAATGCCAAAAACTCAGTTTAGGGAATCGGTTTTACAAAATAAAATTTAGTTGGCAAAATACCAAAAGCCATATCAACATACTCACGCAGCGGATAAAAGTACAATCCAATTTATGCATTTACATTGAAATAAGACGAACATCAAAATACACGATTCCCAACATACTCCCTCCCAAGTAGTAATCCTCAAAAAAAAAAAAAAAGAACCACTATCAAAGGGATACGAGGATTACCTTGTATGGACGAACCACGAAGAAGAATAATTGGACTCCATTCCAAGAATCATCAAAAACTTCAAGAACAATACTTAAATCCGAGCTCTCCAATCTTAATCTTGTTTAAGAGAATCATCTCTCAATCCTTAGGAACTTCAAGTACTTCCCAAGGCTCTCTCTATTGACTGAAAGAAGGAGAATGGACAAAATGCCTCTCAGCACTCGTCTATCCTCTCTATAAAACACATCACTAGCGCACGCTAAACCTTATATTTAGCGTGCGCTACAGGACTAGCGTGCGCTATCCTTACCTGATAGCGTGCGCTATCGGGTAGTCCAGAAGCTACTACATTGCTTCGAAATTCATCTAACGTACGTAATGCCCATGCATTAGCGTACACAAATAGGCGGTGACTTGCTACAGTATCGTGCCCCCACATGCCGCAAGCATCCGCGATTACCGGGATTCCTTTGACCGATATGGAATTAGCGTGCGCTAATCATACGGTTTTAGCGTGCGCTAGCTCTACACGACAAACATTCGGTGACCTTATCTGGACACGCATCGAACATGGCCGGGTCCACCCGCCGAAATCTAAGATTCCATTATTGGCGATCTGATGTTAGCGTGCGCTAACCAACATGCGTTAGCGTGTGCTAACTGAATATAAAAATCAACTCGGCCTACTCGCCGCCACCTTCCTAACTAACCCAAAGAAGTCGTTACGTACGTTAGGCGTCCTCCTTAGCGTACATAACCGAACCTCTTAGCGTGCGCTAAGTATGCACCGTAGCGTACGCTAAATATATATCTTAGCGCGCGCTAGGCATACCCTGTAGCGTGCGCTAATGTAGCTGTACTTAACCATTTTCCGCTGTTCTCGACCAACATCTCGACATACCAAACGATCATACGGCACAATGAATACATATACGCATTCAACAACATTGTCATACGTTCACATCATCCTCAAGCACAATTATCCATCAACGACATCCAACATATAAACGAAAAAAAATATATCCGAAAAATCGGGGTATTACACTCTACCCCCCTTAAAAATAAGTTTCGTCTTCGAAACTTGCAATCACTCGCACAAACAACATTTCAACGGAAATTCAAATTCACCAAGGATTATCGAGTGATCCGAACAACATACTTATAAGTCTGTGAAGTCGAAGATCTCCCGTGATACTAGCATGCGAGTCCTAAACAAAGTCTCAACATAATACCGATACACACCAATATCGCAATTAGCAATTTTAACAAAATCTCAAGGAAGAGTTCACGTCCATGACCACGGCCACGATTCTTCCTACTTTCAGCCAACATTCTGAAGGGCACATACGTGCGTAAGTATAATCCAAATCGCACATTCTCGAAGTGACCAATTCCCAAGAATACCAAGCTATAAACGAAACGATTAAGAAAAATACAAGAAGAGTGAGAGGACTTACAAGTACCGGTCGCACTGCGATGATGGCAGAGTAGTGATACTATGGACAAATGACGACTCAATCGACCCAAAAGACCGACAGCCTAGGTATCCATAAACCTAAGCTCCGATACCATATTCTGTAACACCCCCAAGTCATTCAGGGTATATTACAGCGCCGTGAGCGCCGCCGTGGGACCCACAAGGCTATTTATGCGCGGAACTGTAAAATTTGACCGAGAAGGTCTAGATACAACGAAAAGAAGGACAATACAAATGGTATTCAAAACCATAACCAATGAAACTATAGACATCACAACACAATTAAATACCTCGGCAAACACATGCCGGAACATCAAGAAAAATGGAAAACAATACTCGAGTATTCAATAACCATTCCAGTACAACAACACTGAATGGAAAACTAAAAACATAACCGAAGGAAAGACACAGTATCACTCTTGCCCACCATCTTCATGCCGACCCGATACCCGCCTGTCCGTTCTCCTGGAACCTAAAATACATAAAAAGTATTTCCCCCATAAAGGGGTTAGCCGTCGAATAGCTAGTGCAAGTATATCAAGTATGAAACACAATACTCCTCGACAATAAAGTAAATGTAACCGTCAATTCATCAATTCAAGTCTAGTATTCCGGAATGACTAAATCTCATAGCATCACATCAAGACGTATATGAATGCCGTGGAAACGGTTCGTTCATATCATCCGTCAATACATATATGAATGCCGTGGAAACGGTTCGTTCATATCATGCCATCAATACATATATGAATGCCGTGGAAACGGTTCGTTCATATCATGCCAACAATACATATATGAATGTCATGGAAACGGTTCGTTCATATCATGCCATCAATATAACTTACTTTCAAAGTCGAGAACGTACAATCATAAATATATACTTGCCTTAATAACCGCTACCGAATACTCCGAAGAACACGGTTCGACCGGAAAGCTTCGAAACGCCCGATGCTATCGAAAGGAAAGATGACAATGAACGGAAGGGTTCAACTTGGTTTCTTCACAAGAAACTCGACCCTAACAACATATAATCAATAAATCATTGATCATACGAGGAAGAAGAATCGTAGAACGCCCGAAAACCCCTCTATGACATTTTACCGGACACCTTCAAGGCGTCGATCCAGAACTCGACCAAAACAACGAATCGATACGATCCAACCATGGAATAATAAAGGAAATGATATAATACATCTAAATAATCATCAATCTATCATAATCCTAAGTTAAATCGGATAAAACGGATGAAATCAACCAAAATACCCAAATTCCCCAAAACTAGATTTCTAGGAAATCTGACCTGATTCGGTAGATCGGAGGATGTTATAGGATGTCTGATTGATGATATGAACTCCAAGACTTCATGGATTGATTGTCCAACAACATCTCTCCATGATTAACCAAGCTCCAGCCGCGGAAGAGAAGGAAAAGAAGGAGAAAAATGGCCAAAAACCCGGCTGCAGGGCCTTAAATAGGCTGGCTGCACAGTGTGCCGCGGCCCAGCCGAAGTGTGCCGCGGCACAGGGCCAAATCTGTCCCCAGTGATCGGCATTGTGCCGCGGCCCTGCCGGCATGTGCCGCGGCACAGGGTACAGGCTGCTCGGCCAAATTTGGAAAATGAGAGTGACTTAGCTATTTTGACCATAACTCCCTCGTCTGGACTCCGATTGACTCACCGTTTGAACCATTGGAAAGCTAACTCGATGCTTTATAATATCGCAAAGATTCAGAATTTTTGGAGTTTCCAAAAACTAATGGTGATCTAACAAAGTCGAACTCATACGTGGAAAAGTCGCTAAAGAACACGGAATTCAACAGAACGACACCGAAACGAACTCGGATGACAAAAAGTGTAGAATTAATCATTCTCATGATGACGAAACGGTCACAAGAAAGTCGTCAAAATGGACTTCCGCCAAAAAAGAAAAATTACCGGAAATCGAATTTGCGGATATTACATTCTACCCTCCTTAAAAGAAGTTTCGTCCCGAAACTTAAAACAACTAGGGAGAAGCAATATCCCGCCAGGAAAACTCAACGAGATACACAAGAAACGCGTAACGTACGCCCAACGGCGAAACGTTACCAGTAACACAACAATACATTACCCGAAGGTAATCCAAGCCAACGCTGAAGTAAATACGAATCACAATGTCTGAAGGCTCCAACAGAAATACTAATACATCACAATGGCTTGAAAGCCCCTCAACCAAAGCTGTATATCACGATGGCCTGAAAGCCGAACAACCCAAAGCTGTAAATCATCACAATACAGATCTCAAAGAAGCAAACCTGACTGTCGGACATACCCCTCGGTGTAAGAACAACCAGTCGCAAATCGTCGGACATATCCAATACAACATGGACTACGAATGACCAAACAATAAGGCTCAAGAGGGATATCACAGTAGGCCCGATCCGGAAATGTGTCCGTGCACATGTCCACCCCGTATACGGAATCCAGAATATACGTGTGACAATGTACCTAATTAGCCTCACGAACTACATCTCGTGTGCACGGTCCATTGCGGAAACATCCACGCATGACCATCGTGTGCCGGGCTAAAAATCCTACACATAACCAATCGGCACGCAGACATGATTCCAGGTATGCCACGATACAACATGACAACGAACTCAAAGGATAACATATCCAATACGGATCATACGACTCACCAAGTGAACGATGACACACGAATAATGAAAGATCGACACGACCAACAATATTCAAAACAACCATCCTGGGATCAAAATCCTTAAGGACCGATTAATACGAGCAACAATCACAACACAACAATTCGGGAAATCCTCAACCCTCAACGATCACAAAATTACCGAGCTCACAAGAATAATAGTGTGCTGCCTTGAGCCGGCCCACACGACAATAATAATTCAACGGATGGGAACTATCCTCGACAGTCCCAATTCAATACTTCGATTACCGTAGAATAGCCAATCGATAACAACGATACAACGGATGAGAATATTTTTGACAACGGATGGGAATTATCTTTGATAATCCTAATTCAATATATCGATTACCTTTAGAGCGGACAATCGTTAACAATTATACAATGGATGTCTCGGCACCTTTAATCGGTTACCGATAACGAAGATGATAATCGAATACGCCAATGCCTTCAAGTGGCCAAAACGACATCAATAGAAAAACACTGATATCAATAACGACGATCACCATAATATCTCAATGGAACATCAGTCACGATAACAATCGATACGTCGATACCACGAACCGGCTATCGACAGTAGCTTTACTAACAAGTATCGCAATGCCTTGAACCGGCCATTTACGAACAACAATAACATTTGGCATAATTTTCCGAAGGGTGTCATATCAAACAATCCCCTGATATCAATACAATCATAAAGAGTCCAAGTCTCGAAATGATACACACATTCGTACACCTACACGATAACATTAATCTCATTGATTAGTACAAGTATAAAACTTGCCTCGATATCAATACAACGAACTGTTACCAATTCAGTTGATTTCGTCTTACGAGTTCCTCAGTCCCGACCAAGGTAATCTACGAACTCTTCAACCTCAACCGCAACACAACAGTCATAATCCATGATCAAACATCATATCTTCTTGTAAAACGAAGGATTAATAATCAACAGGTTCGATGACGACCAATATCAACACCACTAAACCACAAACTCAACCGTTTCACCATATCTCGACTAATCACAGTCTGAACAATCCAACTCAGACACTTACAAATCCTGTCCACAATGCGAGTCGAGATATGATGATCATACCAGCAACCAATTCGGACCAATAATATGGGTCTAAATGTTCCAAACTCAATTCTTAAATACGAATTGACAAGGTTCCCTTCTCATAAATCCATCGTTAAAATTTACTTATGACCGTCATCAATTCGAATCATCCGACTGGTTCAAAACAATAGATAATCATATTAAAAAGGTTATCAAACAATCCAATCATTCGACTTGAATATTTGCTCCATACATATGGGCTTCCAAATTCAGAGATGAATAATAGTCTCATCAAACTCATAACCACATTCGTATTCCTATACGAAT
Source organism: Orobanche coerulescens (assembly GCA_033398695.1). Lineage (NCBI taxonomy): Eukaryota > Viridiplantae > Streptophyta > Magnoliopsida > Lamiales > Orobanchaceae > Orobanche > Orobanche coerulescens. Next base: position 126,040,926 of record CM065811.1, on the reverse strand, counting down.
ATTATTTCAAACACATAGTTTAGCTCTAGATATGAATATTCCATATTCATTTTCAAAACATCAACACTTCTTAAAAATTTTCATCACCTCGTATAATTCAAGAGTTCTTCAAGAACATGAAATATCCGAAATCACGTTCAGAACAACATATCCGAGGTATATATCTCCATGTTACCATTTTCTTCATCATGCCATTCATACAACCTCAAGAATCGCAACAAAACCCTTATCATAATATGAAGAAGATCTCAATAATCATATCAACATCCGAAATCTCTTATTACAATTCCAATAAATCTCGTATAACATTATCACATGATACCATAATTGTAACACCCCAGATCCTCCTGGGAATATTACACGCCGTAAACCCTTCTCACAAGGATTTACCAGGCTAAGCACAATTTTCCACGTCATTTCAAAAATGCCAAAAAGACCGATGACGGTAGTATTTTTCAAATACTAAAAAAAATCAATTTCAAAATGCCGTCAAAACGATCAAGGCCAAAATGCCAAAAACTCAGTTTAGGGAATCGGTTTTACAAAATAAAATTTAGCTGGCAAAATACCAAAAGCCATTTCAAAATACTCACGCAGCGGATAAAAGTACAGTCCAATTTATGCATTTACATTGAAATAAGACGAACATCAAAATACACGATTCCCAACATACTCCCTCCCAAGTAGTAATCCTCAAAAAAAAAACGAACCACTATCAAAGGGATACGAGGATTACCTTGTATGGACGAACCACGAAGAAGAATAATTGGACTCCATTCCAAGAATCATCAAAAACTTCAAGAACAATACTTAAATCGGAGCTCTCCAATCATAATCTTGTTTAAGAGAATCATCTCTCAATGTTTAGGAACTTCAAGTACTTCCCAAGGCTCTCTCTATTGACTGAAAGAAGGAGAATGGACAAAATGCCTCTCAGCACTCGTCTATCCTCTCTATAAAACACATCACTAGCGCACGCTAAACCTTATATTTAGCGTGCACTACAGGACTAGCGTGCGCTATCCTTACTTGATAGCGTGCGCTATCGGGCAGTCCAGAAGCTACTACATTGCTTCGAAATTCATCTAACGTACGTAATGCCCATGCATTAGCGTACGCAAATAGGCGTTGACTTGCTACAGTATCGTGCCCCCACATGCCGAAAGCATCCGCGATTACCGGGATTCCTTTGACCGATATGGAATTAGCGTGCTCTAATCATACGGTTTTAGCGTGCGCTAGCTCTACACGACAAACATTCGGTGACCTTATCTGGACACGCATCGAACATGGCCGGGTCCACCCGCCGAAATCTAAGATTCCATTATTGGCGATCTGATGTTAGCGTGCGCTAACCAACATGCGTTAGCGTGTGCTAACTGAATATAAAAATCAACCTGGGCCTACCTGTCGGCCACCTTCCGGAACTAACCCAGCAAGTTGTTACGTACGTTAGGGGTCCTCCTTAGCGTACATAACCGAACCTCTTAGCTTGCGCTAAGTATGCACCGTAGCGTATGCTAAGTATATATCTTAGCGCGCGCTAGGCATACCCTGTAGCGTGCACTAACGTAGCTGTACTTAACCATTTTCCGTTGTTCTTGACCAACATCTCGACATACCAAACGATCATACGGCACAATGACTACATATACGCATTCAAAAACATTGTCATACGTTCACATCATCCTCAAGCACAATTATCCATCAACGACATCCAACATATAAACGAAAAAAAATATATCCGAAAAATTGGGGTATTACACTCTACCCCCCTTAAAAATAAGTTTCGTCCTCGAAACTTGCAATCACTCGCACAAACAATATTTCAACGGAAATTCAAATTCACCAAGGATTATCGAGTGATCCGAACAACATACTTACAAGTCTGTGAAGTCGGAAATCTCCCGTGATACTAGCATGCGACTCCTAAACAAAGTCTCAACATAATACCGATACACACCAATATCGCAATTAGCAATTCCAACAAAATCTCAAGGAAGAGTTCACGTCCGTGACCACGGCCACGATTCTTCCTACTTTCAGCCAACATTCTGAAGGGCACATACGTGCGTAAGTATAATCCAAATCGCACATTCTCGAAGTGACCAATTCCCAAGAATACCAAGCTATAAACGAAACGATTAAGAAAAATACAAGAAGAGTGAGAGGACTTACAAGTACCGGTCGCACTGCGATGATGGCAGAGTAGTGATACTGTGGACAAATGACGACTCAATCGACCCAAAAGACCGACAGCCTAGGTATCCATAAACCTAAGCTCCGAAACCATATTCTGTAACACCCCCAAGTCATTCAGGGTATATTACAGCACCGTGAGCCCCGCTGTGGGACCCACAAGGCTATTCATGCGCGGAACTGTAAAATTTGACCGAGAAGGTCTAGATACAACGAAAAGAAGGACAATACAAATGGTATTCAAAACCATAACCAATGAAACCATAGACATCACAACACAATTCAATACCTCGACAAACACAGGCCGGAACATCAAGAAAAATGGAAAACAATACTCGAGTATTCAATAACCATTCCAGTACAACAACACTGAATGGAAAACTCAAAACATAACCAGAGGAAAGACACAGTATCACTCTTGCCCACCATCTTCATGCCGACCCGATACCCGCCTGTCCGTTCTCCTGGAACCTGAAATACATAAAAAGTATTTCCCCCATAAAGGGGTTAGCCGTCGAATAGCTAGTGCAAGTATATCAAGTATGAAACATAATACTCCTCGACAATAAAGTAAATGTAACCGTCAATTCATCAATTCAAGACTAGTATTCCGGAATGACTAAATCTCATAGCATCACATCAAGACGTATATGAATGTCGTGGAAACGGTTCGTTCATATCATCCGTCAATACATATATGAATGCCGTGGAAACGGTTCGTTCATATCATGCCATCAATACATATATGAATGCCGTGGAAACGGTTCGTTCATATCATGCCAACAATACATATATGAATGCCGTGGAAACGGTTCGTTCATATCATGCCATCAATATAACTTACTTTCAAAGTCGAGAACGTACAATCATAAATATATACTTGCCTTAATAACCGCTACCGAATACTCCGAAGAACACGGTTCGACCGGAAAGCTTCGAAACGCCCGATGCTATCGAAAGGAAAGATGACAACGAACGGAAGGGTTCAACTTGGTTTCTTCACAAGAAACTCGACCCTAACAACATATAATCAATAAATCATCGATCATACGAGGAAGAATAATCGTAGAACGCCCGAAAACCCCTCTATGATATTTTACCGGACACCTTCAAGGCGTCGATCCAGAACTCGACCAAAAAAACGAATCGATACGATCCAACCATGGAATAATAAAGGAAATGATATAATACATCTAAATAATCATCAATCCATCATAATCCTAAGTTAAATCGGATAAAACGGATGAAATCAACCAAAATACTCAAATTCCCCAAAACTAGATTTCTAGGAAATCTGACCTGATTCGCTAGATCAGAGGATGTTATAGGATCGATGATTCATTATATGAACTCCAAGACTTCATGGATTGATTATCCAACAACATCTCTCCATGATTAACCAAGCTCCAGCCGCGGAAGAGAAGGAGAAGAAGGAGAAAAATGGCCAAAACCATTGCGGGGCCTTAAATAGGTGGCGCACGGTGTGCAGCCCGGCCCGAAGTGTGCCGCGGCACAGGTCCGAATCTGCCCCCAGTGATCGGCATTGTACCGCGGCCCTGCCGGCATGTGCCGCGGCACAGGGTACAGACTGCTCGGCCAAATCTAGAAAATGAGAGTGACTTAGCTATTTTGACCATAACTCCCTCATCTGGACTCCGATTGACTCACCGTTTGAACCATTGGAAATCTAACTCGATGCTTTATAATATTGCAAAGATTCAGAATTTTTTGAGTTTCCAAAAATTAATGGTGATCTAACAAAGTCGAACTCATAGGTGGAAAAGTCGCTAAAGAACACGGAATTCAACAGAACGACACCGAAACGAACTCGGATGACAAAAAGTGTAGAATTAATAATTCTCAGGATGACGAAACGGTCACAAGCATGTCGTCAAAATGGACTTCCGCCAAAAAAGAAAAATTACCGGAAATTGAATTTGCGGATATTACAGGTAGCACACTAACATTCTCGTGAATTCGGTAATCTACTAATCGTTGTCATTTGTGATTAATTATATTTTGGAGGCTAGTCTCGGCTAGTGCTTATTATGGGTAAGTTTGGGGCTTGAACCTTCGCGGTTGGCTTCCCAACACCTACAACTCAGTAGGTCACGGTCGTGTTTATGATCTTACGGGTAAGCTTGGGGCTTGAACCTTCGCGGATGGCTTCCCAACACCTACAGCTCAGTAGGTCACGGTCGTGGTTATGACCTTATTATCCCTCATTAACTATAGCTTTGTGCTGTTCCGGTTTCATGTGATTGTGATATTTGATAGCTTCGGCTGAGTGGCTTTCAGGCCTTTGTGATTGTCTTGATAATTTCATTGGAGCCTTCGGGCATTGTGATTCATATTTAATTCAGTTCTGGTTTGGTTCATGTCGTGTAATTCATTGCGGTATTCTGGGATTATGATTCGCCGTTGGGCACTTATGTTCTAACCTATCGAACAGGTATTAATAGTATTCCGTGGGCATAGTGTTTCATGAATGCTCGGTTCTTACCTTGGTTTGTGAGCATCTCGTATTATTATTATCATTGTACCATTTCATTCGGCCTTTGGATGCATATCATGTTATACATGTATTTGATGTTCATTATCTGGATGACTGACCCCGTGGGGGCAGAACATGTTTTCATGTTTTAGGTGCTTGCGAGAAGAGAGTTGAGACACAAGGGCATGATGATGGCGACGAGGCATTCAAGCGATACTAGTCCGAGTTGTTCATGTGGGTCAGTCAGTTAAAGTGTTCTCCAGTTTGTCAGTCATTGTCGTTATGTTTTACCCGAGCAGATGCTCGTGGATGTTGTTGTATTTTATTTTTGGCCATATAGGCCCCTCATTGTCGTTAAAATTCCTTATCGGAATATTGTGTCGGATATCATGGTAGGGACTATGATTTTCCCTTGTTGTTTAATTTAATATATTTTAGTCATGTTCGCCTGGTGGATCTCCTGGCGTGGGGTCCACGGAACTGTAATAACCCAATGGGATTTGGGGGTGTTACAACGATGATCCCAGGATTGATGTTTTGGATATTGATTAGCTGTGTCGACTTTTTATTGTCAGTCTGTTGTTGTTCACTTCGGTGAGTCTTTTGATCCTTATTGGATATGTGTTTCTTTAAGTTTCATTGTCATGTTGCATCGTGACATATCTGGAGTCATATCTGCGTGCCGATTAGTTATTGTGTAGGATTTTTAGCCGGGCACGTGATGGTTATGTGTTGATATTTCCACATTGAACCATGCACACGAGATGTAGTTCGTGAGGCTAATTAGGTACATGACCACACGTGTATTTGATCGATACCCTGGGTGGCTTGTGCACCGACACATTTCCGGATCGGGCGTACTATGACGTCCATCCTTGAGCCATACTGTTTGGTCGTTCATAGTTCCATGTATGATTGGATATGTTCGACGGTTTGCGACTGGTTTTTCATACACCCGAGGGGTATGTTTCGACAGTCGGGGTTATTTCTTTGAGATCCATTATTTTTGATCATTTCGAGTTTACCTTGTTGATGGTATTCTCGGTTATTGTTGGTCCTTTGTTGATCATCTGGAGTTTACCTTGTTGATGGTATTCTCGGTTATTGTTGATCCTTTGTTGATCGTGTCAGAGTTATCATGTTGATGATACTTGTTGCGATATTTCTTACACGCAAGTGCACGTCATCGTTTACAAGTAATAAAGTGATAAGTAGAGTATCGTTCCCACGAGGACTGAATCTATAACTACCGATTTTTGTGTATTCCAATTTTATTTGAAAAATCGAATTTGGGTTTTTGCAATTAATAACTAAAAGGATTACTAAAAGACTAGCAGAAAAACGATAGCTTGAATAAAATAAATCAAATGATGAATAAGTCTAGATTAAGATCCACCTCGGTTTATCCGAATTTACTCTCGATTATCCGTAATAAATAATTTTCCCAATTTATTGAAGGCGGAGATTGCTAATATATTCTACCGCCTCTCCCGAGGTCAATAGATTTATCTAAAGGCGAATAACGCACTCTATCCCTAGGTGAATTAATTCGTCAATAGGCGAAAAGCATAAAATCTCCCAAAGGCCACGTAGTTCCTATGAGTATATTCCTATCTCACAGAATAAAACGCTCCTCACCAATAGTTCCTCACCAAATCTCCTCTCCCGATTCGAAGTGAATGATTAAATCAATACAACTATTAGCCAGATAATTGCAAGCATTAAACACAATTGGGAAAACTCAACAAAAAGGTAATTAATTGGATAATCTCAAGAAATTCGTCAAAACATAGGTTTCATCAAAACCCTAGATTAGGGCTTTAGCCTGACATACTAATAATTGAAAATACAGAATAGATAAATGAAAGCATAAAAATCAAACGCAGATGAAGCTCGGATTCCTCCGTTCTTCAGCTTCCGCCCTCTGCCCTTGAAGTCTTCTGCTTCCCTCTTCTTCTGCCGTCTCCAAGCTTAAGCTCCAAAAGATTAAAGATCCAAAGATTTCTTAATTAGGGTCTTAAACCCTATTTATAGCTCAGCATATCCTCCAAATCGCGTCCGTATCCGTAGGTCAAAAACTGGGTTCGAAACGGCCCTAATTCGCGCGGACAACCAAAAACCGCCAAGTGTGCCGCGGCGCACTAAACCTGTGCCGCGGCACAGAGCCTTCAGCTGGATGCCTGGGCATCCTCAATTTCTTCTGTGCCGCGGCTCACAGGTATCTTTGCGGCCTGCAGTACGATTTACTCGCCTTTGGTGGTGTCTTCTGTCTGCGGCCCTGCGTCCTTGTGCCGCGGCTCGAGTCCATATTTGCCGTTTTCGCCCGTTTTGCCTCGTTTTAGCTTAGGACTTCAATTTCCTGTCAATCATACAAAATTAAGGCATTAAAGGCTCATTTAGACAATTTCACTCTCCAAAATGATACAAAATAATGATAAATAAGCGTATAAAAATACGCCTAACAAATACCCCCAAACTTAAGCCTTTGCTTGTCCTCAAGCAAAAAGAATTAAATTCAATAAAAGAATGTCGTGAATCATCGTGCAACTCATAGTGTTCAACCTAATCAATACTATCCTGTAATTCTCTCTAAATAATACGAGTGTCATAAAAGCGCGCACTCGAATAATGATTCCGCAAAGTAATCAAGTTCAGTCCTAATCACTCGTTCATGAAGAAAATCCAGCTCAAAGATTAACAAAACGTGAGTCAAATCGACCGTCAATATGAAAGGCTAAAATAAACAAGCTAGTTCGTCCCGTTCCACAGTCTAATGGCACAATTTTCACGAGTTTCATAACAAATAAACCTCGGACAGTATTCCCTTATATATATGTTCAAGAATTTGATTCGAGTTGACCACTAGGTTAGGATCTCGGGATGTTTCATCGGGATAATCCTAGGGTGGAACTTCCATTCTCATGTATTGGGAAACCGTTTGACGTAAAAGACACTCATGGGGCACATGGATGCTTCTAGTTACTAAGTTCCCTTCTACAGTGGAGAAACAACTCGAATATATAATTTCCGCATGTCCGAATCAAGGTCGCCGTTTTACGCGAGAGTAAACAGCGGGTCACGCGAATACCCCCGGTTACTAGGCTCCCTATCATTGGCACATGTGAAATATCTAAATCACTAGTCTAATCAGGGTCGTCGTTTTACGCGAGAGTAAACAGCGGGTCACGCGAATGCCCCCGGTTACTAGACTTCCCTTCATAGAACAACATTATCTCGACTTTTGGGAAAAACTGACCGACTCTAAACTCAATCTAAGTGCCAACACGACTAATGAAACAGTACGACTCACTATCCGGAAAATGTAACCAAACGTATCGACGGTGATTTTAAAACAAGTATGTATCCTCTCTTATCCTCCAAGACCTCTACAATCACGAAAAAATTTCGGACCTAAATGAATACTAAGCAGAAACCGAAATTACTGACTACAACTCGACTAAAACTCGACCGTTTCTTCAGAGAGAAAAACAGTGTCGTAACATCAGTATCACACAAATAGAAGCACGAAAATTTCACGAATAGAGAAAAACTAAGACAAGCAAGGCTATCTAAAAAAATTTTTACGCAGAGTAATGAAAAGTGCAACGAAATAAAGTACAGCAATGAAATAAAGTACAGCAATGAATATAGCAACTGAAAGTAAATCCCCCCCAAACTTAGGATGTACATTGACCTCAATGGACAAAAAATGATATGCGATAAAAGTAAAAGGTCAAGTACTCCCCTCCAGTCCGCTCAGGAGCTGGTGCCGGCATCATCCGGTGAGGAGGGTGGTGTGGCTGGCCGGGCGGGTGCAATAAATGGCCCGTCGGGATGCATGACATGGGCCGTCCATGCGGCAAGGTGCTCCTGATGATAAGCATCCCTCGCAGCCAGACGCCTCGCCTCGTCGGGCGGCCGCGAGCTGCTCTCGCATCTCGGCTCTGACGGCAGCAATAACGCTCTCCCGCTCCGTCCGCTGCTCCTCTCGCATGGCAGTCCTCAAACTCTCCCTCTCTCTCCTCATCTCATCTCTCTCTCTCCTCGTCTCCTCTCTCAGCTCCTCTCTCTCTCTCCTCATATCCTCTCTCTGCTCCTCTCTCTGTCTCCTCAGATCCTCCCTCAGCCCATCAAACAACTCCTGCAACCTCGCTCTGTCGGGCGGCGGGCCGGCATCTCCATGTGTCAACAAAAGCGGCTCGGGGGATCCGTCGTGGGCCTCCTCTAGCAGAAATCCTCTCCCCCGAGCGTGCGCCGGCGCTCCTCCCCACTGGTCAAAGTGTGATATGATGCGGTGGTCGATCGGGGCCTGGGGGGCAAGCATCGGCTCGTCGTCTGACCACGTCAGCCCCGACTGCCGGCACAAAGCGCAGATGAGAGAGGGGTGCTTCAACCCCGTCTTGGCCCCCCCTGGATGCACTGGAAGATAGATCGGACCAGGATGGGTGCCACATCGAAACGCAGCCCGGAAGTGATAGCATAAAGTGTCCGGGCGCGGGAGAGAAAGACAGTACGGATCTGGGAGGTGGGGTCAATGCGTGCGTAGATAAAATAAAGCCAGGCACGCCCGAGCCGGCTGAGGCGCGAGCTCTTGAAGTGGAAGGTGGAAGAACCCTGTGCTCGCTGCTCCCAGTCGGAATCGGGCTGTGCAATGGTCTCGAGTAGGGCCTCCTTCGTGAGGCCGGTCATCACTCGGTCATAGGCCGACTCATCAACCACCGGAAGCCCAAAAAGCCTCCGAATAGAAGCCGTGGAGAAATCAACTGTAACCCCTCGGACATCGACCTGAGTCCGAGACTCTAATGACGGCAATGTATGCTCTGCCCGAATGTGCTTCAGTAGTGCACTGGCGTAGAACTCCTGCACAATCGAGATAACCGCTGGCTCGGGGGGTGCAGCAAATCTGGCCCACCCCATCTCATCAATCATAGTGAGCAATTCCCCGTCCTGAGGAGCTGGAGTAAATCCCCTCTCCGGAATAAGCGGTCGTGGCCGGATCTTTTCATTGAATATCTTGTGAATTTCAGGGTCCGAAAACTGGTGCCCCTTCGACTCGGCCCGACCATGAGAGGTCTCCCCTCGAGTGGGAGATGACTGTGTCCTAGCTCTCTTGCTCAGTTTCTTTGTTCTCGCCATAATCAGTCCTGAAAAGTACGACACGAGGGTTTATTATGCAAACAATAATAACAATGATCTACACTCGGCTAAGGATGTCCAGCCAGAAATCCCGAATTTAACAAAATAGCACATTCGTGAGAGAAGGATGAAATTGGACTTAAACGTCTAAACTGTACGTAAGGGTTGGGCTTGCTATAAATTCAGAACGAACACGTTGCACGAAGATTCAAAAGATTGCTTTAACAAAGATAATTTTTCACTTAGGCAATTTATCAAACACCTTGAGGACACGAGTTTACTTGAAGAAGAAACATGGCTATAGCTCGATTCAGCCCCCAAGAACAGAAACATAATTCATTCATCATCAACACAACACACTTAATTCATTCATATTCCGATTTAACCATGAAAATTCGATTAAAACTACCATGTTATTCCCTAAACCATCCTAGAAATTTTGAAGGAGAATACACATGTTCAATCCATCCAAAGCATAAACAACTTCAAATTTAAACCATAAACAAGTAGAGATTAAAGATTGGAACATACCTTTTGGTTTTGTGAAGATTGCAAGAAGAAATCGCAAGAAAAATTTGAAGAATGCTTCGGCCGATTCGCGCGCAGGTAAGGGAGAGGGAAGGAAAAAAAAGAAAACGTACCTGGGAGTTCGGCCGATTGAGAGTTATAAGGTACAGCCCTTGAATTCAGATTGTGTGCCGCGGCACAGCTAAAGTGAGCCGCGGCACAGGGTACAGTCCCTTTTACCTGTTTTCTCGTTTTGTCGTGTGCCGCGGCACAGATTTCGTGTGCCGCGGCTCAGTGCTCAAGTGTGCCGCGGCTCATTTATGCCGTGCCGCGGCACAAGGTACAGTGGGTTTAACTCATCTCCTTCGATTTGTGTGTGCATGACTCACAATACATGCATGCGGCTCGGACTTGATTTCTTCCACAGGACTTTTACGCACAGAATTTTGAGAAGAACACGTTAAAATCGAGAGGCAGAAGCAAATTGAAGCACAAAAATGAAGAAAAAAAAAATAAAAATCAAGGATGCAAGAAAAATACAGGAATGCAAAAATCTACAACTACGAACTCGGGTTGCCTCCCGAGAAGCGCTAAGGTTATAGTCTTCAGCCGGACCTATTTGAAAATATTAGTTCGCTTTTCGCAAACTCCATTTGGTTTCCGCCCCGTTCATCGAACCGTTCATATATTTGTTAAAATTATGACCATTGGTCGTTAGCGATTCGACTTTCGGTTCGGTCATCAAATGTTGTTTGCGGAAAGGTTTTGACGTGAACAACTTCCCGAAACACCCGTTTTTCCATGACTAATTGTCCGCTGGGCTTTCGGCTTACTCTCCTCCTTCACAAACGCACTCAAGACTGCAGCAGATTTGTCCTCATGCTCGAGAAATGCTACTTGTTCTACATCCTTCTTAAAAATTGGACCATTTAACACAACATCTGAATTTTCCAACCGACGATTTTTTCGGTGCTTTCCTCTTTCAACGACATCTACACTTTCAATTTGTGACCTTTTATCAACACTTCCGGGACATGGAAACGATTTGAATACTTGAAAAGTAACTTGCTCGTCTTGGACCCTCAGAGTTAACTCGCCTTTTTCCACGTCTATAAGGGTTCGGCCAGTCGCTAAAAATGGTCGTCCCAAGATGATTGGAATATCTTCATCTCCCTCCATGTCTAGTACGATGAAATCTGCCGGAAAGATGAACTTATCAACCTTGACTAATACATCCTCAATCACTCCCCTCGGATACTTAATCGATCGATCCGCCAATTGTAAGGACACTGTTGTTGGCTTGGCTTCCCCAATATCCAGCTTTTTGAAAATCGAAAGAGGCATGAGGTTGATACTAGCACCGAGATCGCACAGTGCCTTTTTAAACGAAAGATTCCCCATGGTGCACGGTATGTTGAAGCTTCCCGGATCTTTCAATTTTGGTGGGAGCTTCTTTTGAAGAATTGCACTGCACTCCTCTGTCAAGGCGACCGTTTCAAACTCCTCAAGTTTTCTTTTCTTCGATAATATCTCTTTCATGAACTTAACGTAACTCGGCATCTGTTCCAACGCATCGGCGAACGGAATGTTTATGTGAAGCTTTTTAAACACGTCAAGGAACTTAGAAAATTGTTTGTCCGCCTTTTTCTGCTGTAATCTATGCGGAAACGGGACAGGGGGCACACATGTCTTCGAGTTATCCGGCAACTTTATTGAAGGTTTCAAATCCTTCGACTCCTCTGGCTCTAAATCATTCTTTTCCTCAATTTCCTTCTTCTTTTCACACCGCTCGGGCTGATCCAGCACCTCTTTCCCACTTCTTAAGATGATTGCGTTTAGACTCTCTCTAGGATTTGTCTCTGTTGTACTCGGCAATGCTCCCTCCGGGCGAGCTGTCAACACATTAGCAATTTGGCCCAGCTGGACCTCCAAGTTTCGTATGGAAGCGGAATGATTTTGCAATGTCGCTTCAGTACGGGTCATAAATTAACTCGTATTCGCCGCCAATTTTGCGAGTGCTTCCTCAAGAGAAATTTTTGGAGCGGGAGGGGGCTGCTGTTGATTCTGAGCGAACGGGGGCTGGTTTGAGTTCTGTCCGTTTCTCCATGAAAAGTTGGGATGATTGCGCCACCCCGGATTATAAGTGTTGGAGTACGGGTTATTCTGCCGATTTCCATTTCCCACGAATTGAGCCTGATCCATCTGATGTTGCTCGAACGGGTTTCCAACTTGACACTCTGCGCTCGGGTGTGATCCGTTACACCAATTGCATGTCTCTATGGTAACGGGGGCTGGTGCGTGCGAAAATGCTTGGAGCTGTTGGGTCAAAGCGGCGACTTGAGCTGACAAAGTGGAAATTGGGTCATTACTTGAAACTTCCATAACTCTCTTCGGTGTCAATCTTTACGATGGCCATTGGTATGCATTTGCGGCCATATCTTCCAAAAGCGAGTGTGCCTCGGCCATAGACTTTCCCATCAAGGCCCCTCCAGCGGCCGCATCCACGAGAGTGCGTGTAGAAGCACTCAAACCAGTATAGAACGTCTGAATCTGAAGCCAATCAGGAAGGCCGTGATGAGGGCATCTTCGTAGCAAATCTTTATATCGCTCCCACGCCTCGTGGAGCGATTCCATATCGTACTGACCAAAGGTGGTTATTTCGTTTCTCAACCTCGCCGTCTTAGCAGGTGGGAAGAATTTGGCAAGGAAGGCTTGCGCTAACCCCCCCCCCCCCATGTTGTATCCTCCTTGTGTGCGTGTGTGAAAAAAAAAACCCATGTTGTAATCGACCCCGACGGTAAGGAATTTAACCAAAATTTCGCTTTATCTCTCAAAGAGAAAGGGAAAAGCCTCAATCGGATGGCATCGTCGGTGACACCATTAGTCTTGAACGTGTCGCATATCTCAAGGAAAGAAGCAATATGGGCATTCGGGTCGTCATTCGGCAGTCCGCAGAATTGGCTCGCCTGCACCATCTGAATAATAGCGGGCTTGATCTCAAAATTATTGGCTTGGATAGTGGGACGCCGAATTCCCGAAAAATTAGCATTGATCTGCGGTATGGCATAATCTCGAAGAGCTAGTTCCGGTTGAACTTGCCGCACATGGTTATCTCCTCCTTGGACTTCGATAGTCTTGGCCATGTTGACCGTCGTCTACAACTCTCTTTTCTCCTTCTTGTTCCTTCTTAGAGTGCGCTCGAGCTCGGTATCCAAAGGTAGTAGGCCTTCGTTACCGAGTTTTCTCATGCACTACACGAAAGGTCCTGAAAGGAAAAACAAATAAACGAAATTAAATACACAAAAATAAAAATAAAACGTTCAAATTAAGACTAGAAATACTAAAATCGATATTAGAAAATTTCAATCCCCGGCAATGGCGCCAAAAACTTGTTGCGATATTTCTTACACGCAAGTGCACGTCATCGTTTACAAGTAATAAAGTGATAAGTAGAGTATCGTTCCCACGAGGACTGAATCTCTAACTACCGATTTTTGTGTATTCCAATTTTATTTGAAAAATCGAATTTGGGTTTTTGCAATTAATAACTAAAAGGATTACTAAAAGACTAGCAGAAAAACGATAGCTTGAATAAAATAAATCAAATGATGAATAAGTCTAGGATTCTGAATCCACCTCAGTTTATCCGAATTTACTCTCGATTATCCGTAATAAATAATTTTCCCAATTTATTGAAGGCGGAGATTGCTAATACATTCTACCGCCTCTCCCGAGGTCAATAGATTTATCTAAAGGCGAATAACGCACTCTATCCCTAGGTGAATTAATTCGTCAATAGGCGAAAAGCATAAAATCTCCCAAAGGCCACGTAGTTCCTATGAGTATATTCCTATCTCACAGAATGAAACGGTCCTCACCAATAGTTCCTCACCAAATCTCCTCTCCCGATTCGAAGTGAATGATTAAATCAATACAACTATTGGCCAGATAATTGCAAGCATTAAACACAATTGGGAAAACTCAACAAAAAGGTAATTAATTGGATAATCTCAAGAAATTCGTCAAAACATAGGTTTCATCAAAACCCTAGATTAGGGCTTTAGCCTGACATACTAATAATTGAAAATACGAATAGATAAATGAAAGCATAAAAATCAAACGCAGATGAAGCTCGGATTCCTCCGTTCTTCAGCTTCCGCCCTCTGCCCTTGAAGTCTTCTGCTTCCCTCTTCTTCTGCCGTCTCCAAGCTTAAGCTCCAAAAGATTAAAGATCCAAAGATTTCTTAATTAGGGTCTTAAACCCTATTTATAGCTCAGCATATCCTCCAAATCGCGTCCGTATCCGTAGGTCGAAAACTGGGTTCGAAACGGCCCTAATTCGCGCGGACAACCAAAAACCGCCAAGTGTGCCGCGACGCACTAAACCTGTGCCGCGGCACAGAGCCTTCAGCTGGATGCCTGGGCGTCCTCAATTTCTTCTGTGCCGCGGCTCACAGGTATGCCGCGGCACAGTACGATTTACTCGCCTTTGGTGGGTGTCTTCTGTCTGCGGCCCTGCGTCCTTGTCTGCGGCTCGAGTCAGTTTTCCGTTTTCGCCCGTTTTGCCTCGTTTTAGCTTCCGGACTTCAATTTCCTATCAATCATACAAAATTAAGGCATTAAAGGCTCATTTAGACAATTTCACTCTCCAAAATGATACAAAATAATGATAAATAGGCGTATAAAAATACGTCTAACAGTACTCTCGGTTATCGTTGATCCTTTGTTGGTCGTATTGGAGTTATCATGTCGATGATATTCTCAGTTGATTTATTGGTTGATCATTGTTATTGATCGTATGAGCATTCGGACTGTACGTCGATGTTTCGGGATTTGTATTCATTGTCATGTGATAGTTTATCTACAGAAATGTTGTGTATTATTGGTTTATCCAGGTTGAGATTTGATTGTGTAATCCGATGGACAGGATTTGGCACAGATTGGATTATTTCCACATTTATGAGTTATGATGATGTTTTGAGGATTGTTGGTATTTTTGGAATACAGTACAGATAATTGTTGTTGAGTTCATTTTGTCATTTGAGAATGCGAAATATGGATTATGGTAAGGATTGATTTAGTATAGATTGCTATGAATTGGTAAGATTATAACGGCAAGATTACTTTGGTAGTAGTCTTACTATATTATTACATTGGTATGTAATTATTTATGATGATGTGATCGATATCATTGTTGAGTATTGTGGCTGACCCCGTCATCGGCTTTATTTTTAGGTACTCAGAGATCGAGCTAGTAGCGGTCGTGAAGGGGTGAGCTTTCCCGGTGATACTGGCTGTGGCATGTTTTTGAGTATTGAGTATTTATTTCTGGTTGTTTTATTTCCGCTGCAAATGTGTATTTTGAACTGCATTTATCCACTGCGTGTGTATATTTCAAAATGGATTTTCGGTATCTTTATCCGCTGCGTGTGTGTATTTTAAATGGCTCTTTTGGCACTTTGCGAACTTGGGTTATTTCGTTAAACCTTTTCCTAAACTATTTTATCGGTACGTTTAAGCGGCGTCTTAACGTACATTTTGAACTATCGAGATTTGGCACTTCGCCTTGTATTTTCAAATGGTATTTTATGACGGTATTTCATAATTATGTTTTTGAAAATATTTGAGTATTTGCAAAATATAACCGTCATCAGCCTTTTGGCGTTTTTGAATTGGTTTTGTAAACGGTTTTTAGCCTGGTGGGTTCCGGCGCGGGACCCAGGCGGTGTAATATCCCGGATGGTTTTTGGGGTGTTACACTACTGGTCTGATATGTGAAGAGCTTAACGTACATAACCATATGGTGTTAACGTACGTAATACGTCTAACGTATGTAATGGATGGCTTATAACATACGTAATGAGGCAGCAGTGAGCTAATGGCTAGTTGAGGCTTTGGAGCCTATAAATACTACTTCTAATGGTATTCATGACATAACAACTTCAAGCAATCGATACATTGATCAGATAGTGATATACATTCTATTGTTGTTGTAATTGATCTTATATTGTCAAGAGTTTGAGTGTAATACACGAAAACTCATACACGAGAGGTAAAAGAAAGGATAAGATTCGATTCAGTGTTATTAGGATCAAGGATACTGCACTGTTAGAATCACAATCTATATCCGAGTGAGGTTTGTCTAGTACCCATATAAAGCTATATAGGTTGATTCCTTGTCCGATAAAAAAGGAAAACAGTTTAACTTGGACCGAAAAAAAGACAAGTGTTTGAACAGTTTACTCGGACCGAGAGAAGACGAGTTTGTAACGGTTATACCTTGATCGATAGAAGAGAGGTTCAGAGGTTTATCTTTAGCCTGTAAAAAAGATCCGGAGAGAGGACGTAGGCATGTTTGGCCGAACCTCTATAAATCCTGTGTCGATTTATTTTTCGCACCTTCATTTAAATCGCTTCTGTTGCGCGAAAGAGTTTTATAACTCTATCTCCAAATGGCGATACCGACTAATCTTGCTCCAACAATGGTATCGGAGCCGTACCTCCTAGAAGCGGCTTAACATCCGAGGAGAAGATGATCCAAATGGCATTTCAATTTGCCTCGGTAGAAGGTCTTGCCTTGAACCGACCACCATTCTTCGATGGATCAAATTATATCACTTGGAAGAAAAAGATGTCAATCTTCATTCGTGCCTATGATATAGAAATCTGGAAGATCCTTGGCCCGAAAGTTCCAATCAAATCTAATGGATCTCTTAAGAGTTTCGAAGAATACAATGACGAGATTGGAAGAACGATCATCTAAATTTTAAGGCCACTCAACTTCTATATTATGTCTTTCCATAAGAGGTCAACTATATCTCATCGTGTGAAAGTGCTAAAGAGATATGGAAAATTCTTGAAATCACAAACGAGGGAACAACTCAAGTCAAAGAGGCAAATATTAATATGCTTCTCCATGACTACGAGTTATTCATGATGAAGGGTGATGAGTCCATCACCAACATGCTCGACCGATTTTCGGTCATCACCAATGGACTAGCTTCATTTGGGAAACCGCTATCAAGTAGTGAGAAAGTCAAGAAAATCTACGATCACTACTTAGTGAGTGGAACGGCATCGTAACGGCAATAATGGAATCTAAAGATCTCAATACGCTCAATTTTAGCGCCCTCGTTGATTCGCTAATAAATTATGAGATAGTTCTAAAATCACGGAACACCAAGCCGAAGCCGAAGGAAAGAACGATACCATGAGAGCGAAGATGTCAAGAAAAGAAGAAATCCCGATTGATGATAGTGAGGAGGAATCGGCATATTATGCCAAGAATATTAATAAGTTTCAAAACTTATTAAACCGGAGAAAGAAAGATATCAAGATGGGTGAATCTATGAAATTCGAAAACAACTATCGAATCTATGGTATACCAGGCCACTTTGCGAAGAATTTCCGAGCAAATCAAAAGACGGAAGTTCTAATTGCCACGTGGAGTGACGAAGACGAGGACGAAGATTTCATCAATCAAAATAACCTCGCACTTATGGCAAGAAGTACATTCAACGAAATCGACGTCGAAAGCTAGGTTAGTACATCCTCTCACGTTGAAATATTTGACGCATTCGAGTTCTTACATACCGACTTTCAAAATGCTTTATCCGAAATAAAATCCCTCCAATCTAAAAATAAATTATTGGAAATTGAAATTTCCAAAATTCTTGAAAAAGGGAAAATTGTCGAGACCAATCATTCTAAATATCTTTAAAATGAAAATATTTTAAAGAATGATCTTTTAAAAGTCCAAGAAGAACTTAAAGTTTTGACAAAGAAATTTTCATGCGGTAATGATAAATTTGAACAAATGTTATCGGTTCAAAAATATACTTTGAATAAAACAGGGGTTAGGATTCAAACCACATATTAAAAACGAATCCTTAAATTTCAAAATACACCAATGTGAAAAATGTTTAAAAATTGGGCACCATATTTTAAATTGTAAAAGCCCACGACGAACGATTAAAATTAAAAAAATTTAGATTCCTAAAGGAACCACTATTCTGTACATCGTCTATGTAACTGAAAAACGACCAACTTTCGGCAGAATCCCCAAAAATTAAGTTTCATCAATTAGTATTTTACTCAGGGGGGGTATTATATTTTTTAAAAACAAGGGGGGAGATTACCCATTTTTGCATACATTTTATAATCAATTGTTATTTGCATTTTATTTACACTTTTTGCTGATAACAAAAAGGGGGAGAGAACAATTGAATGGGATAAAAAGCGTCATGGAAGAATGACGAGAAAAAAAGTAAAAGTAAAAAGCGGGAGAGAAAAATAAAAATTTCATACGACTCCGAAAGGACGAGAAAAGTTGAAGGAAGTCGAAAAAGACAACGAAGAAGTTGAAAAATGAAAAGAAGAAGTCGAAAAGGAGAAAGAGAAAAGATGGAAGAAACTAAAGAAACGATCAAATCCGAAAACTTTGATTCGTACAAATATATATATATATACTTTATTTGCAGGTTTTATCTAATTCAAGTTGTTTTGTAATCATAAAAAATTGGGAGATTGTTGGAATATTTTATTCCAAATATTCATTATCGAGTTTTGATGATTAAGTTGTTAAATAAAGAAAAACAACAAGGAAGCAAAACAAAACAAACGAAGAAGTCGAAGACGCAAAAAGCTGGAAATAATATGGATAACGTACGCAATGCATGTAGCATAACGTACGTAATGTAGCAAGCTTAACGTACGCAATGATGTATAGTTAACGTACGTAATGGAGTATTTTTGAAGTCAAACAAGGAGCCGTTGAAGATGACATCATGGCATACAACAGCATGCAATGGATAATTTGACTGGAGATAACGTACATAAGGGGGAGAAGCTTAACGTACGTAATGGATGAAACAAAGCTACTGGTCTGATATGTGAAGAGCTTAACGTATGTAACCACATGGTGTTAATGTACAGAATATGTCTAACGTATGTAATAGATGGCATATAACGTACGTAATGAGGCAGCAGTGAGCTAATGGCTAGTTGAGGCTTTGGAGCCTATAAATACCACTTCTAATGGTATTCATGACGCAACAACTTCAAGCAATCGATACATTGATCAGATAGTGATATACATTCTATTGTTGTTGTAATTGAGCTTATATTGTCAACAGTTTGAGTGTGATACATGAAAACTCATACACGAGAGGTAAAAGAAAGGATAAGATTTGATTCGGTGTTATTAGAATCAAGGATCCGGCATTGTTAGAATCACAATCTATATCCGAGTGAGGTTTGTCTAGTACATATAGAAAGCTAGATAGTTTGATTCCTTGCCCGATAGAAAAGGAAAATGGTTTAACTTGGACCGATATAAAAAGTGTTTGAACGGTTTACTCGGACCGATAGAAGATGAGTTTGTAATGGTTATCCCTCGACCGATAGAAGAGAGGTGCAGAGGTTTATCTTTAGCCTATAAAAAAAGATCCGGAGAGAGGACGTAAGCACATTTGGCCGAATATCTATAAATCCTGTGTCGATTTATTTTGCGTACCTTTATTTAAATCACTTCTTCAACACGAAAGAGTTTTATAACTCTATATCCAAACGGCGATTCCGACCAATCTTGCTCCAACACTTCCCCCCATATCCCGCTGCTCCTCTCCCCTCCCAAATCTCGCTGCTCCTCTCCCCTCCCAAATCCCCCTTCCCCACTACCAACTACAAATATCTCCACCCCCTCCATGTGAACTGCGATTTCCCCTCCCTACTGCCACTGCAAATATCTCGGTGCTCCTCTCCACTCTGAAATCATACTGCTCTTATCAGGGTAAAATTCTTCTTCAAATCTCATATATCAATTATACTTTTTGTTCCTTCTTCCATTCCAGTTAATTAGACGAAGCTGCCTGCTTCTTCACCCGGGATTGGAAATCGAGCAATGAAATCGGTGTATCCTCGAGATCCGTGAGAAGAAATATTTACATCGTACCAACGAAACTCATCGCCTTGGAACTCACTGCTCTTTCTTCTTGCACTGATAACTTTTTTTTTTTTTTAATTCTATTTTTGCCTTAGGAATTAAGATGTGAATTTTAACTGCAATCATATGTTAGCGAGTGAAAATTGTGGTTGTGCTTACCATGTTTGCGCTCCCGCTGCCGAAGTTTTGATCTTTAACTGCAACTATATGTGATTTTTTTGGTGGTTGAGCTTGTGGACGTTTTTCTTCCTTGTTGGTGAGTTGGGGTTGAATTCATGAGTTTCTGTCATTGTGCCTGCCAATATTTGATATTCCCTCCGTCCCAGTTTAAGTGGCCCATTTGACTTTTCCCGGTCAATAATTTTCAAGTTTGACCACGAATTAATCTCAAACTATAATGGTAAAATATTTAATGAAATTATATTATGAAACTTTACAATTGAAAGTTTCATAATATAATTTCATTAAATATTTTACCATTATAGTTAAAGATTAATTCGTAGTCAAACTTGAAAATTGATGACCGCGAAAAGTCCAATGGTCCACTTATGATGGGACGGAGGGAGTATTTTCTTTTTGCACATTTCATTTTGTTAGTTTGTTTTATTGATAAAATTATTTGGAATTTAAAGAATGAGTAGGTTTTTAAATGGGTTTTTTAGTATTTTCATCCGTTTTGATTCTAATTCATTTATTATTTTTTTTTTGGATCCAACAAATAGTAGAATGCATATCCAGTGGCCTCATATTTCTGTCTCTCATGGTAATCCTACCGATTTGATGTAGTGATATTGTTTGTGGTGGTAGAAACATCCCAAGATGTATTTTGTTAAAGAGTAGAATTATTCTTGTTAAAGATAGTATAATTATTCTTGTTAAAGAGTCATACTTATTCAGTTTTGAGAAGATTATTATAAAAGGTGTATGTAAGTTACTTTGTGTTGGCTCGTTACATGTATTTTGTCAACCTAACCATGTTTTCTCAACAAAGTTCTTAGATTGAGATTTTTTCTTTAACAGAGATGATCTGCATTTTTTCTGAAAGAACTCAACTAAGATAATTGAAAAATATTTAAAGTCCACTGAACTAGCAACATGAAATTTATATGGTGGCAACCTTGCGAACTAAAGGCCTGTTTGGAGGATGATTACAACTCCTTACAAGGACTGGTCTGATAGGTGTAACAACGCCTCGTACCTCTAAACATATATGTTCTAGGATTTGGTCAATGATTTTATCCATATTTTCATGCATCTGTTAAGTGCTTCAGAACATATTCCATTTTGATTTCGATATCCGTACTAACCATCTATTAAGAATGACTATATGATGATTGTGAAACATACGAGGATGCTGATTAACATTTGAATTCATAACCTACAGTAGAGAAGTTCATAACCTATATGGTTTATTATAACATTTGAATTAAAAAATATGGGGTTTTTACAGCGTGCTCATGCACGCTATAAAAAGATTTCCAACGGCTCGCAAATACAGTTACCACATTATTATGGATGCACTTTGTAAAAGATTAGATTATATATGCGGATTATATGTATATGAACAAACTACAACTTCTTTGTCTTTCAAGTTGTTTTGTTACATATTGGTGGATATATGTGCTCTTGTTCAGCTTAATCCTTGTTTTGAATAATATGCTAGCTTTTTGCAATTTAGATATGATGAACAAAGCGAATTAAAGTACTTTAGTATAATTGTAGCTAGACGCTTTCATATACGTCTTATGAATTGTAGATATAACTCTATAGTGAAATCGAGCTTATTTTGCATTTGGCCATTTCTTATGAAAATTAATTGACAACCATCACCATCACAGGGACTGGAATCAACCCTGCAAGAAGTCTCGGAGCTGCCATAATTTACAACAAAGATCACAGGGACTGGAATCAACCCTGCAAGAAGTCTCGAAGCTGCCATAATTTACAACAAAGGTCATGCTTGGGACGATCATGTGAGTTTTTTTTACAATAAAAAAAATCCAGTACTTATGAAAAATATCATGGTAGTTATATAATTTGAATTAGACAACTACTAATAAGTTTTCTCTACTGCGCTTGCTGCTGGCTGTACTGTTGTCATAAGGCCCTCTGAATTGACTCCCTTAACTGCTCTTGCAGCAACTGCGCTTTCCCATCAAGTTGGAATTCCACCGGTAAGGACTTTATCATCAGGTGCACTAAGTAGGTACAAGTGGACTTATATATGTTTTTAGTGCGCTAATTCTTTTAACTACTGTCTCTTTAGGTGTCCCTTGGGCATGGAGGAAATGCACCTTGCATAATATTTGATGATGCAGAGCTTGAAGTGGCAGTTAAAGGAACTATAACCTAATATATTTGGTCCAATCTTGATTTTACTATGTTGAGGGCTGGGTTGACAATATTGTGCTATTTGTATGAGCATATAGATGTGAGTGGTTGACAGATTTAGTTGAGGTCTTAATTGGTTGTATCGTGCTACAATAATATATGTTTCATTAAGTGAATTATATATTTCAGTATTGGTATATTCATCTACCAATATCTTAATATTGGGGATGGTTTCAATGAAGGGGTGGTCCCGATAATTACTTGTGCACTTCCATTTACTCCTTGACAAGGTTTCTCACCACTCTTGTTTCGTGGAGTCTCGATTTACCTTCTGTAACACTGATTGTGATAAGTATGGATGCTAGATCGATTATTGATATATACTATTATCTTGTTGCAAAGTTGTCTTCTTGTCACTATTATATGATATTCGCTTTTTCTGAAACAAGTTTTGTGCCATTGTATATATTTTCTTTGGGAATTGGGCTATTACATCAGTGAGTGTGACTTTAGAATTTTAATTTTGTTTTGGCATTCATTCTTGCAGGGACCTCTTATAAATAAAGTTGCAGTACATAAGGTCCTGTAGTGTGAATAGACCATATAACAACTTGCGCACGAGATGGATGAAAAAGTTGACAAAAAGGTTCGAGAGAATGTCAAGCTGATGATGACTAAAATTGTAGAGAAGAATTCATAACTCAAGGTCGATATCAATGAGCTATATGTTGATCCATCAACTGATGTTTCAAGTGACAATGTTTCTACTTGATGTTTGTCAAGAGGGACTGCCTAGTCCATGTTTTATATAATCTTTTGAACTAATTACGTAACTAATTATGATGACAGCTAGGAGATGATGCTATACTTTAATATTTTGGGCAGATTTGACTAGTTGATTTATGTCCAACTTTTGCTATGGTTAACTTTGGTTGTGTAGCGATTTGGTATTTTATGAAGTTAAAAATATGTAATGCTTTCCTTTTGGCATTTTTTGCTTATGAAAATATTTTAAGGATATAATTGTGATATTAGAAATTTAGGTAACATGAAAATGTGTTACTAAAACATGAAGAGTGTTTAATAAAAAAAATAATGCAATAACAAAAAGAGGTGTTACTAAAATAAGAAAAGTGTTAAATAAAAATATGTTGCAATAACAAAAAATATGTGTTTCCAATTATTTAAAGTGTTTAATAAAACAATGTTGCAATAGATCTCAAAAGATGTTGCCAAAACAATTAAGTATTACATGTAATATCCGAAATTTCTACTACTGTTGTTTAACGTTATTTTATCCTAGCTATGTTGTACAGTGCGAAATCTGTACAGTATGGATAAAATAAATGAAGGACTGAGACATCTGTACTGGTATAATTGTCGTACTTGGTCGACAATTGCATTTGAGGATATAGTGTGTTGTGTAGACGTATTCGGTATATTGAGACGACAAGCAAGATCAGTGTAAATGGCTAAGTATAGAACCATAACGTACGTTAAGCATATGAGCTTACGTACGTTAATCCCCAACGGTTACGCACGTTAACATTAGGTCATTACGTACGTTAAGGCATCAGGTGAGATATAGTTGGCTGATCAGGGAGGACTTGTCAAACGTAGCGTATGTTAAGCATAGGAGCTTACGTACGCTAAGACAAAGACATAACACACGTTACGTAGAGCGCATTACGTACATAACGAGAGGAATCAATACCTGCCATGTGGAGCCCAAGTATCGGCTGGCGTGCCAAAAGATAAGTCAACTATGTATTACGTATGCTATGCAGGACTCATTACATACGTAATATGAGCATTTACTGTAGCAAGTCAACGTACGTATTATGTACGCTATGGAGCAAGGATTACGTATGTAAGGATTTGAACGAATTGAGACAGTAGCTGTTGCGATATTTCGTTAAACGCAAGTGCACGTTATCGTAGACAAGTAATAAAATGATGAGTGAGATATCGTTCCCTCGAGGACTGATTTCACTAAGTACCAAAATATAGTCAACTCGTAATTTTATTTGAAAAACAATTATATAGAATTTATTTCTAAACTAATTGCAGAAAATAAATAGAAAATAATAATAGTAATAATAAAAATAACAATAATAAGGGCGTAGGATTATGATTTTCACCTCAAACAATCAGGAATGATTTTTATTCAATTCAATTCACTTTTATTCAATTGATTGTAAGCCAGGAATTCCTAAATTATTCTAAAGCCTTTCCCAAGGTCGATAGAAAATACTAAGAATTATTAACTCGATATATCCCTATTCGAATTAGATAATTAATAGCTAAAACAGTTCATGAATCCCCAGAATAAATAGGCTTCACAATTCCCACGAGTATATCCATATCTCACAAAAATCATGATTTTTCTCACAAGAACTATGCCTAAATTTCATCTCCCGAATCAATAAAGACATTCAAAACAATTCAAATGTTGGCGAGGCAATTAAAAAGCATTAAGAACAATGAGAAAATTCTAACTCAATACGAATAACGAGTAAATTGAAATAAAAATAAATAAATCAAAACGTCATGTAATCGGCTACAATCACAATCCTACTCGAACAGATCTAGAAAATAAGATGCGGAAAAATTAAGAAAAACCATAAGGGATCCGTGGTCTTGTCGTCCCCCACAAATCTCCTCCTTGTGTTCTTCGATCCCGTCCCGCGATGTCTTCCTGATCGATCCTCCCGATCTGATGATGATCCCCCTTGTTTTCAGCCCTTCAATGCTTATTTATAACTGTTCTCAGCCTTCAAAATGCGTCCGTGTGATTAGGTCGAGAACAGGCTCCAAAACGGCGAAGAAACGCGGAAGGCTCAGCCAAAACCGCCCTGTAGGCCGCGACTCACTTAATCTGTGCCGCGGCCCCCTATCGCCGGCGCGGATGCACAGGCGCATATTTTCCTCCTGGGCCGCGGCTCACTTAATCTGTGTCGCGGCTCACGGTACAGTGGGTTCGGCGCGTGCTGGTCACGTGCGTGTGCCGCGGCCCGCTTCCCTTGTGTCGCGGCCCCAGGCCAAAAACTGCCGTTTTTGCCCGTTTTTCGTCGTTCGAGCTTCCGGACTCCAATTTCCTGTAAAATATATAAGAATGGTACATTAAAAGCTCATTTATGCAGATTTAGGCTCAAGATGGATATAAAATAATGATAAATAAGCGCATAAAAATACGCCTAACAAATACCCCCAAACTTGAGCCTTTGCTTGTCCTCAAGCAAAAATCAATTTTAAACAAAATGTATCGTGAATAATCATGCAAGTCCGTAGTGCTCAACTTAATCAATACTACCCTGAAAATCTCAAAGAATAGTACAAGTATCGTAATAGCGAGTCACATCCAGGACACTGATTCCTCTAAGTGACCAATTTCAGTCCTAATCAATCGTTCATGAAGAAAATCAAGCTCAAAGATTAACAAACGTGAATTTAACCGACCGCCAATATGAAGGGTTAAAATAAACGAGCCAACTCGCCCAGTCCCACAGTCTAGTGGCAAACATTTCAAGAGTTTCATCATCAAAAATAACCCTCAGACAGTATTCCCTTATATATGATCAATAAGATGATTCGAGTTAACCACTAGGTTCGGATCTCGGATGTTTCATCGGGATAACCCTAGGGTGGATTTCCATTCTCATGTATTGGGGAACTGTTTGACGTAAAAGACACTCATGGGGCACATGGATGCTTCTAGTTACTAAGTTCCCCTCCACAGCAGAGAAAAAACTCGAATAGCTATTCTCACACGTTCCAATTCAAGGTCGCTGTTTTACGCGAGAGTAAACAACGGGTCACGTGAATACCCCCGGTTACTAGGTTTCCCATCATCGGTAATGCGATATTTCTAAACAATTAGTCTATTCAGGGTTGTCGTTTTACGCGAGAGTAAACAACGGGTCACGTGAATACCCCCGGTTACTAGACTTCCCATCATAGAGCAAATATAATATCTCGACTTTTTGGGAAAAACTGTCCGACTCTAAACTCACTTTAAGTGCCCCACAAGACTTATGTTACTGGACGACTAGCTAACCGAAAAGTATAACCAAACGTATAGACGGCGATTTGAAAACACGTATGTCTCCTTTCTTATCTGCTAAGATTTCTACAAAAATGATAAAATTTCGGACCTAATTGAATACTCAACAGAAACAGATATCGCTGACTGCAACTCGACTAAAACTCAACCATTTCTTCCAAGAGAAATCAGTATCGTAACATTAGTTTTACACACGGAAGCACGAAAAATTCGTGAAAAATGAAGCAATGATGAACTCGCAATTTATAACCACGAAAAATTAAGAGAATATCGTATGCTTCAATTTATTCCACTACACATAACATCATCAACAATAAAA
Source organism: Orobanche coerulescens (assembly GCA_033398695.1). Lineage (NCBI taxonomy): Eukaryota > Viridiplantae > Streptophyta > Magnoliopsida > Lamiales > Orobanchaceae > Orobanche > Orobanche coerulescens. The sequence continues at coordinate 126,013,934 of CM065811.1, read as the reverse complement.
CTCATGTGAAAATAAAAGAGATAAGGAAAGAGAATCTTATTCCAAATGTCTTCTTGAACGCCAGCACATGTTTGAGTGGAATCGTTTGTCAATCCATACTTCAAATAATGCTCAACATCACGAGGGACCCCCAAACTTAGTCTCTAGTCAAGAAATAACAGTAGACATTAAATCAAGAAAGACTAGAATATGAAGAATAATAATTCATTGGGGTTATAAAGAAATATTAGAGAAATAAGGGCCAACAAGAATACACAAATCCCAACGAAATAACAAACAAAGGAAAAAAAAATTATAAACGAAAAATCAAATAAAAACAACTAACTAGAAAGCAAGTAAAAATGATGGGTTGCCTCCCATCAAGCGCTCTATTTTACGTCTTGAGCACGATGTGGCAAAAAGAATTTAACGTGGCTTCTTTCTAGGGAGATTTCCAAATGCCCCCTTCTTGCAATCTATAAGCCTCTTCTTCCATAAGGGAGGCTTTGGTTCATGCTCGGTTGCCACAAATAATGAATAAGAATAATTATGCGGACAACCAAAAAAATAATGGAAGAATATAATAATTGTAAGGCACGAAAAAATAAGTAGAGTTCGAATGGGTGAATAATAAAGACTTATCATGCACAACCTCATTAGAACTCAAAGAATCAGCCTCAACAAAATCACAAGTGATGGGGTCAATCTCTCCCATTATGGATTTAGGAAAAATTATGCGTGGCACTGTTAATAAAATTTTAGGCACATAAGTGTTCACCTTATTAGTCGAAGTTTGATGACAATTTAATGGAATTTCTTTGGAAACATCATCAATGGTAACTTCTTTTACAGGCTCATCACACTTTATGTAATTATCAGGTGCTGGGGGGTCGACCCTAAAACTCGGCATGTCATTCTTCTGAACCTCCTCCTCAACTTCGCTACTAAATATATGAGCTGGAAAATAACCATAGTGAATCTCAAGACCACGACTCGCACATTTTCGCTCAAGAAGGGTACTATCAGGATTATTGAGAGCATCTACACATTGTTCAAGCATGGTCTTTTGTTTCGGGGGAGGGGGCTGAGTGACCCTATTAGGCAAATTATTAAGAACATCGAAATTTATGAAATTCCAAGGGTCACTATAATCAAAGGAAAACATAATGAAAATAAAATAAAAATATAGAGACTAAAGAAAAAACTTCAAATTAAAATTAGAGTCGCTTGGTATTGATATTAGCGAAAAAAATCAATCCTCGGCAACGTCGCCAAAAACTTGTTGCGATATTTCGTTAAACACAAGTGCACGTTATCGTAGACAAGTAATAAAATGATGAGTGAGATATCGTTCCCTCGAGGACTGATTTCACTAAGTTCCAAAATATAGTCAACTCATAATTTTATTTAAAGAACAATTATATAGAATTTATTTCTAAACTAATTGCCGAAAATAAATAGAAAATAATAATAGTAATAATAAAAAAAATAATAATAAGGGCGTAGGTGTTGTTGCCCGAAATATTATCCGAAGATAAATATTTTTGGAATGGACGGACAACAAACAAGGTTGCGGGAGCACTTCCGAGGGGGTGAGAATAACACAAGATTTGCCGGGTTTGTTAGGCCCGGGCTTGAATGCTCTCGCGAGATGTTATTAATACGAATATTCGTGGATACAAGTATTAATGTAAGAATCTAAATACAATGAGTGTAAAATATCCTATTTATCTAGCTCTTGAGCGAAGCTTTGGTGTTCTTGCTCTCTGCCGATCGTCTTCTGTGTGAGAGAGGCTGAGAGAGAAGAAAGAACCGAGAGATAGCTGTTTCCAATAGTGAGAAAGCCAAGTTGTGTGCTGAATCAGGGAGAGAGTTCCGAGACTTCAGAGTGTTGGCCGAGAATCCGAGATTTATCCAAGTGGAGGCAGCCTTCTATTTATAGGAGCCGGGATGTCCTGTTTTCTGGCGGGCGATCGCCTTTCGTCCAATATAACATGGGCTGTCTGCATAAAGCTTGCGGCTGCTGCTGGCAGCCAGCTGTGTGGTCCAATGAGGAGCCGGCACGTGTCCTGAGTTGCTGTCACGGGCGGTCCCACTGACACCTTTCGGCGGGCCTGTCGGTTGGTGGAAGGATGCTAACATGCAGATGGTCAATGGACCATGTGCATCAGCGCCTTTTCTGGATCTGCATGTGGGTCTTGTTCCGAGCTTCGGCCTTTGACGACTGGATGATCATCAGCTTCGCGCATCGGCCCTTGCCGATTGGGCGATCGATGGCTTCGCACATCGGCCCTTGCCGACCGGACGATCGATGGCTTCGCGTGGCATGAGGAGGTCGCCACTTTGTCGGTCGCTAGGAGTCGATCGCCAAGTACCGAGAGACGATCGCCTTCAGATGTCGATCGCTCAGCACCCGGACTTGTCCTGGGACCATCGGCCGGCAGATCTGTCTTGGCTGCTCGGCTATGTCTAGGTCGCCTGGTCTCTGAGGCGATCGCCGGTCGAGGTGTATAATTCTCAACACAACAATTGCCCCCAGCTTGCTCTGATGTTGAAGATATGGGGCGAGGTGGTTCTTGCTGACGATCGTGTAGGATGAGGACGGGCGATCCGTTGAGCTGACTTTAGTTTCTGGACTCGGGCGATCTGGTCGATTGGCTAGCTATCTTCGGTCGTGTACCTGCAAAAAACAATATTGACCGATCCCTCATAGAAACTTGATTGTTTCGTCGCTGAGGAACCGTGCACAGTCGCGGAGTTCGATGGACCGACTCCATGACCGTGTCTTATGCGCGAACGACATTGTCTGTCTCATGACTCATTTTATTGTGAGGGTCCTCTGTTAGGCTGCACCTCGCCTCGTATTTAAACGAAGGGCGTGCGGTCTTGGTCTAGAGGAGTCCTTGCGCGTGGCATCGTCGGATTAATCAACTCCACTTCCGCGGCTTGATAGCTCTGCTTCTACCTCGGCCCACCATGAAGATGGCGACCCTCTACGGTGTACGTTGAGATGGGGGTAGTGACGCATCGCATTGTCCGGGTTTACCATGTTAGATGATGAACCTTTGAGGGCGGGCGAACGTGTCCACTGATTAGTTTTGGAGGGCCCTCAGACTACGCCGGCCTCGTATTTAAACGAAGGGCAGGCGATCTTGGCCCAAAGGGACCTTGCATGGCCGAAGCACCCGGTTCCATCGACTACCAGGACCATGGCTGCACTCTTCCACCTCGGATCGTCATGTAGATGCCGACCTTCGATGGTGTACGTTGTGCGGTGGAGGCGATCTCGTGCCTTAGTCCATCATGTTAGATGGTGAACTGTAGATGGCGAACGAGTCCTCCTGTTTTGGTGATGTTGTATGATACCGGCGATCGGGCTGGAAGACTGGAGATCGCCGTTCGGGCGCCGATCGCGCTCCTCATAGGCTAAGAAGAAACCTTTGCCTGGCCAGAAAGTCTGCGGCTTTAGCACGTAAGATCGCGTAGGTCGGGGGATGGTCCTTCGTAAGATGCCTGAACATAGGCGAAAGACCATGGAATCCCCCTAGGACCGCGTAGAGGGCGATCTCATCGCTTATGGGCTTGCCGTTGAGGATGATCTCGTCTACCCAATCGATGTAGTCCAAGTCGGACTCTTCTTCTCCTTGCCTGATCTACATCATGCGATGGGGACCTTCTGGCCGAGCGACCCTGGTGGCAAAGTATGCTGTGAAGTCGTTCGCCAGTTGATTAAAGGAACCGATGGATCGAGGTGGCAATGAGGTGTACCACCTGTGGGCAAGGTCATCCAGCGTCAGAGGGAACATTCGGCACCTAGTCGCGTCTGATGCCCCACACCCGGTCATGTAGATGTGTAACTTGCTCAGGTGAGTATCGGGGTCTGATCTCCCCTCGTACAGAGGTGTTTGCGGAGGAGCGATCTCATGCTGCACTGGGGCGAGCTCGATGTGGACCGCGAGCGGCTCGCTCGGCCCAGCGATCTTGCTCTTGGCGCCTGCCCCAGATTCCAGGAGCGCCTTCATGTTGTCGAGCTGGCGTTGCATCACCGCCATCGCTGTAGCTTGGTCATTCGTGGGTCGACTTTCAGGGCGGGAGCCGAGGCGATCGTGTACCGATCTCCTGACTCCGCTATTGCCGACCTCGGCTCTTTGGCGAGGGGGAGCCAGATGGCTGGTCGGCCTTCTGGGATTCAGATAGGCCGAACTCCTGGTGACGGACTCGAGCTCCGTCATATCGTGGCTGGGGCCGGACTGCCCCAGTCGCCATGACGGGTCGCTGCCTAGATGATCGAAAATGGAGGTGCCCCGGCTGGCGATCGCCTCTTCTTGCGAATGGGAGCCTCCTGGCGATCGCTCGGTCAGTAACACCCTGAACTTCCGTTTGGTCCTGCGGCGGATGGCTGAGGGGGTTATAGCGGGAGGCGCGTCGAGAGCATTCCGTCGCTTCTGTAGGATGGCCAAGGCCTTTTCGATATGTTCTGCGGTTTGGAACTGATCGAGCGGGAGGCTTGTGCCGTCCCTCAGGGGCGGGATCGAGCATCTCGGACCGCAGCGGCTACCCTCCGCCATCGGCTGTGGCTCGGACTGAGACGGATCGAGGCGTCTGGCGGATCGGCCAGCGGCTTTATTCGACGAGGAGGCAGAAGTCATGACTCTGAAAGCTTTCTCTGAAGAACAGTGAGTGTTTCTTCAGGTATATGCCCCGGAGAACAGTGAGTGTTCTTCGAGACGGTAGGAATAAAAAATGAGGGTTATATCCCCTTCTTCTAGCGCCAATTGTTGTTGTCCGAAATATTATCCGAAGATAGATATTGCTGGAATGGACGGACAACAAACAAGGTTGCGGGAGCACTTCCGAGGGGGTGAGAATAACACAAGATTTGCCGGGTTTGTTAGGCCCGGGCTTGAATGCTCTCGCGAGATGTTATTAATACGAATATTCGTGGATACAAGTATTAATGTAAGAATCTAAATACAATGAGTGTAAAAGATCCTATTTATCTAGCTCTTGAGCGAAGCTTTGGTGTTCTTGCTCTCTGCCGATCGTCTTCTGTGTGATAGAGGCTGAGAGAGAAGAAATAACCGAGAGATAGCTGTTGCCAAGAGTGAGAAAGCCAAGTTGTGTGCTGAATCAGGGAGAGAGTTCCGAGACTTCAGAGTGTTGGCCGAGAATCCGAGAGTTATCCAAGTGCAGGCAGCCTTCTATTTATAGGAGCCGGGATGTCCTGTTTTCTGGCGGGCGATCGCCTTTCGTCCAATATAATAATGGGGCGATCGTGTTTAAGTCACATGGGCTGTCTGCATAAAGCTTGCGGCTGCTGCTGGCAGCCAGCTGTGCGGTCCAATGACCCGGCACACGTGCTGAGTTGCTGTCACGGGCGGTCCCACTGACACCTTTCGGCGGGCCTGTAGGTTGGTGGAAGGATGCTGACATGCACATGGTCAACGGACCATGTGCATAAGCACTTTTTCCGGATCTGCATGTGGGTCTTGTTCCGAGCTTCGGCCTTTGCCAACTGGATGATCATCGGCTTCGCGCATCGGCCCTTGCCGACTGGGCGATCGATGGCTTCGCACATCGGCCCTTGCCGACCGGACGACCGATGGCTTCGCGTGGCATGAGGAGTACGCCACTTGGTCGGTCGCTAGGAGTCGATCGCCAAGTACCTAGAGACGATCGCCTTCAGATGTCGATCGCTCGGCACTGGGACTTGTCCTGGGACCATCAGCCGGCCGATCTGTCTTGGCTGCTCGGCTATGGCTAGGTCGCCTGGTCTCTGAGGCGATCGCCGGTCGAGGCTTATAATTCTCGACACAAAAGTAGGATTATGATTTTCACCTCAAACAATCAGGAATGATTTTTATTCAATTCAATTCACTTTTATTCAATTAATTGTAAGCCAGGAATTCCTCAATTATTCTAAAGCCTTTCCCAAGGTCGATATAAAATACTAAGAATTATTAACTCGATATATCCCTATTCGAATTAGATAATTAATAGTTAAAACAGTTCATGAATCCCCACAATAAATAGGCTTCACAATTCCCATGAGTATGTCCCTATCTCACGAATATCATGATTTTTCTCACAAGAACTATGCCTAAATTTCATCTCCCGAATCCATAAAGACATTCAAAACAATTCAAATGTTGGCCATACAATTAAAAAGCATTAAGAACAATGAGAAAAATCTAACTCAATACGAATAACGAGTAAATTGAAATAAATAAATCAAACCGTCATGTAATCGGCTACAATCACAATCCTACTCGAACAGATCTAGAAAATAAGATGCGGAAAAATTAAGAAAAATCATAAGGTATCCGTGGTCTTGTCGTCGCCCACAAATCTCCTCCTTGTGTTCTTCGATCCCGTCCCGCGATGTCTTCCTAATCGATCCTCCCGATCTGATGATGATCCCCCTTGTTTTCAGCCCTTCAATGCTTATTTATAACTGTTCTCAGCCTTCAAAACGCGTCCGTGTGATTAGGTCGAGAACAGGCTCCAAAACGGTGAAGAAACGCGGAAGGCTCAGCCAAAACCGCCCTGTGGGCCGCGGCTCACTTAATCTGTGCCGCGGCCCCTACTGCTCAGCGCCGGATGCCTGGGCCCATATTTTCCTCCTGGGTCGCGGCTCACTTAATCTGTGCCGCGGCTCACGGTACAGTGGGTTCGGCGCTTGCTGGTCACTTGCGTGTGCCGCGGCCCGCTTCCCTTGTGCCGTGGCCCCAGGCCAAAAACTGCCGTTTTCGCCCGTTTTTCGTCGTTCGAGCTTCTGGACCCCAATTTCTTGTAAAACATATAAGAATAGTGCATTAAAAGCTCATTTATGCAGATTTAGGCTCAAGATGGATATAAAATAATGATAAATAAGCGCATAAAAATACGCCTAACAGTAGCCTCTGGGTCGGCATTACGTACGCTATCAAGGATAGATAATGTACGTAAAGGGATGTTATGTACATTAACTATTGCATGTTACGTACGTAACGATTTGGGAGTTTTTATAAGTGGGATGCCCGTCACTTCATTTTTCTTCAGAACTTGATTTTGTTTTTCGCCTTCAACACTCAGAGATGGGGTTTCGGTTATTCTAAGTCGATTATGAGCTTAAGGGCTTGGATTTGGAGCTTGAGATGAGGAGTTATGGATGATTCTGGAGGGGGTTACTTGTGTATTTCATGTTCTTGAGGTATGTTGTTGAACTCTACATCTTGATTTTGGATTCTTGGTATTTTTATCTGTATTTGATTCGTATGATGATGATTATAGTGGTGTTGATACGATTCATAATGTTATGAGAAGTGTATATTGAATAATATGATTATACATGACTTGGATTATGAGTTGGATTATTATCTACATGTTTAAGGATATCGGATTATGTTGTTTTGATGGCTATGAACATGGTTTCGAATCCCTTAGCGTTCTTAAAGAACTTTTGATAAATATAACATAGCAAGACGATCGTATGTTGAATTGTCGGTATTTTAGATATGAAGATCGAATGTTTGTTAAGTTATGTTGATCGTAGTGGTAGAATTCGTATGTTCTTGATGAAATATGAATCATGATAAACAATTTGGAATCCGGAAAGATTGTGATCGATCATCGAATATGATTTCCTTTACATTCGTATCCGTAATCATATTTTGGTTGTGAATTCATAATTATTTGAGTTGGATTGTTCAGACTTGCAGTTAATCGAGATATTGTAAGATCGTTGGGTTTGTTGATCGGTTATATTGATTGTTAATAACAATTATCGGATTTCGTTTCGCATTATGGATATGAGTTCGTAATGGTTTGAGTTATAGTATTTGGTTTTGTATATGATCGAGGAGTTATTGAGTCATTGAGTTTGATTGATTGGTTATGTCGGGTATTGATTATTATCAAATGTGTGTTAATTGATTACTTCAATAGGTTGTGATCATTGATGGTTGGTTATAATCATCGACTAGAATAATATGTTGCGGTCGAGTTCGAGTATGTTCGCGAATTGCATTGGTTAGGACTGAGGAGCTCGCAAACGAAGGCAAGGAATTGGTAGCGGCTTCATCATCGTCGTGTCGGTATCGTGGCAAGTTATTACTTGCTCAGTTTATAATATTTAATGAATGGTTTCCGTTTCATTCGTTTATAATTCGTATAGCAACGATTATAATTGAGAACACAGGAGATTTGGGATTGTAAGTTGTTTTTGGATTTTTGGAATTTAAATCATAATGTATGTGATTTACTTTTGTTATTGGTATACTTGGGTATCGACGATACATTGTGATAAAGATGAAGATATGAATTATCTACCATTCGTGACATTTTGAACCATCGAATATTGAGGATAATGGTTGGTGATGGTTTATACATCGAGATTGCTCTCGAAGGACTTCGGGCAAGTACTCTAATCATTTTTGTCATTTTGTGTATTGTTGTTGTCATGCATTTGTGTATTGTTGTTAATTTGCATTTGTGCATTGTTGTCGTATGTCCACCATGCGTTGGTCCGACGGGATCATCATGGGATATCTATAGCTGTGTGTGCTGGATTGTTGGACAGGTGTTTCCACCATGCGGTGGTCCGACGGGATCATCATGGGATATCTATGTTGTGTGCACTGGATCATTGGATTACCATGTGTTGTTGTTGTGCATATGTATATTATGGGTTATCCACCTTGCGTTAGTCTTTCAGGATCATCTTGGGATCTATGCTGTGTGCGCTGGATCATCGAATTTCCATAAGTATATATTGTTGTTGTTATCGTGGGCATATTGATGTCGTCATGTGAGTATGCATTTGTAGGTCTTGTGTTAGGACCATGTTCGTATGTGGTATTGATCTGATCTCGGATTAGACTGACATGATTGTCGTGGCATTACATATCTTGAGGTATGGTCCGTATTTCCTTTGGTATTTGTCTTTTAATGGACAATCAATTATCGTCTTGGGATTTGACGATGTTATCGGATGGATCGAATTGGTCAGAGTTGGTATTTTTCCGTATCATGAGTTAGTGATGATATTTTGAGAATCTTGAGTATTGTTTGAGGTACAGTATAGATGTTATGTTTTTATTGGTTAATCGAGGTTACGATATGTGCAATATGATAAGGGTTATTTTGATGAGGATTATTACGAGTTGGTAATGTAACACCCCCAAATCCCATTGGGTCATTACAGTACTGTGGACCCCACACTAGAAGATCCACCAAGCGAACACGACTGAAAATTCATCAAATTAACCAACACGGGAAACCACAGTCCTTCCTATGATAACCGACACAATATTCCGATAAGGAATTTCAACGACAATGATGGACCTACATGGCCAAAAATGAAAATACAACAACATCCATGAGACTTGCTCGGATAATACCAAAAGACAACAACTAACAAAACTGGAGTACTCCAAACTGTCTGACCGACATGAACAACTCGGACTAGTATCGCTCGAATGCCTCGTCGCCATCATCATGCCCCTGTGTCTCAACTCTCTCCTCGCAAGCACCTAAAACATGAAAACATGTTCCGCCCCCACGGGGTCAGTCATACAGATAATGAATATCAAATATATGTACAACATGATATGCATCCAAAGGCAAAATGAACAGTACAACAATGGTAATACGAGATGCTCACAAACCAAGGTAAGAACCGAGCATTCGTGAAACACTATGCTCGTGACATATAATCCACACCTGCTCAACAAGTTAGAACATAAGTGCCCAACAGCGAATCATCGATATAGAACACCACAATGAATTACACGAAAATGAACCAAACCAGAACTGAATTAAATATGAATCACAATGCCCGAAGGCTACAACGAAAATACCAAGACATCATAAAGGACTGAAAGCCGCCCAGCCAAAGCTGCTAAATATAACAATCACCTGAAAGTTACTCAGCCGAAACTGTCAATCATCACAATGGTCCGAAGCCAAAATAGCCCGAAGCTGTATCAATGAGGGTCGAAGCCACGGCACGAAGCTGTATCACAATGAGGGCTAAAGCCACGGCACGAAGCCGTTTCACAATGAGATCATCCAATGACTGTGAGCTGCTGAATTGCAGGTGTTGGGAAACCAACCGCGAAGGTTCAAGCCCCAAGATTACCCATAATGAGATCACCCAGTGACCGTGACCTACTGAGATGTAGGTGTTGGGAAACCAACCGCGAAGGTTCAAGCCCCAAAGTTACCCATAATGAGATCACCCAGTGATCGTGACCTACTGATATGTAGGTGTTGGGAAACCAACCGCGAAGGTTCAAGCCCCAAACTTACCCATCGAGCACTAGCCGAGATTAGCCTCGAAAGCACAATTAATCACAAACGACAATGATTCTAAGATTACTGATTTCACAAGAATGATAGTGTGTCACCTTGAGTCGGCCAACACGACAACAATGACTCATGGATGGGCACCGTCCTTAGAAGTCCCAATTCAATGCCTCGATTACCTTAGAATGGTCAATCGATAAAATGATACAACGGATAGGAACTCTCCGCGATAATCCCAATTCCGTACCTCGATTGCCTTAGAACGGCCAATCGATAACAATGACATAACGAATGATTCAATACCTCGATTGCCTTAGAACGGCCAACCGATAACGATAATACAATGAATGCCTCGGCACCTTTAATCGGCTACCGACGACGGATATGAGAAACGAATACGCCAATGCCTTCAATCGTCCAATCCAACATTAATGATAAAACAACAACATCAATAACAACGATTACAACAATGTCTTAGATCGACATCAATATCAACAACAACAATCGATGCATCGATACCGCGAACCGGCTATCGACAATAACATTAACGACAAGTATCTCAATGACTTGAACCATCCATTAATGAACAACAATAATCATTTGGCATAATTGCCCAAGAGTATCGTATCTAACGATCCCTTAATATCAATGAACTCATGAAGAGACTATAACACCCCCAGAGCCATCTAGGAACATTACAACGCCATGGGCCCCGAAATGGAACTATCTATTTAAAACATTCGAAGACTTTATAAGGCTCGTTTATCAAAACCGTCGTAGAATCTCATTTAAAACCACAAGGCCCGAAATGCCAAAACTCAACAGTTTAAGAAAAACATATGTTAAGCTATCGCTTACACGTACCGACAGAATAGATTTAGAAAACGATTGCCAAAGTAACCAAAGTTACCAGATACCAAAAAGCTATTTAAAAATACTGACGGAGCGGAAAAAGACAAACAATTAAAATACTCTAGCAGTGGAATACAAGAACTGATCACGAAACTCAATACACAAATACATGCCCTAGCCAGTATCCTCCGGGAAGCTCATCTTTCCACGACCGCTACAAGCTTGATAATCTAAGAACCTAAAAAGAAATCCCACGACGGGGTCAGCCATAATGTCCGATAATGATAACCATCACATCACATCAATAATTACATACCAATGAAAATACTAAGTAAGAATACGACCAATGTAATCTGACCGCCATTACTTTACCAATTCGTGATAATAATTACCAAAGTTCATATCTCGTATCCTTTCAACAACACAATAAGCTCATACCGAAATATCTGTATTGTATCTCAACAATACCCAAGGTTCTCAAAACATTATCATAACTCACTGATACGAGATCTACTAACTTTGAAAACCCAATCCATCGGGTAACATCATCACGTCTCAACACGATAATCGATTGTCCATCAAAGACAACTACCAAAAGAAATACGAAACATACCTCAAGAGATGCAATGCCACGATGAAATCACGTCAGTCTAATCCAAGATCAGGTCAACACAACATACGGGCACGATCCTAACACAAGAACTAAAAATGCATACTCATATGACAACATCAATATGCTCAAAATAATAACAACAATGTATACTCAATCGAAATCCCATGATCCAGCGCCCTCAGCATAGATCCCAAGATGATCCTACTAGATCAACATGAGGTGGATAACCAACAATATACATATGCACAACAACACATGATAAAATCAATGATGCGAATCGACATGATTCCATCAACACAACACTGCTAATCCAATGATCCAGCGCCCTTAGCATAGATCCTCATGATGATCCCGTCGGACCAACGCATGGTGGAAAACCTGTACAATGATCCAGCACCCTCATCATAGATTGCCATGATGATCCCATCGGACCAATGCATAGTGTACATCCGATCCAGCGCCCTCAGCATAGATCACATGATCCCATCGGATCAATACAACATAAAAATACAATTATGCATACACATATGCAACTCAATATGTTCATCAACATGAACAACATATGAATCAAAAACATGAACGACACTTTGATGAAACAACTAGGACGACTTCATGTTCAACAACATGAATGACAACCTGCATGATCAACATCATCAACATTAAACTGAATCAAACTAAGATACTTGTGTCGAGTCCTTCAGGAGAAATCTCAATGTCAAATCATCACCGGTGATTATCCTCAATGCTCGGAGATCCAAACGTACCATGGACTATAGATACTCATATCCTCATCTTTATCGCAACGTAACCTTGATACTCGAATATGCCAATAACCGAGATAAAGCATATACAGTATAATTTAACTCCCATAATCGGAAAGACAACATATAATCCAATTCTCCAGAATTTGCAGTAATAATCATTGCTATATGTATTATAAACGAAATGAAACTGAAACCATTCATTAAACATTATAACTGAGAAAGTAATAACTTGCCTCGATACCGATGAAGCCGTTACCAATTCATTGACGTCATCTACAAGTCTCTCCGCCCTGGTCAATGCAATTCACGAACATCCTCGAACTTGACCGTAAGGCTCGATTCTTATCACCGATCAATATTCTCAACCTATTATAGTAATTCGATAAACAACACGTTCGATAAAAATCAACATGCAACTGCATGTCATTAGCGCACGCTAGTGTTACTGGCTAGATTATCATATGGCGATTATCAAGAACACTAAGTGATTCTAAATCATGTTCATAGCTATCAAAACAACGAAATCCGATATCCTTTAACATATAGGTAATCATCCAACTCTTAATCCAATTCATATAATCACAAATCATCTTCTTCCTCAAATATCAACATCATAAACACCAAGAACTCATAATCATTGACATGTTCACCATCATATGAAGAAACCAGCAACAACAACATCAAAGATCTGAATTGAAGGAAGACATTAGCTAACATATCTATTTGAAGATAAACAACACAATTCGAAACCATTCGAATCATATCAATAACCGTATATCAACTATAACATCAACATAACTCGGTAACCAACCTCATAATCATACTTATGAACTTTCTTATATGATAATCAACTTAAGAACATCAACATTCAATCCAAAACGAAATCCAAAGATGAAGAGTAATTAACTTTGTGAAGGAATGGATTGAATCCCAAGTTTGTATCCGTTTCCAATCGATTCCAAGCTTCAAATGTTGTTGTGGATGATTAATTCCACCTTAATACATTGTTTGGAACCTCAAATAGTTCTCAAGGCTCTCTCTATCGGCTCACATGAAGAAATGGATGAAAATGACGAAAAATGGCCAACTGCACTTATATATACACTGTACATTATTAACATACGCTAACATCTTCAGTTAACGTATGTTACACACTTAGCATGTGCTAACTGTCTTTGTTAGCATGCGCTATCGAAGTCCAGAGGCTACTGCCTTACTGCATGAAATGATTTACGTACGCGATGCCCTTGCAATAGCATACGTAAAGTCCTCTATTTAGCATATGCAAACTTTCATCCATAGCGTGCGCTACTCATAGTTGACTTGCTACAGTCTGCACCTACCCTCGTGTCCCCACATGCCGAAAGCTCTAACAATGATAAGATTCCTTTTGGACCGATCTGATGTTAGCATGCGCTAACAATATGCATTAGCGTGCGCTAACCCTTCACAACAAACATCTGTTGACTCGTTGGCACATGCGCCGAAAGTGGACGGGTCCACACGTAGACTGAGCTGTTCTGCACAAGCGGACGCTACCCTGTGCCCGTAGCGTGTGCTAAACCCGCACGATAGCGTGCGCTACTCATGTATATTAGCGTGCGCTAATAAGGCTATACTTAGCCATTTTTAGCTACTCTTTGTCCAACGTCTCGACATGCAGAATACGAACATACGACACACTGAATAAATATAAATCTTCCAACAATATTCTCGTACGATAAGCCCGACACGCAATGTTTTCCAATACAACTGTCAACCAAGTGCGGTAATAATACAATACAAATGTCTCAGTTCTTCATTTATTTTATCCATACTGTACAGATTCCACACTGTACAATATAATACAGATAAAATAATATTAAACAACAGTAGTAGAAATTCCGGATATTATAGAGACTAAGTCTCGGAATGACACAACACATTCATATATATATATATATATATATATATGATAACATTAATCTCATTGACTAGTACAAGTATAAAACTTACCTCAAACCGATGGCGAGAAAGTCCTTCCACGATCAACATCCTTTATGGAATTATCGGTTGCTCGAACAACCTTGAATAACACAATTACCAACGATTCGCTTAATATATATATCCACGTATAGTCATAACCAAATCTAAAGGTCGATACAACACTATCCAATTCATTGGGGCAATTTAACAAACATGTCGTAAAAAAAAAAGAAAATCTCAATTATATCGAAAATCAACCTCCAAATGAGTGATTCAAACCAACAAAACATCCTCAATACAGTCAATAATACAAAAGGAAGACAATATGAGATTCCAACAACATCTAATCAAAACCCCCAATTCCAAAATCAACATCCAAAGTATTCTTGAATAATCCTCCAACAATCTAATGATAATCATAAAAACTCATAATCATACGTATCCCTTCACATATCATGATTATATCATCCAAAACATTATGCTCCAAATCAAAATCGAATGTAGGATTGAAGAAGTTACCTTGGATTAGGATGAAGAATCCAAAAATATGTTGTTAATCTACACCAAGAACTCAAGGAGGATGAAATCTCTGAGATTGATGATGATAAATTGCCCAAAATTCACCCAAAAGTCGTCCAAGGAGAGGAGGAATGAGGTAGAGGATGAAATGAGCTTCTCTCCACAAAAATCCGCTGAAAAAGGGTAATCTGATTCGCGTGCCGTGGCCCGGACTGAGTGTGCCTCGGCCCGTGGCCGAAATAAAAATTCGAGCAGCCCCAGTTGGTGCCGCGGCACGGCCAACAGTGGGCCACGACGCGCGGTACAGCCACACCAGACTGGTCTTGCAAGAAGTGTGTGCCGCGGCGCACACTCCCCTGTGCCGCGGCGCACATTACTCATGCCCAAAAAGTGAAGAAGAATGACTCGGAAAGAGAATAAACGTAATAGAACTCAAAACATAGGAATAATAATGCAAAATGGAATTGCGGGAACCCCAAAATGGCAGTTCCGAGCAGTGATTACGGGAGTTAGTCCAAAATTGCATGAACCGAACAAAAAAGAGAAATTTCGAAATGATATGAACTCCAACATCAACATCAACTTACTGAGCAATTACAACGATCATGATAATATTCTCATCTCGATTCCCAAATGGGGTTAAAGGACGAATGATAACTGATACACAACTCAAAGATACACCGAACGATGAACACAATTGAATGAACATGAATGATGAATGATTATTAAAGAGTGAAAAAATTTCTGAGTGACAATTACTGAATGATAATAATGAATACACAACCGGGTATTACAAACTCCCCGCTTAAAAAGAGTTTCGTCCCCGAAACTAAGGGTACACAACTCACTTTTCATCTGCATTGGACGCCCATACAAACACTGATTCACGCCTCCAAGGAAAAACAACAATGCATATATAGTCCTCGGGACCATATCAATCGCTCTCCCAAGTCCTCACGACTTGACGTCTCGAATCACAATAAACGATTACCCAAATTATCATGAAATCTCGGGTACAATACAGAAGGAATGAAAATCACCTCAAATGACTTAAATCTCAAGATTCTCAAATATGATCATTATAAAACAGATCAACAATAAATGATCCACGACCACGATACATTATTACGGATTAAGTTACACATTAATCCAAAAACAGAGAAAGAAAAATACAAAAATTAAGGCTACATCTAAAATGTACCCAACATCGATATCCTCCAGATAATCGATCTTCTCGATCTCATCAATTTAAGGAAGACCCAAATCTGAACTCACTGCTCAATATGATCCCGAAAGGTCACAAGAATAAGAGTGACCATGATGAATAATAATGAATTGAAATCCAACAAGGGTCAAGAATGACTCACCGAGGTGAAATAATGACGCAATGAATGACAGCTCAATGAAATGATTGGGACCATCATCCCTCGTGAATTGAATGATTAGTTTGATAATTACAAGTCTCAACATGATTGATATATTATGAATGAATTATATGCATGAATGAATTACAATGAACGAAAGATTATCCTCTAACACCGATGATGACTATCCTTACCTTTGGCTCTCGAAGCCTGATAGGACGCCTTGAATGAAGTACGGGTTGGAGTAACAAAATCTCTCGAGGCTTGTGAGCTCTCTCGATGTCTACTGGCACTATAACTCCTGCAGTATTTCCGTAGGTGTCCCTGCCTCCCACACAGAAAACAAGCAATAGTCTGCATCGAGCATTGGGTGATGCGATATCCTATTGTATCACAGTTGAAACAAACAACGGTCGAACTCGTCGCCGGAGAGTAAGATTCTTTCCCAGCACGAAGACGACTAGAAAATAACCTATGGGATGTTGGAGCCCGCTGTCCCTCTAAACGAACCGGCATCCTAGTCTTCCCACCAGAAGAAGCAGAAGGGTGCTTCCAAGCAAGCTCCTTAATCAATAGCTCTGCTCCAAGGGCCTTCTCAAAGAACTCACTATGTGAATTACAATTATGATTGAACAACTGCATCCTCAACTACGGGTTTAGACTCTTGCTAAAATACTTGATCTTATCCGCCTCAGTACGGATAACAGATGAAGCAAACTGAAGAAGTCCCTAAAACTTCTCAGCAATGATAATAACACCCTCATCCTCGATGGATTCGGGGTTAAAAACCTCTGACAACTTGGCTTCATGAAGTGGAGCCGGATAATACATCTCTAACATGAAAGTCTTGAAATCGCTCCAAGCACAATCACGATCGGTGGGTTTCACGGAAAGCCACCAAGAATAAGCGCCCTTAATCAAGTAGTAAGCCACTACTGCCACCTTAGTCTCTTCCGGACACTGAACCATGTCGAAGAGTTTATCAAAATGCTCAAGCCAATGAACAATATCAGCTGGTTCCGACGAACCCTCAAAAGTAGGTGGCCTCTGACGAGAGATATCGCCAATAATCTGACTCACTCCTGCAGTGTGTCCATGAAACGGCACCTGGAATCCCTACTGTGGTGGACCACGAACGATCGAGGTCTGCATGGTCTCCACTATCTGCATCATCTGAGCCATCTGGGCCATCATGCCCTGCATACATATGAATGGGTCAACCCGAACACCTTCCGATTGAGTTGCATCTCAGGTACGACCCCTTGACAGTGAATGATTATCTTCCGGTGAATGAGTAGCATCGCCACCTGTTGAACTAGTGTTATACATCGCGTGAGCGTGGGTATTCACACGCGTTCCCGGGTTTCGGCCCGCACCGCGGCCTCTTCCCCTGCGTCCTCTGACGGCTCTATCCATTCTGAAGCAGTAAAGTCACATGATAATTATAGATCCCTAATGAAGATCACATTTTGATTACATTACGGAATGATAATAATGAGCATACATGCTTTATCACAATGAATGCATTAATTGTGCAGTAAAATGATCGTCGACATAACGCTGGAATATGGTAAGATCGCAAGAAAGATCAAGTGAGGTAACATGATTATCTGAGGAAATTCCTGAAATGATTATCTTGAACAAGTTAACAAGATTGATAATTCGATCCACAAGATCAACAACTAAGTAATGAGATTGACCGAGTGATTAATCAATTAACATGATCGACAAGATCGAAAATAATGATTGAGGATTGTTGACTGATGAATGAGTTGATCCTTATCGCCAGAAATTATACCGTTCTTTTGGTCTAAGGGACTTTGCACAGGTCACAAGTGATCCAAAACAATTAGTCATGAATCAATCGTAATACTAATGTCACATATAGGTTTCAACAAAACATGTAGAATCAATGACATGATGAATGTATGAACATAAACAGAATCGAGTCCTTACACAGGTCATATGAAGCTTCGAGGTCTTGCGATACTAGTCTTCACTGACGACGACTCGATGAATAAATGACTCGTGCAGTCGTACAAATTTCACGACTCACAAAACCTGACTGTCCATATTGTCATAACCTGATAGTCCCACTACTACTGCGTAGGTAGAGCCACATAACTCACATATTAGGGTATCTCACAACCCAAATCTCTGATACCATCTTCTATAACACCCTCAAATCCCATTGGGTCATTACAGTGCTGTAGACCCCACACTAGGAGATCCACCAGGCGAACACGAGTGAAAATAGATCAAATTAACCAACAAGGGAAACCACAGTTCTTGCTATGATAACCGACACAATATTTCGATAAGGAATTTCAAGGACAATGATGGGCCTACATGGCCAAAAATGAAAATACAACAACCTCCATGAGCCTTGCTCAGATAATACGAAAAGACAATAACTGACAAAATTGGAGTACTCCAAACTGTCTGACCGACATGAACAACTCGGACTAGTATCGCTCGAATGCCTCATCGCCATCGTCATGCCCCTGTATCTCTCCTCGCAAGCACCTAAAACATGAAAAATGTTCCGCCCCCACGCGGTCAGTCATCCAGATAATGAATATCAAATATATGTACAACATGATATGCATCCAAATTCAGAATGAACAGTACAACAATGGTAATACGAGATGCTCACAAACCAAGGTAAGAACCGAGCATTCGTGAAACGCTATGCTCACGGCATATAATTCATACCTGCTCAACAGGTTAGAACATAATCTCCCAACGGCGAATCATCGATATAGAACACCACAATGAATTACACGAAAATGAACCAAACCAGAACTGAATTAAATATGAATCACAATGCCCGAAGGCTCCAACGAAAATACCAAGACATCAAAAGGACTGAAAGCCGCTCAGTCGAAGCTGCCAAATATCACAACCTGAAGGTTACTCAGTCGAAACTGTCAATCATCACAATGGCCCGAAGCCAAAACAGCCCGAAGTTGCATCAGTGAGGGCTGAAGTCGCGACACGAAGCCATATTACAATGAGGGCCGAAGCCACGGCACGAAGCCGTATCACAATTAGATCATCCAATGATCGTGACCTGCAGAATTGCATGTGTTTGGAAACTAACCACGAAGGTTCAAGCCCCAAGCTTACCCATAATGAGATCACCCAGTGACCGTGACCTACTAATATGTAAGTGTTGGGAAACTAACCGCGAAGGTTCAAGCCCCAAACTTATCCATAATGAGATCACCCAGTGTCCGTGACCTACTAAGATGTAGGTGTTGGGAAACCAACCACGAATGTTCAAGCCCCAAACTTTCCCATCGAGCACTAGTCGAGACTAGCCTCCAAAGCACAATTAATCACAAACAGCAACGATTCTAAGATTACCGATTTCAAAAGAATGATAGTGTGCCACCTTGAGTCGGCCAACACGACAACAATGACTCACGGATGGGCACCATCCTCGGCGTTCCCAATTCAATACCTCAATTATCTTAGAATGGCCAATCGATAAAATGATACAACAGATGGGAACTATCCGCGATAATCCCAATTCAATACTTCGATTGCCTTAGAACGGCCAATCGATAACAATGACATAATGGATGATGCAACACCTTGATTGCCTTAGAACGGAGAACCGATAACAATGATACAACGAATGCCTCAGCACCTTTAATCGGTTACCGACGACGGAGAGGAGAAACGAATATGCCAATGCATTTAATCAGCCAATACAACATTAATTATAAAACAACAACATCAATAACCACGATTACAACAATATCTTAGATCGACATCAATATCAACAACAACAATCGATGCATCAATACCGCGAATCGGCTATCGACAAAAACATTAACGACAAGTATCTCAATGCCTTGAACCGGCCATTAATGAACAACAATAATCATTTGGCATAATTGCCGAAGAGTATCGTATCAAATGATCCCTTAATATCAATGAACTCGTGAAGAGACTAAGTCTCGGAATGATACAACACATTCATACACATATATGATAACATTAATCTCATTGACTAGTACAAGTATAAAACTTGCCTCAAACCGATGGCGAGAAAGTCCTTCCACAATCAACGTCCTTTATGGAATTATCGGCCGCTTGAACAACCTTGAATAACACAATTACCAACTATTCGCTTAATATACATATCCACGTATAGTCATAACCAAATCGAAAGGTCGATACAACACTACCCAACTAATTGGGGCAATTTAACAAACATATCGTAAACAATCTTCAATTGTTTACAACTAATCTCAATTATATCAAAAACTAACCTCCAAATGAATGATTCAAACCAACAAAACATCCTCAATACACTCAATAATCCAAAAGGAATACACAATATGAGATTCCAAGAGCATCTAATCGAAACCCCCAATTCCAAAATCAACATCCAAAGTGTTCTTGAATAATCCTCCAACAATCCAATGATAATCATAAAAACTCATAATCATACATATATCCCTTCACATATCATGATTATATCATCCAAAACATCATGCTCCAAATCAAAATCGAATCTAGGGTTTAAGAAGTTATCTTGGATTAGGATGAAGTATCCAAAAAGATGTTGTTAATCCACACCAAGAACTCAAAGAGGATGAAATCTTTGAGATTGATGATGATAAATGTCAAGGCCCCTTTTCTCTAAGGACAGCTCAGCCGGGGCGTGACCCAGGGTAGGAATTAAGAAACAGGGAAGAAAGGGGGAAACATACGTTTCATAAAGCATATGGGTGAATTACCATGAATAACCTATCAAGGTATCACGAAGGGGATTCAGTCCCGTGGGAACGACTTAGAATCCAAAGTAGAATATACTGTCATAACATTAGCCTTGAAGTTTAGGAAAAGACTTCATAGCATATTACAACCAACAAGACATAGAAAGCATAAACATAAAGAGTGTTTGCAGCGGAAAAACATGGTTGGTTATATATATGAAGATATGTAACCAGGGCTTAACATTGATCGTAAACAAAAGACTTCCACTCAACACCCTCTGTCACATCCCTTGCTCAACCTGCATATTTAAAAAGATATACAGGGCTAAGTACAACGTACATCGTGAACATATCGCCAAAAAATAAAACATACTTTCATACTTGTCATCATGCATATAAGCAGTAACACACGGGGGTTTTAGGAAAAAGCCCATGTTTACTAAATCATTGCATTTCATAGCATATATCATGAGATTCACCATATCAATAATTTACGCCGGGGAAGGTGGCCACCTCCCGCGAATGTTACTCCCCGAGATCATCCACTCCGAAGAGAGCTCACAATCCCGAGTACTATGTACACTAACCCTGGGTAGCAACCTTTGTCTAGCTCAGGATCCGATCATTTCATAGGTTGGCGAGCCAACAATGATAGGTTCATACACTAGTGGAAAACTACCATTTTATATCGCACTTTCTAGATCGGTTGCAGTATAGCCGATTTAAAAAGTGATGAGGTTTCATTTTACATCGGTTATTAGGGAACCGATTTAGTATATTACTTTTTTAAATCGGTTAATCGTGACCCAATTTAAAATATCAGTATTTTACATCGGTAATATGAAACCGATGTAGTATATACATATTTCACATCGGTTAATAAAGAACCAATGTCATATAACAACACATTAAACGGGCCAACTTAAGTCATTAACCTTCTCCCCCGTTTATTCCTTTCTCCTTTCACTGCGTCTCCCCCATTTATTCCCTTATCCTTCACATCTCCTTCTGCTTTATCTCCTCCCATTCATTAACCTTTTCCCCCGGTTACTCCATTTCTCCTTCACGGTTCAACCGTCACGACTGGAGCTAAGCCGAGCCCCTCTTCAGTCAAATAGGGACGAGCTGCGATTCATCTCCTGAACAAAAATATTGCGCCGGTTAGCTTCCTTCCAGTCAAATAGGGACGAGCTGCGATCCGATACTAGCTTGGTTAGAAAGCGCCTAGCCCTCGTCTGGTAAAGCTGCTTGAATATCGGTATGTTTCATATCAATATGGATTTTGTTTTCTCCATTTTTCTTGTCATGATATTAGGTTTGAGATTTTGTTTTCTTCGTTTTTCATATCATGGCTCTTGAATATGAGCAGTGATTTTGTATGTCCGGCTTCCAATGATTTTGTTTTCTCCATTTTTCATATCATGGCTCTTGAATATGAGCAGTGATTTAGGTATGTCCGGCTTCCAGTGATTTTCTCCATTTTGTTTTTTCCATTTTTCATACCTTGAGATTTTGTTTTCTCCATTTTTCATATCATGGCTCTTGAGTATGAGCAGTGATTTAGGTATGTCCGGATTCCAGTGATTTTGTTTTCTCCATTTTTCATATCATGGCCTCACCGGACCATCCTGGATCGAGTAAACAAACATCTAAAATACAGTTCACGGACATACCTGATAAACATAGTTTTACATATAATTTGGGGTCTATTTATTTCATATTTCATAGCAAATGATGCTTGAACATGACATTTTATATTTAGATTTTATTACATTGTGATATGTCATGCATTTGATCATTTTCAAGGACAGTAGGTTTATACATAATTGAAATTAATGACGTTACTATAAAACTGACATTTCATATAAGTGTTTTAACTGTGATTCCACGATAACCGATGTTAAATGAACGTGGTGGCAAATTTGGTAATTTTTTAGACAACTTTAACAGCAGTTTCCAAGAAAATCGCTGTTAAATGAATATATTAACAGCGCTTGTGTGGGACGGATGTTAAATGAATTATCCCATTCAGTTACAACTTATGAAGGAAAATAACCAACAAAGAATGCGAGAAAATAACCCATTGATATTAATGTGTACAAGAGAAAGTAATTTTTAATATTATTAAGATTAGCTTAAATATAAAGTCCATATATCTTGAAAGCCTCATCAAAAATTCAGACCGCTAAATATCTTGTTGGATATTATAAAGTTTTATCAGTGAGATTGTTGGATATTTCTTACCTTGAACCCTCTCATAAACTAATGTCGTGTGAACTCTATTCTCAATTAGGTAATTATGGATCGTAGTTGGATAAATGTTGCACGAACAAGTAATGAATATGAGAATGGCGTGGAAGAATTTTTGGAGTTTGCTAGGAGACATGTTCCAAACAATAATGGGAGGTTTTACTGTCCGTGTGTCAACTGTTTGAATGATAGACGATTATGTGTTGAAGAAATCAGAGAACACGTCCTCTGTGATGGTTTTAACGGGAGTTACACACGATGGATATGGCATGGTGAATTTTAAATGCCAAGTGTATCCCGAAATGAAGAAGTTGATGAGAATATGTATGATCGACTAGAAGACATGATCAATGATAGCAAGCACAGGCATACAATACATGTGAGACCTTGTCCGCTGATGCAGATAAGCCTTTGTACAACAATTGTACAAAGTTTTCATGGTTGTCTGCTGTATTGAAATTGTTCACGTTGAAGGCATCTCATGGGTGGAGTGACAAAAGTTTCACAGTTACTTTGTTTATTAAAACATATGCTTCCGGAGGATAATGAATTACCAGATTCTAACTATAAGGCGAGGAAAATCTTGTGCCCATTGGGCATGGGGTATAAGAAGATTGATGCATGTCCTAATGATTGTATTTTATAACAAAATGAGTACAAAAGTTTTCATGCCTGTCCAGTATGCGGGGCTTCACGTTTCAAAAACGACGGTGAAGGCGATGCTAGTTCTGATGTTGGTAATAAAAAAACACCTGCAAAGGTGTTATGGTGTCTCCCAATAATACCAAGATTCAAACGCTTGTTTGCTAGTGCAAAGGAGGCAAAAAACTTGAGATGGCATGAAGACGAGAGGATAACTGATGGGAAGCTCCGACATTCGGGTGATTCGCCTCAATGGAAGAAAATTAACCAGTTGCTTCCTTCATTTGGCAATGAGCCAAGAAACCTAAGACTGGGACTTTGTACTGATGGTTTGAACCCATTCGGCAATCTTAGCAGCAACCACAGTGCATGGCCGGGTCTATTGGCCATTTACAATCTTTCTCCTTTATTGTGTATGAAACGCAAGTGCATTATGTTGTCTATGATGATTTCTGGTCCAAAGCAACCAGGAAATGATATAGATGTCTACTTGCAGCCGTTGATTGAAGACTTGAAAATGTTGTGGGAGGAAGGTGTTGATGTATTTGAAGCGTATAAAAATGAAACTTTTAAGATGCGTGCAATGGTGTTCTGCACAATTAATGACTTCCCAGTATATGGAAACTTGTCTGGTTATAGTGTTATGGGGCATAAAGCATGCCCTATATGTGAAGAAGGCACATGCTACCATCAGCTTGAGCACAGAAGGAAGACCGTATACCTTGGTAGTCGAAGATTTCTCAAGTCGGACCATCCTTATCGTAGATTGAAGAAAGGTTTCAATGGTGAACAAGAGTTTAAATCTGCTCCACAAGGATTAAGTTCATAGGATGTAACACCCCCAAGTTATTCAGGGATATTACAGCGCCGTAAGCCCCGCCGTGGGACCCACAAGGCTAAACATACGCGGAACCATAAATTTTGACCGATAAGGTCTACACACAATGGAATGAAAAACGATACAAAGGTATTCGAAATATAACCAATGTATTCACAAACATCACAACTCAATTCAATACTTCGGCAAACACAGGCCGGAACATCAAGGAAAAAGGAGAACAATACTCGAGTATTCAATAGCCAATCCAGTACAACAACACTGAACGGGAAACTCCAACCATAACTGGAAGAAAGACACAGTATCACGCTTGCCCACCATATTTATGCCGACCCGATACCTACCCGTCCGCTCTCCTGGAACCTGAAATACATGAAACGTATTTCCCCCATAAAGGGGTTAGCCGTCGAATAGCTAGTGCAAGTATAACCATATGAAACATAATACTCCTCGACAATAAAGTAAATGTAATCCGTCAATTCATCAATTTAAGACTAGTATTCCGGAATGACTAAAATCTCAAGACGTATGTGAATGCCGTACAAACGGTTCGTTCATATCATACGCCGTTACATGTAGGAATGCCATCAAAACGGTTCGTTCATTACATGCCAACATTATTTCATATGAATGCCGTAGAAACGGTTCGTTCATATCAACCATGGAATCGCACCAGAGGCTACGAAACCCTCAGAGGACCATAGGCCCGTCCCGGAGTGGCTAGAAATAATCATACCAACAATATTTCATACTTTCAAAGTCGAGAACGTACAATCATAAATGTATACTTGCCTTTGAGAGATCGAGGGCCGAACGGAAAAAGGGGGTATGAGATTGGTAGGTCCAAGAACGCGCTTCCGGCACCTAAACGATTCGCAAGGAATATGATAATCAATTATCCATATTCAAATTACACGAAGAAACCCCCAAAACCCGTCTACGATTCATAAAGATATACGGATAATCAACTAGAGGTTGGAAAATCGTCCAAATCTCATAAGTCCGAAAATGACATAATTCAACCCGAAAAATCGGAAGAAAACACTCATACGGTATAGATATATCAAAATCTCAAGGTTCTCAAGCTTCAATCGGATAGAACGGACGAATCTACGAAAACCCCCAAAAACCAACACAAAATCAAAGTGTTCTTGAATAATCTTTCAATAATCCGATGAATACCCAATCATGTCCATAATCACGCCTATATCACATCCTACACCATGATTTTATCATCCAAAACGTCAAAACCCACATAAAATCGAGAAGTCAAGATGTCGAAGAAATTACCTCTTGAATATTCAAGCGCTATGATCCAAGGAATACGCGATAGATCGACTATCCGGGCTTCCCAACTGAGTGAAAGTGGTAAATCTTCAACACACAAGTGATAGATATGAAAAGAGTTCCTACCTCAAACTCTCTCTCTCGCGATGGAAGAAGAAATGGAGGAAAATGGCTGAAATCTCGCTTAAAAAGCCGAATTATGCAGTTGACCGCATTGTGTGCCGCGGCTCAGAATAGGTGTGCCGCGTTACAGGCCTAAAAATTGTTCCCAGGTTTTGGCAGTGTGCCGCGGCTCAGCTCAGGTGTGCCGCGGCACCGGGTACAGGCGGGTTTTGGCTGAGGATGCAACACCAGTGTGCCGCGGCTCAGCATAGGTGTGCCGCGGCATTGGCTCGGCAGTGTGCCGCGGCACTGCCGGCGTGTGCCGCGGCACCCGGTACAGTCCGCTCGGCCAGGTTTAGGAAATATGTGTGCCGCGGCGCACACTCCTTTTGTCGCGGCTCACACCCCCTTCTGGTCCTAAAATGATGAAAAATGACCCGGAAGAGAATAAAAGCAATATGATTCAATGTCTGGGCAACAATAACACGAAATAGAAGTACGGGAACCCCAAAACGGTGGTTCCAAGCAATGATTACGAGGGTTCGCTCAACAAATCACGATTCGAAGAACAAGAAGAGGTTTGAAATGACATGACTTTCGACCGGGTATTACATTCTCCCCCTCTAAAAAGAAGTTTCGTCCCGAAACTTAAGAAATAAATAGTTCGGGGTATTCCACCCGCATCTTCTCTTCCGTCTCCCAAGTCGCCTCTTCGACTCCATGCCTCGACCATTGTACTTTAACCAGTGGAATGGTCTTATGCCGAAGCTGTTTCTCGCGACGTTCAAGGATCTTCACAAGTCTCTCCGGAAAGGTAATATCCTCGGCTACGTCAATCTCACTGTAGTCGATAATGTGGCTCGGATCCGGTACGTACTTCCTCAACTGGGACACATGAAAAACACTATGGACGTGACTCAAAGCTGGAGGCAACGCCAAGCGATAAGCTAAGTCTCCGACTCTGTCTAAAATCTCGAAAGGTCCGATATACCTTGGACTGAGTTTTCCCTTTTTACCGAAGCGGAAAACTCCTCTGGTCGGTGATACTTTGAGCAAGACGTGATCCCCCACTTCAAACTCCAAGGGTCGACGACGAGTATCGGCGTAAGATTTCTGACGACTGCAGGCGATCGATGTCGATCTCGGATGATAGAAATCTTTTCCTTGGTCTCCAACAACATATCTGGTTCCGTCCCAACTAGCTCAGAAGCCTCGTCCCAACACAATGGCGACCTACATCGCCTACCATAGAGAGCCTCGAAGGGTGCCATTTTGATCGACGCATGCCAACTATTATTGTAAGCAAACTCGATCAACGGCAAGTGAAGCTCCCAATCATTACTCCAGTCTAAGGCACAAGCCCGCAACATATCCTCCAACGTCTGAATCGTCCTCTCTGTCTGACCGTCCGACTGAGGATGAAAGGAGGTGCTCAATCTCAACTCAGTACCCAGAGCCTGATGAACGGCCTGCCAAAAATGCGATACGAAACTCCGTAACATCCTTCTTCATGTTATTCCACGTCAAGCACCGTAATACAAACTCCGTAACATCCTTCTTCATGTTATTCCACCAAAAATTTCGCTTCAAGTCCTTGTACATCTTACTCGTCCCGGGGTGGATTGAGTAAGGCGTAGCATGGGCTTCTCGGAGGATTCTCTGTCTCAACTCTAAATCGTTCGGAACGCAAAGTCTGCCCTGAAATCTCAGAATACTATCCTCGTGTACCATAAAGCCAGGAGCTTTTCCTTTAATCACGTCTTCCTTCAGTTGGGAAATCATCGGGTCACTCCACTGCTTCCCTTTGATGTCGTCAACTAAGGACGAAGTAATTTCGAGAGTACACAACTATCCCTGTACTCGTTGAAACCAAATTTCTATCCCTTGCTCAATTAGATCTTGGACGAATTTTAAATGCAGGGCGTAAGAACTTGAGCATTTGAAGAGATGCCGATTTGCGGCTCGAGCATCCGCAACGACATTGGCTTTCCCGGTGGTAAAGAATTTCCAGTCATAATCCTTTATCAACTCTAGCCAACGTCTCTGTCTCATATTCAGCTCCTTCGGATGAAAATATATTTCGTGCTCTTGTGATCGGTATAAATCCGCACGGTGAACCATACAAATAATGCCGCCAAATCTTGAGTGCGAAGACAATTGCGGCCAATTCTAAATCGTGAGTAGGATAAATAATCACAAAAGTCTTTAATTGTCGATACGCAAAAGCTATCGTCTTATCATGCCGCATAAGCACACACCCAGCCTTGACCCGAAGCGTCACTATAAACCGCAAAGCCCTCGCTACCATGCGGTAAAGTTAAAATCGGCGCTGAAGTCAATCGTCTCTTGATTCATCGAAGCTCATTGTCTCTCATCCGTCCGGATAAACTTTTCGGTCTTAGGAGTAATTTTGTAAGCGGTCGAGCGAGTTTCGAGAACCCTCGACAAACCGACGTAATACCCGGCCAAGGCCCAAAAAGCTACGAACCTCTTTAACATTTTTAGGCGGTGCCCAATTTAGCACTTGCCTCGATCTTCTGGGTCTACACGAACCCCTTCGGCCGAAATCACATGGCCGAGAAACATAACTTCTTCCAACCAAAACTCACATTTCGAGAATTTTGCATAGAGGTGCTCGGTTCTCAAAATGTCTAAGACCAAACGCAAGTGCCGGGCATGTTCCTCCTTATCTCGAGAATAGATCAAGATGTCGTCAATAAAGACGACTACACACCTGTCGAGGTACTCGATGAATATTTTATTCATTAACTGCATGAATACTGCCGGCGCATTCGTCAACCCAAAAGGCATAACTACAAATTCATAATGCCCATATCTCGTCCGGAACGCCGTCTTCGGAACGTCGGACTCCCTCACCCTGAGTTGATAATACCCGGATCTTAAATCAATTTTCGAGAAAACTGCAGCCCCTTGCAATTGATCAAATAAGTCGTCTATACGAGGCAAATGATACTTGTTTTTGATGGTTACTTTATTCAGCTCACGGTAGTCGATGCACAAACGTAGTGAACCATCTTTCTTCCTCACGAAGAGAACAGGCGCGCCCCAAGGCGAAGCGCTCGGTCTGATGTACCCTTTTTCCAAAAGCTCTCCCAACCGAGTCTTCAATTCCTGCATCTCGGAAGGTGCCATCCGGTAAGGTGCTTTAGAGATCGGGGCCGCATCTGGCTCTAAGTCTACGGTAAATTCTATCTCTCGATCTGGTGGTAATCCCGGGAGGTCATCCGGGAATACATCGGGGTACTCACTAACAACCGGAATTGAAGAGAAAACGATTTCATTTCCTTCCGTTTTCAAGGCATAACACCAATAGCCCGCACAACCTTTATTCAAAAGTTTTACGGCCTTCATGGCACTGATAAGTAACTTGGATAGTCCCGACTTATGCCCCAAAAAGGAGTACTCAGATCCGTCTTTAGTCATCATTGTGATAACCTTAGTACGGTAGTTCATAATCGCTTGATGACTATCAAGCCAATCTTCGCCAAGGATCACGTCTTCGCCTTCCATATCAACTACAATTAAATTCGATAACCAATCCATATCGGATATAGTCACCGGAAAATCTCTAATTTCCCGGTTCCCCACGATTCTATCCCCGCTCGGCAGTCTCACGATGAAGGGATCGCAAACAGTTAGACAAGTTATATTCAAACGGCGTACACACTCCAAAGAAATAAAAGAATGTGTAGCACCCGAATCAAAAAGCACACGGACTGGATAAGATAAAATATGGATGGTACCTGAAGCCACCGCCGCGTCGGGCTCGTCTGTTCGACGCATCTCATAAACTCGTGGTTGTACCGAACCGACGCTAGAGTTCCCCCCTCCAGCGTTCTGACCCCGTCCGGCCCTGCCAAAATTCTCGAGGTTGACCGGTGAGGCGAAGCCCGAGTGTCCAAAGTCTGATTCGGCTCGGAACAATAAGTCGCTCTATGTCCCATCTGTCCGCACGTGTGACACTTCAACGGTGGAAAGTGGCATTCCAAATTAATGTGGCCTGAACGGCCACAATTATAGCAAGTCACCGCGCGATTTGAGGTACCCGAAGTGGGACGGTAACTCCTCTTCCCTTTATTAGAACGTGACGACTGTCCGGCAAAACGGTTAGTCGTCTGTGATTTCTGAAAGTTGCCACCCTTAGAGCCAGAAAAATTTCCCCCGACTTTCTGCTTCTTCGGTTCTTCAACGGTATCATTGTCGGGGCTCAACATATCATGGGCTAAAGCTCGTCACGATACTCTTTCAGTGTGGTACAAGCAAATCCGGCCATGTACCGCCGCAAGTCCAAATTCATCCGCATATCAAAATAACGGATCTTATCACGCTCGTTACCTACTTGATCCTTCACATGGATTAATTGTTGGTTATACTCCATGATCGCCTGCGAAACGGGAATATCTTGTGGTTTAGCCTCGAAGAAGGCTCGGATTCGGCTCTCTCGTACCGGCCAAGGACAAAACTCGGCCTCCAAGAGCTCCTTAAATTCATCCCATGAGGCAATACGATCATGTGGCTTGATGACCTTCCACCAAGTAGCGGCCTCCTTAGTGAGGAAATACTGAGCAATCGGTACTTTCCTCACCTCGGGGCAATCAACTGCCTCGAAAATCTTCTCCAATTCTGCTAACCAATCCTCCCACTTAACAGTGCATGGCACCGCCAAACTGTGGAGGGTGCATACGGATTACATTCTGAAGCAGGGCATCCGTATTTGGGTTCGGGTTATTCAGCTGAACAGTTTGGTCCAAAATAGTCATCTGAGTAGCCAATTGTTGAAGTGCATTCGCCACTCCAACGTCTGCGTTGTTCCCCTGACCATCTGACTGGTTGTGCTGACTCTCGGTGTTGGGATGCACCGAGTTCGACAAACTGGGGTTGGTCGACCCCGCAACTGAACTGATGGAAACGGCCGCGCCACGACCTCTTCCTCGCCCACGGCCACGACCATGGCCACTACCAGATGACATACTGAAGAACACACAAGTCACGTAAGCACAATTCAATCACGCGTCAACAAAGTGTCCGGTTCTCAAGAATACCGATAAAAAGGAAGCAAAACGAATAAGGAAACACCAGAAGAGTGAGAGGTCTTACAAGTACCGGTCGCACTGTGATGATGGCAGAGTAGTGATATTGTGGACAATTAACGACTCGATCGACCCAAAAGACCGACAGCCTAGGTATCCATAGACGTAAGCTCTGATACCATATTCTGTAACACCCCCAAGTTATTCAGGGATATTACAGCGCCGTAAGCCCCGCCGTGGGACCCACAAGGCTAAACATACGCGGAACCATAAATTTTGACCGATAAGGTCTACACACAATGGAATGAAAAACGATACAAAGGTATTCGAAATATAACCAATGTATTCACAAACATCACAACTCAATTCAATACTTCGGCAAACACAGGCCGGGACATCAAGGAAAAAGGAGAACAATACTCGAGTATTCAATAGCCAATCCAGTACAACAACACTGAACGGGAAACTCCAAACATAACTGGAAGAAAGACACAGTATCACGCTTGCCCACCATCTTTATGCCGACCCGATACCTGCCCATCCGCTCTCCTGGAACCTGAAATACATGAAACGTATTTCCCTCATAAAGGGGTTAGCCGTCGAATAGCTAGTGCAAGTATAACCATATGAAACATAATACTCCTCGACAATAAAGTAAATGTAATCCGTCAATTCATCAATTTAAGACTAGTATTCCGGAATGACTAAAATCTCAAGACGTATGTGAATGCCGTAGAAACGGTTCATTCATATCATACGCCGTTACATGTAGGAATGCCGTCAAAACGGTTCGTTCATTACATGCCAACATTATTTCATATGAATGCCGTAGAAACGGTTCGTTCATATCAACCATGGAATCGCACCAGAGGCTACGAAACCCTCAGAGGACCATAGGCCCGTCCCGGAGTGGCTAGAAATAATCATACCAACAATATTTCATACTTTCAAAGTCGAGAACGTACAATCATAAATGTATACTTGCCTTTGAGACATCGAGGGACGAACGGAAAAAGGGGGTATGAGATTGGTAGGTCCAAGAACGCGCTTCCGGCACCTAAACAATTCGCAAGGAATATGATAATCAATTATCCATATTCAAATTACATGAAGAAACCCCCGAAACCCGTCTACGATTCATAAAGATATACGGATAATCAACTAGAGGTTGGAAAATCGTCCAAATCTCATAAGTCCGAAAATGACATAATTCAACCCGAAAAATCGGAAGAAAACACTCATACGGTATAGATATATCAAAATATCAAGGTTCTCAAGCTTCAATCGGATAAAACGGACGAATCTACGAAAACCCCCAAAAACCAACACAAAATCAAAGTGTTCTTGAATAATCTTTCAATAATCCGATGAATACCCAATCATGTCCATAATCACGCCTATATCACATCCTACACCATGATTTTATCATCCAAAACGTCAAAACCCACACAAAATCGAGAAGTCAAGATGTCGAAGAAATTACCTCTTGAATATTCAAGCGCCATGATCCAAGGAATACGCGATAGATCGACTATCCGGGCTTCCCAACCGAGTGAAAGTGGTAAATCTTCAACACACAAGTGATAGATATGAAAAGAGTTCCTCCCTCAAACTCTCTCTCTCGCGATGGAAGAAGAAATGGAGGAAAATGGCTGAAATCTCGCTTAAAAAGCCGAATTATGCATTGACCGCATTGTGTGCCGCGACTCGGCATAGGTGTGCCGCGGCACAGCCTAAAATTGTTCCCGTGTTTCGGCGGTGTGCCGCGGCTCAGTGTGCCGCGGCACCGGGCTGAGCGGAGTTTGGCGAGGATGCAACACCGGTGTGCCGCGGCTCGGCATAGGTGTGCCGCGGTATTGGCTCAGCAGTGTGCATCGCCGCTTTGGCGTGTGCGCGGCACCGTGATCCGCTCCGCCAGGTTTAGGAAATATGTGTGCCGCGGCGCACACTCCTTGTGTCGCGGCTCACACCCCCTTCGGGTCCTAAAATGATGAAAAATGACCCGGAAAGAGAATAAAAGCAATATGATTCAATGTCTGGGCAACAATAACACGAAATAGAAGTACGGGAACCCCAAAACGGTGGTTCCAAGCAATGATTACAAGGGTTCGCTCAACAAATCACGATTCGAAGAACAAGAAGAGGTTTGAAATGACATGACTTTCGACAGGGTATTACATAGGAAGTGTACGAGCGAGTGAAAAATATTAATATGACACTTGGTAAGCGCAAAAGCCTGTTGAGGGAAGCTCATGGAAAAAGAGATCTATCTTTTTTGAGCTTCCGTACTGGAAAGAGCTTGAAGTGAAACACTGTATTGATGTGATGCATGTGGAGAAAAACGTTTGTGATAGTCTTATAGGAACACTTCTCAGCATACAATGGAAGACTAAGGATAACATGAATGCGCGAAAGGATATGGTTGATATGCGAATACAAAAGGAGTTAGCTCCATTACCGCGAGGTAAGAGAACTTATCTACCACCAGCTTGTCATACATTATCTAAAAAGGAGAAAAGAAGTTTTTGTGAGTGCTTACGTTGCAAAAAAGTTCCTCAAGGTTATTCTTCGAATGTTAAGAGGTTGGTGTCAATGAAGGACCTGAAATTGGTAGGCTTAAAGTCTCATGACCATCATGTGTTGATGCAACAACTTTTACCTGTGGCCATTCGAGGTATACTCCCAAAGAAATTAAGACGTACCATAAGTAGATTGTGTTTCTTCTTCAATGTTATTTGTATGAAGGTGATTGACCCTCGGGTATTGGATGATCTTGAGAATGAAGATGCAATTATTTTATGTCAGCTTGAAATGTATTTCCCACCTTCTTTTTTCGATATTATGGTACATTCAATCATTCATCTAGTGAGAGAGATACGATTTTGTGGACCTGTGCATTTACGATGGATGTATCCATTTGAGCGATACATGAAAATACTTAAGGGGTATGTGAAAAATCATCGTAGGCCGGAAGCCTCTATTGTTGAAAGATATGTTGCAGAAGAGGCTATTGAATTTTGTAACGAATATTTATCTGAAACGAAATCTGTTGGGATTCCTAAGTCTCGCCACGATGGTAGAGGTCTTGGAAAGGGAACACATGGGGGAAAAATGAAGAGTGTTGATTGTGAAGATATGCTACGAGCATATCTATACATCCTAACAAACACTCCTGAAGTTCAACCTTACTTAGATGCACATAAGGCACTCATAAAAGAACAAAATCCTCGAAAATCTGAAATGTGGTTGGTGAATGAGCATAACAAGACATTCTTATCTTGGTTCAAGGATCATGTTGCAAATGATCACTCAGTTCCGGATATAGTTACATGGTTAGCTGGTGGACTGAACTTTGATGTCATATGTTGGCGCGGATACGACATAAATGGCTATTCCTTCTACAAAGGACAAAGATGAGAAGAGTACTATGCAGAATAGTGGGATTACAATAGTGTCTGAATCAATGCATTTCTCTAGCACAAAATATAGAAACCCGTTGTGTGCAAATAGCTCTTATTTTGGAATTATTGAAGATATATGGGAGGTTGACTATATTAAATTTACCGTTCCTGATTTCAAATGTAAATGGGTTGATGGTAATAGCGGTGTGAAGGTAGATGAGTTAGGATTTACATTGCTTGACTTTACTAAAGTGGGCTACAAAAATGAGCCATTTGTCATGGCATGCCAAGTAAAGCAAGTATTTTTTGTCACCGACCCGAGTAACAAGAATTGGTCAGTTGTCCTTTAAAGTAAAAGGAAAATATATGGTGATGATACGGATGAAGAAGATATCTCTAAGATCACTTCATTTTCATCAAGGCTACCTGACGTAAATGAAGAAGATGAATTTGATTGTGTTCATGCCGCAAGAAACGATCATCGAGAAGGGATATGGGAGAACACACCAATTTATTAGCGCTGAAGTCCAGGGTTAGAAAGTACCTATGCAATCTTCGTAAGAACAAAATGTACAATTTACTTGAGAGACAGTCTTATGGAATATATTTCATGAGACGGAGTCCAAACTTTGGTTTTCTAGTTTGTTATTCAGTTTTTTTGGGTGTCAGTTTTTTTTTTTGTTTTTCTGTTTCACAAGGTTTTTTAGTTTTTAGTTCTTCGTGAGCAGGCAGGCGTCCTCCTTGTATTTCTTACATTTAGGTTTTGAAATATTTTGTCTTGGAGTTCAATTATAGTGTGGTGCAAGAATTCGGTAATTAGTACTCATTGTTTACTGCTAAATTTTAAGGAAATTAAAGAAAGTCTCTTGTTACGTGAAACACATTTACCGAACGTAACGGCAAGGGAGGCAATACTTAGACTATTGTAGTACATCATGACCCTTAGTTTCAGGTGACCAAATTATGTTGCTTCTAAGATGTTTATATATGGGAAGATTATTAGGATAAAGCTGATTAATGATACAATTATATTTCTAGTTATAAATTAGAGTAAAAATGCTTTTCTTCTTTATATGCGTTGATCATGTCTTCTAACACCTAGGTAAACTTGTCACTGGATATTAATAAATCTTAGAAAGTTCCAAGTATATCCTCAATAATATTAGATATTTACCTACATTTTATGATTTATGAGAACATCTAAAAAGAAAGTAACTTGACGGGGTGGCTTCTTTTTTTAAAGTCTACTCTTCTATGATAATAATCACTTAATCGTATTTGGTAATGGTAGGCAGTAGAGTTCACTGCGCTAACCTTTGTCATCGCACCTCTAAGACATCAATGTTTTCACTTAATTTAAGTCATTCTAGCTGTTTTATTTATCAGATTCATGTTAGCTGGCCTGATATCTTTGGCGTCACAACATTTTGGTACTTAGAAAGTACGTTGATTCTGTACAAAGTGGATCAATACTGGGATGAATGCATGGTTTCATTATCAATCAGCGTCTCCTTTTTTTCTTTAGGTTAGAGAAGATGGGTGCTTTACACGTGGGTAAAGTCCTTTTACTGGCAGTAAACTGCCAAGCATAGATGATTTTTTCCTATAAATTATGAACACGGATCGTGTTGCTGCCCAAAACAGATCACATAGCAGCATTTTGATCTAAAGTGACATTTCATGATGGTCCAGGCGAGTTCGAACATTAGTGCGCCAATTTAGAAAGCCTTTCAGAATATTACCAAAACAAACTTTGCACTCAATTTAAATTTGAAGACCAATGAGAAGAAAAATACAATTCAGCGTCCAATAAATCCTGAAAAACTATAATGTAATTCCAAATGTAATTTCCAAACCACGAAGGATCGGTGGCCGGACAAGTCCTACATGGGGTCAATAGCTAAAGCTCCTTTGGGAGAGTAAGCTTCGAGATTTATTCCATAAGAACATAATGTTCCTAATGTTATTGATATTTTGACACACCATTTTTTTTAAATAATTTATTTGTGGTTACTGGCCACCTGAAACTTCGCATGATAAATTTACTCGTGCATAATAATGCTAAATGGTTATTTTAGTTTCATGTTTGCCTCTTTCTTTTACTGAATGTACCGGCCTGACACTATTTTTGTCTAATTATGTTGTTGTTGACTGATGAAATTGTGTAGAATGGATTGTTAAGAATTAGTTGTTGTTGTTACTTTTAGTTGATGAATAAGGACGAGGCTGAGAAGTGGTTTCAGCAAGTGGTTCCACGACTGTTGAGGTTACCAGCATTGTTGGATTCCCACTATCAGAATGCAGTTTTCTTCAGTTCAACGGAATAACAACCTGTCTTAGATTGTTGAGATCACAACAGTGAGGCATTGTGTTTCTCAGTCAGGTACGTGTGTGTGTGGATTGTTGAAACATTGTGCAAACTTCTTCAAAGTTCATGAAATCCGATTAGTTGTGTATAATTATCAGTGCATCTGTATCTACATTAATAACTATTCTACAAATCTGTCTAGCACATTATTTAGCTAATTGTCTAGATTATTTTGCTGCTACTATAAATTGTAACCTGCACATTTCAAGCAAACTAGAGTTGAGAAATTAGAATTATTTCAGATAATACTATCTCCTCTCTAATAAGTGTTGAGTGTGTTTAAGTTCATTTCAGATTTATCTTCCAATATTTGGCCTGCAGCGTGGTGTTTCCAGCTGCAGATTAGAGTGTTCTAATTCCCTCAACTTCGCATCGGGCCAAGTTTTTGTGCTATGTGGTGATGAGAAAGTGATGAAAGTGTTTTAGATATCATTTGACTATTTGTTGGCTTTTTGAAATGGCATTGTGTAGATTAGAAATATCTATTCCTATATTGGATTTGAAGTTGGGGCTGTTTTGTAATATATATAAAATCGGTGTGTTTTGAAGTTGGGGCAGTTTTGAAGTTGGGGCTGTTTTGAATTTTGGGGCTCTTTTGAAGTTTGGGGCTGTTTTGTAATATATACCAAATTTCTAGAAATTGGGGCTGTTTTGTAATATATACAAAATCGGTCTATTTTGAAGTTTGGGGCTATTTTGAAGTTTGGGGCTGTTTTGTAATATATACAAAATTGCATTTTTCTTTTTACTTTTATTGTATATTTTATCCTATTGCCTTTTGCGTGTGGTGTATTTTTGACAGGGAGCTGTGCGCTGAGTCTACCTCTCCTCTGTTAGAGTAGCGTTCATCGAGAGTGCAGTTGCCAAAGTCCACTTAGGTAAATCTCATGTGAATTAAGCCATGGGCTCAGGTATGGTTTTGAGCTTTTTCGCATCATATTCCCAATTAAATACATCGATTACCTTAGAACGGTCAATCAATACACAATGATACAACGGATGAGAACTATCTTCAATAATCCCAATTCAATACCTCGATTAACTTAGAACGGTCAATCGATACACAATGATACAACGGATGGGAACTATCTTCGATAATCCCAATTAAATACATCGATTACCTTAGAACGGTCAATCGATAAACAAATGATACGGTAGAATAGATGTCCCGACGTCCTAAACCGACCACCGAAATATATATGATAAACAAATATATCAAACGCCTTCAATCGGCCAATGCAACATCATAGCAACAATTCCAATTCGATAATAACGTTCAACGATGCCTCAGAACGGCATTAACGTCAACAATAATAATCGATACATTGATACCGCGAACCGGCTATCGACAACATCAGTATCAACAAGAATCTCAATGCCTTAAACCGGGCGTTAACAAATAACAATAACATTTAACATAATTGCTGAAAGGTATTGCATCAAACGATTCCCGAATATCAACAAATCACGAAGAGACTAAGTCTCGAAATGATACAATACATTCATGCACATATATGATAACATTAATCTCATTGACCAGTACAAGTATAAAACTTGCCTCAAACCGAAGGCGAGAAAGTCCTTCCACGATCAACGTCCTGGCACGTAACGACGAACGGCGCCTCCCGACGATCACAAACACTCGAACAACCTTGAATGAAAATGATTCATTCAAAAACACAAATTCAATAGAAAACAACGACAATGACAAGGACCGATTCAAACACGAATCGATCACACCGCACGAACAAATATCATAGGTCTCAACTATGAATTCTAACATCCTCCAACACCTCGATGATCAATTAACATGATCATTACGTTCTTAACACTTGTGAAATCCATTCAACAAGATTCACTTAAGAGCAATCATCAAAACAAACATCTCAAAATGATAATATCATCAATATCATCAAATTGATCCTCCTACAATGATAATATTATCTATATTATCATTATCACCCCAAGAACATCATCAACTCAAAAATCATGATGTCTGAAACAAAAATCCTTCATCAATACATCATGAATTCGGATTAAACAACAAGATTTACTCAACCATTTTCAAATTATGATAATCACCTCCTAAATCATCATAAATCCTTAATAAAATGGTTAAAATCTTACAAGAACACCACCAACAACAATAATCATCTCAAGACTATGTTAATCATATAACAAGCTTAACATAATCCTTCCTAGACATGATTATAACCTCCAAACAATCTAAAACATCAAGAACATAATCATACTCAAGCTATACCATCATGTTCTTCATCAAAAGTTTATCAAAACTATGAATAATCATGATATACTCCAACATCAAACAATATCCGAAGAAAACAACAACAAAAACTTGAAAATCACTTGAAGAACAAGAGATTAGGGGAACTTACGAAAGAAGAACAAGAAGAACCCTCTAAACACCAAAGGAGTATCAACAAGCTTCCAACTTCAAGCTTCAATCCAAGCTAGGATGATCAAGATCGAGTTGGAAGGGGCTAAACATCAATAACAAGTCCAAACGGACGATTCTAGGGAGAGAAAAAGTGTTTTGGTTCGTGAGGAAATGAAATACGAATCCAAGATAAATAGACTGACAAGTCCATTACGTACGTTATACGCCCATGCTACCGTACGTAAGGGCCTTTACGTACGCTATGAAAAAACATTAACGTACGTAAAGCTAAATCCAGAACTAACTAGACTAAAATACGAAGGCCTTAACGTACGTAAACAAAAACATATTACATATGTTAACAAGACCTGCATTACGTACGTAGAGCTCACCTCTTAATGTACGTAAGGGTCCGTTGACTGCAATAGTGAGATCCGATCGGAAGATGCTCGGGACCCACCGGCCGAAAGTAACCACGAGGAAGGTTCCTGCCACCTACCAAGCATTACGTACGTAACCTTACAGGCATAACGTACGTAATGGCAACACGCTAGCGTACGTAATACTACACCCGTAGCATACGCTAAGGCTATGAACTTAGCCAAAAATCCAAACTCTCCAACCAACATTCAAACGACGAAACCAACCTGACGACAAGTATAATATTTCGATCCCGAAATATTCCAATACAATATTTATTGTATCAGTCCAAAACAACAATACTTGTATAGTTCCAAATGAATACATACAACTCAACAGTATCACAAAAAAAAAAAAAAATTCCCCCGGATATTACACATTCGATCTTCATATCTAAAAATACCGATAATTCAACATACGATCGTCTTGCTATGTTCTATTTATCAAAAGTTCTTCAAGAACGCTAAGTGATTCGAACTATGTTCATAGCCATCAAAACAACATAATCTGATATCCTTAAACATATAGATAATCATCCAACTCATAATCCAAGTCATGTATCATCATATTCTTCAACATACACTTCTCATAATATTAAGAATCGTATCAACACCACTATAATCATCATCATATGAATCAAATACAGATAACAATACCAAGAATCTGAAATCAATATGTAGAGTTCAACAACATACCTCAAGAACATGAAATACACAAGTAACCCCCTCCAGAATCATCCATCTCAAGCTCAAAATTCAAGCCCTTAAGCTCATAATCGACTTACAAGAACTGAAACCCCATCTCTGAGTGTTGAAGGCGAAAACCGAAATCAAGTTCTGAAGAAAAATGAAGTGAAGGGCATCCCACTTATAAAAACTCCCAGATCGTTACGTACGTAACATGCAATAGTTAACATATGTAACATACCTTTACGTACGTTATCTATCCTTGATAGCGTACATAATGCCGACCCAGAGGCTACTGTCTCAATTCGTTCAAAGCCTTACGTAAGTAATCCTTGCTCCATAGCGTACGTAATACGTACGTTGACTTGCTACAGTAAATGCTCATATTACGTACGTAATGAGCCCTGCATAGCGTACGTAATACATAGTTGACTTATCTTTTGGCATGCCAGCCGATACCTGGGCTCCACATGGCAGGTATTGTTTCCTCTGTCCGATTCCTCTCGTTACATACGTAATGCGCTCTATATAACGTACATTACGTCTTTGTCTTAGCGTACGTAAGCTCCTATGCTTAACGTACGCTACGCTTGACAAGTCCTCCCTGATCAGCCAACTATATCTCGCCTGATGCCTTAACGTACGTAACGACCTAATTTTAACGTACGTAACCGTTGGGGACTAACTTACGTAAGCTCATATGCTTAACATACGTTATGGCTTCTATACTTAGCCATTTACACTGATCTTGCTTGTCGTCTAAATATACCGAATACATCTACACAACATACTATATCCTGAAATGCAATTGTCGACCAAGTACGACATTTATACCAATACAGATGTCTCAGTCCTTCATTTATTTTATCCATACTGTACAAATTCCGCACTATACAACATAGCTCGGATAAAATAACGTTAAACAACAGTAGTAGAAATTCCGGATATTACATACTACACCACTTAAAATAAGTTTCGTCCTCAAAACTTGTAATCCGTCATAAAAGAAACAAACCGTTCAACCAAAATATCCTAAAATTATCACGACAATGATCAATCATTATCATTGACGAATAACCAAAATAGTATACCTACAAATGCGTAAAGTCGATGATCTCCTGAGATACTAGCAAGTGACTTCACTGTAAAGCCTCAATACGCTTACAATCACAATTCCATGAGTCTCAACAAAATATATCATCTTCAGATGAAATAATATATCCGTGTCAAATCCCGTCTGCCTGATCGCGCAATCAAGTCCCAATTCCGATAAAAACGAATAATACACGATACATCTGTAAAACAACTGCCACAACAATGACACAAATCCCTAAACATCGACACAAAATTTGAATGCTAATACGATCATTAACAATGATCAACCAACCAATTAGCCGAAAATACCATTGACATGATAAACTCCAATACGACCAATGAACTATCAATGATAATTGAGAATACCTTCACATGGTTAGCTCCAACACGATGAACACAGAACCACAGAGACAGATATACGGATGAATAAAATTCTCAAAACGTTACACAAATCACATATAGTGGATCTCAAAGAAACACACCCGACATGGTGAATCTACTCCTCGGCGTATGAACAACAAGCTGCAAACTGACGAACATACCCAAACATACATGGAGTGGGAATGACCAATCATTACCCAAATCAACCATCATGTGGTTACCATCCCCAAATCCACAGTTACAAATGAATCATTCAAAAATCACTATGGTAAAATCATGCTACTGCCATACCAATGGAATTACATAGCACATGTCCCGATTTCACAAAACCCGACGTTCCAAAATCACATCCTATACGTGAATCTACAACACGCAACATATTCCTCTTATTTGATCAACCGACCGGTCATCTCTGGATAGCCAAACTACTATACTATAGTTCGAATCTCTTTTCATCGTACCATACTGATGTATTATCCAGTACATGAGTCACACTCATAACTTCACCATGATATGCACTATGCACTAAATGCGTATGTATATCAATCACATTTTGAGAACCAGTTTGAAATCATATAATCTTGTCAAGAAGACAAATTTTCGAAATTTCTTTCAA
This sequence comes from Orobanche coerulescens, assembly GCA_033398695.1. NCBI lineage: Eukaryota > Viridiplantae > Streptophyta > Magnoliopsida > Lamiales > Orobanchaceae > Orobanche > Orobanche coerulescens. Next base: position 125,971,323 of record CM065811.1, on the reverse strand, counting down.
GAATTTCAAAACTCGAAACATAAATTTTCGTAAGACCACGAAATCAATTTTCGAAAAATTAAATCGGCTTGCTTACATCAAGTTCTCGATGACAATTCTTTTCGAATACCCACAATAAAATAAAATGGAATTATGGAAATGCTTAACTACATCCATACTCCTGTATACCAGTTCGGCTCATCACCAAATCCACTGACATTTCATCGGAAAACCACACGATAGAGTTGCAAAATATTAATGTATAGACTCCGATAAAAACTCTTTTTCCACATATGACTCGCAACCTCGACCATTATCCCATCCTGGATCACCTCAACTTATGCTATGATAAAACATTGAATAATCAACAAATCAAACACAGCGGAAGACTACCCGAGAAGTCTCATTTGAACAAATAAATCAAAACCCCGAAAGGTAGTAATAAAATGCATAAATGATTAGTAGAGTGTTTTACTGTAATACCCGTGATTTCGATTTCCAGTAATTTCTTTTTTTTTGGAGGAAGTCCGTTTTGACGACTCTCTCATGACCGTTTCGTCATTCGGAGAATGATTAATTCTGCACTTTTTGTCATCCGAGTTTGTTTCGGTGTCGTTTTGTTGAGTTCCGTGCTTTTTAGCGGTTTTTCCGCACTTGAGTTCGATTCTTGCGAATCTCGTCCGAAACTGTTGTTTCGACTTTCTCGTAAGTTCATTTAATGTTAATATTCATGTTGCGAGCTTTGGCTTGGTGTTTCGATCACGTATCGTGATTTTCGGGCGTTTTGGGCCATTTTCGTAATTTCCCAAAGTTTGGGGTAATTACTTTCCATTGTCGAATTTCGAGCCTTCGGGTGGTCGGAATCGTGTGTTCTCTTAGTGCTCGGATTCGTATTTGCGAGTACTTCGTAACCGTATCTTCGGTTCGTACTCAGGTTCGGGTTTCGGGGTCGTTCGGGCCGTCGGAGTTGGTCCCGGCCGAGTCATGGCCGGGCATCTTTGAGGCGAGCCGGCCAGCCGAGTAACGTCTGTAGTAATCGGCGATTACGTATGTAAGGCGATTACGTACGTAAGGCCCTGGCCGGTAACGTCATAACGCTTCCGGCATTTCCAGCGATGAGTTCGCCATGGCCGTTTACGTCGTAAGCCATGGCGATTACGTCGTAACCCGTGATCGGCCTATTTAAGGCCTGGCAGCGTTTTTCTTCAGCCATTTCTCACTTCCTTCCTTCCCTTCCGCGGCTGGAGCTGGGGTAATCATGTAGAGATGTTGTTGGACAATGAATACATGAAGTTTGGAGGTTCATATCATCAATCATCCGTCTTATAACATCCTCCGATCTACCGAATCAGGTCAGATTTCCTAGAAATCTAGTTTTGGGGAATTTGGGTGTTTTGGTTGTTTTCGTCCGATTAATCCGATTTAACTTAGGATTATGATGGATTGATGATTATTTAGATGTTTTATATCTTTTCCCTTGTTATTCCATGGTTGGATCGTATCGATTGGTTGTTTTGGTCGAGTTCTTGATCGACGCCTTGAAGGTGTCCGGTAGAATGTCATAGAGGGGTTTTCGGGCGTTCTACGATTATCCTTCCTCGTATGATTGTTTATTTATGGATTATATGTTGTTAGGGTCGAGTTTCTTGCGAAGAAACCAAGTTGAACCCTTCCGTTCGTTGTCGTTTTCCTTTTCGAAAACATCGGGCGTTTCGAAGCTTTCCGGTTGAGCCGTGTTCATCGGGATACTTGTGTGCCTATTTTGAGGCAAGTACCTTGTCCATATGATTCTTGTTTTGTGGATATGATAATTGGTGATCGTCTAAATGTGTTTGTGTGGTCGTTTGAATTGAACTTTCAAAAGATTCGACTAGCCTCGTTAAAGGCTCACTTTCAAAACGCGTGTGTTTTGTAAATTGTGTGGGTTGTAAGTGACTATGTGAATCCTATGGATATGTTTGGTGTTGATGTTGCGCTTGATAACACGTGTGTGCATATATTATCTCATTTTTGTGCGTTGTGATTTGACGATTATGTCGTGCTTTGTGTTTGTTGCCTTTGGTGGATTGTATGAATATCCTTGTTGTGACGTGTTAATTGTGTGAATGTATTTCGCTCACCTCGGGAGGGTCCGACGGGATCACGGAGGGAGTCCAATGGTATAGCCCTGGATTCACGAGTGCGGTTGTTTATTTGGTGAATGTATTTGCTCACCTCGGGAGGGTTCGACGGGGCCACGGAGGGAATTCCAATGGTATAGCCCTGGATTCACGAGTAAAACTTCACGAGTGCGTGTGTATGTTTGGTGAATGTATTTGCTCACCTCGGGAGGGTTCGACGGGGCCACGGAGGGAATTCCAATGGTATAGCCCTGGATTCACGAGTAAAACTTCACGAGTTGGTGTATATGGTTTCGAAAACGCATTCTGCTCACCTTGGGAGGGTCCGACGGGGCCACAAAGGGAATCCAATGGTATAGCCCTGGATTCACGAGTCGATGTTGTATTTTTGGTGACCAAGGTTTACGTATCTTGGGCGATTATCTTGTATTGATTTTATGTCCGCCGAGGACACGTGACGTGGGTTTTAACCGTGTGAATTGTTGTTGGTTTTCTAATTGCGAAAACAAAACCTTTGGTCTGTGACCCCTGTTGATTTTGGAAAGATAAGGATTCGGTAATCTTAAATTGTTTTCTATTAAAACTCTCGAGGGCATTTTAAATTGTTTCATAAATTGTTTCCCCTTTAATTATTGTTTTTCGATTTTTGGAATATCTACCCAAACTCTTGCCTCGGGAAGTACTTTTTGTTACGTTTGGATCTTTGTGGATTCCTGGTTATTGTTATTCGTGGAACTTGAATTACATGGCTCGTATTTGCACTTTGTATTTGCACTAGCAAAACAGTGGAGTTTTGCTAACCCCCGAGTATTCGGGGGGTGGATGTCTGTTTTTGCATTCAGGTTTTGGAGCATAACACGGGGTCGGCACGAAGGATGATGAAAGATGAACGATACTAATCACACTAGGATCCATTGATGTTGTATTGGTCTAGATGTATTTTCTTTTCCGCTGCAATATCTTTTCCCCGTTGTACGGGAGTTTATTGTATTTTGACCCCTGTGTGGGTATGTGTTTGTAATTGAGTTGTATATTTTTATTGAAAGACCAAATCGGTCTACTGAGACATTTTAGCCTTGAAGGCATTGTCGAGATGTTAAATGTTGTTACCAGCCTGGTAGATCCTCGAGGAGAGGGTCTACGGCGTGTAATATCCCTGAGTGGATTGGGGGTGTTACATAAATGGTATCAGAGCTTAGGTTGTGGAAACCTAGGCTGTCGGGTCAGTGGTGTCTATTGAGTTTTTGTCTCGTCGGATTTTGTCTGACTAAGTCGTGTCGCGACGCGTCGTCTGAGTTTGTTGGTCGTGATTAGTATCGTGGGCGATCATCATCTTCGTGCGACCTGTGGATGTAAGTCTCCCTTATTTGTGTTGAACCTCGTATGACACTAGCTATTTTTATGATTATTTGTTAAGTGACGGAATCCTCTTATGGATTTTGAGTTCTTGATACGTGACTATTTGACTCTCATATTTCGTTCGTATGAGGAGTATTGTTGCTGGACTGTGCATGTCGAACTGTATTTCTTTTATCCGCTGTGTGAGTTCTTTTGTAATGGATTTCGGTATTTTACCGACTGAGATTTATTTCGAAAACCAATTCCCTTAACCGAGTTTTTGGCATTATGGCCTTGATCATTTTGGCGAAATTCTTATGACGGAATTTAGTATTTTGTAAATGGATTTTGTGAGTTTTTGAAATATTACCGTCATCGGCCTTTTTGGTAGTTTATAAAAGGTTTTTAGCCTGGTGGGTTCTGGCGTGGGGCCCACGGCGTTATAATGTTCCGTGTAATTACCTGAAATTTTTGGGCATTCTAGCCCATTGAATTATTTTTCAAAACCTTGAGTATCTTAGAAAATTAAAATTCGAGATGTACTTTTAAAATGAATTATTTTCTCGTGGTACGTCCAAGGTGCCACAATATATTTCAAAATTCTTCTAACTCGAGGACCAAAATATTTTGAGATATTTTCAAATGTTTTATAAACACTTTTACTTAGACCCTAGGGTCGAATATTCCGAAAGTTCTTCACTAATAGAAGGTGTCCTCATTTTTGTTCAAACGCAAGATGATTTTCAAAGTCTCGAAAATGATGTTTGTCAACTTTTTGTAAAATGATACTCAAGATCAACTGGTGTTTCCAAACTGTTTTCAAAAGGTGGTTTTCGTTTTAAAACCCATCATTTCTTGCTTGTGGTCGGAGAAGGTGTGTATGATGTTGGTATTGTTGTTAAGGTGTTAGCCCTTCGAATTGTGATTGAATTAGTGGTGTGAGCGTTGAGTCGTTCGCCACGCATATGTTTTGTTAGCCCTTTGTGGGAGGTGTGATGACGATCTTTAATGTTGTCATTTCGCGGTGGCTTGCGTGTTATTGCACCTGTGTGAGCTGTTAAAGCTTGGGTTTGTACGTTTGCGTACATGTGTGATTGTTTCATGATGTTTGTAATTATGTGTTGGTTATTGTTCGGGCCGTTGAGGTCGCCGAACGATACCGTCGTTGCTGTAGTGTTTGTGTGTGTATTACTTTACGATGGTAATCGTTGTGTATGATATGTGTTATGATTCCTTGTTGTGCTGAGTTGGCATCTCCGGCTTGTTGTTTTGTGATGTTATGTTCCATTGTATCTAGCATTTGTATTTTCGGTATGCCGAGCTGAGACATTTCAACTGTTATGTGTCGGGGGAATGTATGTGCAATTTGTCCTTCTCGTCAGTAACACATTTCGAGTGTGGACTCGAGGGACATCGAATTCAGTTTTGCGAATTGGCTACCGAGACTTTCGGAGTTCGCGCTTCAGCACAGATATCAGAATCGGCTTTGAGAGGCCTTTGAAGGATGTTTCTGTCGATTGCCTGTTGTGTCGTCTCCTTGATTTCGTGTTGTGAGTTTTGGGAATGACACTTCTTTTAGAAGGGGTCGAATATAATACCCGTATTATTTTTGGCTTCTGCATTTTCTCTTTCTCAATTCTATCGACTCGCTCGTGTTCGTTGACACTTTCTGAACTTGTTCTGTATTTTGGTTTCATCGTTCGAACGAGCTGTGATCTTGTTTTGGGTCGATCTGGTTATCGCTGTGACTTTTTCGAGTTCGGTTCGATTCTTGTGAACCTTGTTCGGAAGTGACATCATCTGGTTTTACTAGTTCTCTTATTCGAAGTGGATTAGATTTTGAACTTCTATATTTTCGACTCTGTCGACTCGTTTATGTTCGTTAACATTTTCTGAGCTTGCCCTATCCGTTGCTTTTATTGATCGAACGAGTGTGGTGTTTCGAAATTACTCGTTTGTCGTTGTGACTTTTCAATTGCTATTCCCTTTCCTATGGAACTTATGTGAATCACATCTTGTTGATTTTACCGGATCATATATTATCTCGAGCCGAGACGCGAACCTCGGAGTTGTTGTTTGAATTTTATTGTTCTTCGTGATTCGAACATGATTGTTCGATTTTTGTTGTCTCGACCGTTGTGGTTCGATTGTTTGATTGTTCGGTTTTTGTTGATCTCGTCTCGTGATTGTTGAGCATTCAGACTCCTTCCTAATTTCCTTATATTCGGGAAATTTGTCTCGTTTTTGATCTTCCAACCCTTGAGCGGTGGAATTCCGTATTTCTTCAGCGATTGACTCGCGTTTTGATTGATGTACCGCTGGGTTGGTCAGTCGTATTGATTTTCGTTCGTTGTGTTTTGTGATTGTTCGGATAATCGACTTGGTTGTATTACCTGTTTTATGACGCTTGTCACTTGTTGGTTTTATTATTTCTCTATCGGTGGCGTTATGTTGGTCGTCGTGGAGCGTGTTTTCACGCCGTATGTTCCTTTGCATTTCTTGCAGCGTTTCGCCGTCGGGCGCGAGTTTTCGGTTTTTGGGTATCTCGTAGAGTTTTCCTGACAGTGGATATTGCTTCTCCCTACTTATTTTAAGTTTCGGGACGAACTTCTTTTAAGGAGGGTAGAATGTAATACCCGTGATTTCGATTTACGGTAATTTCTTTTTTTTTCGGCGGAAGTCCGTTTTGACGACTCTCTCATGACTGTTTCGTCATTCTGAGAATGATTAATTCTGCACTTTTTGTCATCCGAGTTCGTTTCGGTGTCGTTTTGTTGAGTTCCGTGCTTTTTAGCGGTTTTTCCGCACTTGAGTTTGATTCTTGCGAATCTCGTCCGAAACTGTTGTTTTGACTTTCTTGTAAGTTCATTTAATGTTAATATTCATGTTGCAAGCTTTGGCTTGGTGTTTCGATCACGTATCGTGATTTTCGGGCGTTTTGGGCCATTTTCGTAATTTCCCAAAGTTTGGGGTAATTACTTTCCATTGTCGAATTTCGAGCCTTCGGGTGGTCGGAATCGTGTGTTCTCTTAGTGCTCGGATTCGTCTTTGCGAGTACTTTGTAACTGTATCTTCGATTCGTACTCAAGTTCGGGTTTAGGGGTCGTTCGGGCCGTCGGAGTTGGTCCCGGCCGAGTCATGGTCGGGCATGCTGGGGCCAGGCCAGCCCTGGCCGAGTAACGTACGGTAGTAATCGGCAGTTACGTACGTAAGGCCCTGGCCGGTAACGTACGTAACGCTTCCGGCATTTCCAGGCAGTGAGTTCGGCCATGGCCGGTTACGTACGTAAGCCATGGCCGGTTACGTACGTAACCCGGCCGGCAGTCGGCCTATTTAAGGCCTGGCAGCGTTTTTCTTCAGCCATTTCTCACTTCTTTCCTTCCCTTCCGCGGCTGGAGCTGGGGTAATCATGTAGAGATGTTGTTGGACAATGAATACATGAAGTTTGGAGGTTCATATCATCAATCATCTGTCCTATAACATCCTCCGATCTACCGAATCAGGTCAGATTTCCTAGAAATCTAGTTTTGGGGAATTTGGGTGTTTTGGTTGTTTTCGTCCGATTAATGCGATTTAACTTAGGATTATGATGGATTGATGATTCACTAGTAGAATAAACATCAAAGACTTCGGTACGTCTCACTTCGGTAATCTATATTAGCAAAGTAAAAACAAACAACAACTTCGCTTTTCAATTTACTGAAGTCAAAAATCCACATAGACTTCAGTAAATGGTACCAAACAAAAAAGTAGGAGCTGTTAAAAATTTAAAGTTACAAAGACTTCGCTAATTTGATAATTACTGAAGTAAAAAGCGCAATAAATTTTTTTGATTAAAAATATATCCCATTAGTGAAGTCACGTATATCTTAACCGGATTTTACCCAAACCCTACTAGAACCGCCCTCAATCTCTCCCGGCTCTCATTTCTCTCTTCTTTCTTCTCTGGAGAAAGAAAGATGGAGACGGTCTCCCATGCCTAAATCATATGTAGTTCTCTGAAATCACGAGAAGAAAAGGGAAAGCGATTTCACTCCTTTCCTCTTCAGTTCCAAATGCGGCGAGAAAATCTGCAAGGCGGTTTGCAGCGCGAGGCACCCATCTCAATCAGATCGTCCAAGGCATCTTGATAAGCTCCTGGCACTCTCGAACTAGATCTACAAGGTAAGCTAGGGTTTCCACATCTCTTTGGATCATCTTTAAGCTCATCAATGAATCGACCTTCACCTCTAAATTCGGAATTCTTCTTTCCCACACAGCAGTTTTGTGGAGAAGATTGACAAAACTAAACTCAAGAAGAACAAATAAGTTTTGAGATTAATTATAGAATTTTACATTTTCTCTGATTTTCTGTAAACATAATTTTTCTTCCCCCCCTCCCAATTATATATCAATAAATTGCTGATGTGGCTTGCGGGGGTATTTTTGCTTAGGAAAATGTAGTTTTTTTTCTGGGGTTGGGGGGAGGTGGTGGTGGATGTAAAACTTTGCATAGAGGAGCGGAGAATTTAGAAAAAAATATTTAGATGGTAAAGTAGACGAAACCCCATACTGGGCGGGCGTTTTCTCTCCTTGTTTGAAAATGATATTTTGCCGCCTTCAATCTAATGAATCCCGAGATACTTGGGTCAGGCCTACTCGGTAAGATGATGTTCAATCCATATTAAGTCAACCTTGATAGAGGCAAAGCTACAAAATTTGCCACAATTACTTGCCGTGATGTCGATATCCTACTCACGATATTTAAATCCAAATGCTACTTTCTTGCTTGTTTGCTTTTTTGTTTTTGTCAATATATTATGTAGTGATTAGTTTTGCCATGTCTATGCCGCTTTTAGTCGGATATGATGCAAGAGAAGATTGCTTGATTATGACTTATCGCAGCAGAAAAAAGTCTTGAGGCGTAGGTACGAGTCACACGACTATATGTGAATTTCTGTCTTCGTTGTTCACTTGTTCTTTCTTTTCCTTTTCAATCTTGCCCGTTATGTGATGCTTTAATGATCTTTGCAGTATTATCTATTTGAGAAAGCAAAGGATGCCAACATGATTGGAATCTTGGTTGGAACACTTGGAGCGGGTAGCCTTTCTGTAAAATCTGTTTCTTGTATGGAGGAACTATTAAGTGTTATACTAGTCGACTTTTCAAATTGCGTATGTCTTTGAAGTAAAAAACTTAGCTGCTTACTAGTATAGTTCCAAAGACATCTTCACTTATACCATGATTTTTGGACATGCTTCCTTTTTTGGTTGCCCAACTACTCTGCACAAATCAGAATAACTTTACCTACATAGTTGCGTTGTTTTTAGATCTTAAAGATGGTTCAGGGCACCAATTGTTTGGTTAGGTGGTGAGATGTGTGGCCACCAAGGGAAATAATGCGTTTTGAGGTGGAGAAAATAAAGTTTTTTAAGAACACGTGATTCGAGGAACCTGTCCTGTTCCCACCACGTGGAGAGCAAACAAATATATAGTAACTAACTTGTGCATTGCTTTACTGCTGGTCTAAACTTACCATCTTATAATGCACATAACTTAAGTCTCTACCTACTTCGAAAGACTAAGTAAGAGTTATATGTTTCTATCTTTGGAGAATTGTTGTCCACGCTCTTTATTGTCTGAGAGATTAGGAATCTCACCTGTATATCTTATATTTAATTAGTGTTGAAAACCCCATTGCTGTTGCATTTTTTATTGAGTACGTGCCTTGGTGCCTATTGATTGGATTAAACAGCTGATGCGAGAGTCACGAAAACTCCGCCGCACGATGGGAATATAGCTCATCATCCATAACAGCCCCTTTTTGATGCAAATCTTTTAGATTTTAGGTTAATGTTAAGAATCTTGACGGTTCTGATTTTTTTGCTTGGGGCTTTCTTATGCTTGCCTCAAACTCAAAGTAGAAAGAGATAGATCGAAAAGAAAGTATAAACACTCCTTGTTTTTTGTTCATAATTTTGCGGCAAGTAAACCAAAATTCGACATAAATGGGATGTTTTTTACTCATTTATTTTCCCCTCCCCCCCCCCCATTTTTTCTTATTTTAGCTAGCAATTTTAGTAAGTAGCAATCTCCACCGTGTGTGTTTTTTTGATCCAACATTGTTTTGCCAATCTCGCTCGTGCTTCACCCCGGAAGCATTAGTTTCATCCTTTTAGGAGAACCTAGACAAATATGGGTAATAAATATTGCTGTAGTACAAAGAACCGTCTACCTGATGCATCATGGGCAATCAACTGGATAACTTTTGATGTAATACAAAGAACTGCTTCATCTGTGCGGTTTATCTTGCTCATATCTGCACTTTTTATTATATTTGGACTTCAAGTACCTGTCTTTGGTCACATTTTTTTTTCCTAATTATATACCAGGACATATTTGTGATTATGCAAGTTATGTTTTACATTATGCATCTTAGTGGTTTTTGGAGATCTGAATTATACTTCTCTTCATTTATAGGTGCCAAAGTTTCTAAGATATTACCTCTTATTGGATACAATGCATTTCTTTTCTCTTTTATCTTTTCTTTTGTAATTGGAAATTATGATTCATGGTCAATAAGTTGATTTTCGCCATTTTTAATGATCAAGGACATCACCCTAATATCATTTACTGATTTTCTTTTTTCTAAAATGTATGAAGGTGTTGGCGCTGCTCCCGCCATATGAAGGCAAGTCGGTTGCAGGAGCTGGTATTGGCCGTTTCACGGGTGAATTAGCTAAAAAGGCTAAAGAAGTTATAGCTTTAGACTTCATTGAAAGTGTTATAAAGAAGGTTCATAATCGAACATTTATTTCGGAGTTTAGTTAAGTAACACTGCTCTATGAATCTAATGCTTTTAGGATTTTCATTATTTTCTACCCTCGAATGAAGCCCTCAATGCACATCATAAAATGTCAAGTTTATGTGCGATGTAACATCCCTGCACTCGAACTTTTTCTGAAGGATCACTAGACGTGATATTTTCAAACTGGTTGTTGATGTATCTCTCAGACAAAGAGGTGAGATTCCTAATCTCCATTATATTTCATTTGATGATTTTTTTTCCTTTTCTGTTGGTTCCAGAAAACCCGTCATAATTCCTCTCCATCTGACAAGGTTAGAGGGTTAACATTTTCTTTTTCTATTGATCTGTTAATGTGTAAATGAATGATTTGTGCATTGACGTGCCTGTTTTGTTTATAGAAGGAAATCTTTACCAGCACCAAAGCAGGTCAGCGAGGTGGAAACAAGTGGCACTAAAAAGGTTTTGATGATTCCACAACTAATTTTATAATCATGAACTTCTGTTAATGTGTTGCGAGTATGACACGGTTCTATCACATGCTACTCCAGGACAATTCTGAGAACTCAGATAATTTTAGGGGCAAATATGGATTCCCTGGTGAGCTCTTCTGTTAGGGCATAATTCTCAACATTTTACTTCCGTATAGAATAAATAGTGAAGGTGATGCTAATTAGTGCTACTAAATTTTCTTGCTCTCCGTGAAGCCCGGTGTCATTTCAGTGAAGCCCAGTGTTAGGAAAAGTACTGTACCAAAACCAAGCACTTTGAGCAGCCGTTTTTGGGGAAATAGAGTTACTGATGACTTTGTAGTAATGTAAGTCATATAAGATGTCAGACTACTTTAGACATTTTGGTGGGACGTCTTCTATTTACTAGGAAAACATATTGCTTATTTCTGTTTGTATCTTCTCATCAACAATGCCTTGTATACACACTTACTCCTTGATGTTTATGGAAAAATAAGACATAAATCCAGAGATTATAGGATTGCTCATTACTTTCTCTTATGGTGATATGATATTGGATAATTTTGCGCATTTATCTCTTGGCCTGTAACTCCGCTATTTTAGTGGAGTATGTGTTCACCTAATTGAGAGTATTCTTGGGGCTAGTTTGTCTATTGATCAATAAATTCTTGGAACCCCTTCAAATTTTGGAAATTATTTCTTGATTTTCCATATGCAACCGAAAGTGATAGAACCAAGGAATGGGGTTTGAAGATTGTCAATTTTCGAAGAAAATTTCCCAGATTTTGTTTAAATGTGTCGGGTTTTTTTATTGGCATGTGTTGTTCCGACACTTATGTTCTCTTTTTAGTTTTGTTACATCTCATTGAGTTTGTTGTTCTTCCCAATTTCAGTTGTTTTTTTGGTAAACTAACATAAGATATGTCGCTGTGTTTTAAAGAACGGGGTTGAGGTTAAGCTCTAAAGGAATGCTTTAAGCGTGTTAGAACCTCCTACTGGAAACGAAGAAGATATCGATTTTGATTTTGATGATTCCACTAGTTGCTCTGATATTGGTGAAAAGGACCATCATCAATTTTGTAAGTTGTGTAGCACTGTGTTTTACTTAAAATATCACCACCAGACTCGATAACGTTTTTATGGATCTGTCTTCCGTCTTCTGTTTTTATGGATCCGACTAAATGTTGCAATGTTATATATTTGTTTTATATGATATCAGATATTTGTTGATGTTTTGTTCTAATATTAACAAATTTTTTGATAATTGGCAGAATGTGTTTGAATTAGCGCCACAAACTAAGAAGACAGTGTTGACTTCCGCGAAATATGGTGAATGTTTGGTTGATGTGCAGTCCATTATATAGACCTGCATGTGTCTCGTAGACATTGTGGAAGTTTATTTGATGTTGGCATATTATAGTTATTCCCAATGCAAACTTGTGAATCACGCGAATCTGAATATTTGGCATTTTTGTACGATAATCCGCCGTTTATATATGAAAGTATTGTTTATTACTATTATAAATGCTTATGATCTTATGTTATTGAATTGGGATCTTGTGAATTGAGTTTGTTGGATTTTTAATGAGGTTGATTGATATATTTGAGGTTGTGTTGTTGCAATCTTGTGAATTGAGGTTTTTTATTGGATGGATCATGTTCCTGTTAACATGAATTCTATATTTACAAATTGAAAAGAAATATGCAATGTGGTTATTTACTTCGGATAAAAAACGAAGTCAGAGATATATAATTAGCGACACAAAATAGAATAAGCGAAGTAAAAAGGAGTGTAATGCTTCGGCTAAACAGATAAAAGTGAAGTAAATGTGGTATCTTTAACTTCGTTGCCTATTAACAAGCGAAGTCGATAACATTATTTCACTTCATCTGTATATATTTTACTGAAGCGAATATGAAATATACACTTCAGCGATTATAAGATAAGTGAAGTGGAAGGACCTTTTTTACTTCGCAAACCCCCATATTCGGGTTCTAAAAACCGAGATAGACTTCGGTTATTACGATATTAGACTTCGCCTAATAAGCGAAGTCTAAAGTATACCTTTAACTACACGAACATAGACTTCGGTAATTATAACATTTTTACTTCAGATATTATCCGAAGTCTTTGACGTTTATTCTTATAGTGATTATTTAGATGTTTTATATCTTTTCCCTTGTTATTCCATGGTTGGATCGTATCGATTCGTTGTTTTGTCGAGTTCTTGATCGACGCCTTGAAGGTGTCTGGTAGAATGTCATAGAGGGGTTTTCGGACGTTCTACGATAATCCTTCCTCATATGATTGTTGATTTATGGATTATATGTTGTTAGGGTGGAGTTTCTTGCGAAGAAACCAAGTTGAACCCTTCCGTTCGTTGTCGTTTTCCTTTTCGAAAACATCGGGCGTTTCGAAGCTTTCCGGTTAAGCCGTGTTCGTCGGGATACTTGCGTGCCGATTTTGAGGCAAGTACCTTGTCCATATGATTCTTGTTTTGTGGATATGATAATTGGTGATCGTCTAAATGTGTTTGTGTGGTCGTTTGAATTGAACTTTCAAAAGATTCGACTAGCCTCGTTAAAGGCTCACTTTCAAAACGCGTGTGTTTTGTAAATTGTGTGGGTTGTAAGTGACTATGTGAATCCTATGGATATGTTTGGTGTTGATGTTGCGCTTGATAACACGTGTGTGCATATATTATCTCATTTTTGTGCATTGTGATTTGACGATTATGTCGTGCTTTGTGTTTGTTCCCTTTGGTGGATTGTATGAATATCCTTGTTGTGACGTGTTAATTGTGTGAATGTATTTCGCTCACCTCGGGAGGGTCCGACGGGATCACGGAGGGAGTCCAATGGTATAGCCCTGGATTCACGAGTGCGGTTGTTTGTTTGGTGAATGTATTTGCTCACCGCGGGAGGGTTCGACGGGGCCACGGAGGGAATTCTAATGGTATAGCCCTGGATTCACGAGTAAAACTTCACGAGTGTGTGTGTATGTTTGGTGAATGTATTTGCTCACCTCGGGAGGGTTCGACGGGGCCACGGAGGGAATTCCAATGGTATAGCCCTGGATTCACGAGTAAAACTTCACGAGTTGGTGTATATGGTTTCGAAAACGCATTCTGCTCACCTTGGGAGGGTCCGACGGGGCCACGAAGGGAATCCAATGGTATAGCCCTGGATTCACGAGTCGATGTTGTATATTTGGTGACCAAGGTTTACGTATCTTGGGCGATTATATTGTATTGATTTTATGTCCGCCGAGGACACGTGACGTGGGTTTTAACCGTGTGAATTGTTGTTGGTTTTCTAATTGCGAAAACAAAACCTTTGGGCTGTGACCCCTGTTGATTTTGGAAAGATAAGGATTCGGTAATCTTAAATTGTTTTCTATTAAAACTCTCGAGGGCATTTTAAACTGTTTCATAAATTGTTTCCCCTTTAATTATTGTTTTTCGGTTTTGGGAATATCTACCCAAACTCTTGCCTCGGGAAGTACTTTTTGTTACGTTTGGATCTTTGTGGATTCCTGGTTATTGTTATTCGTGGAACTTGAATTACATGGCTCGTATTTGCACTTTGTATTTGCACTAGCAAAACAGTGGAGTTTTGCTAACCCCCGAGTATTCGGGGGGTGGATGTCTGTTTTTGCATTCAGGTTTTGGAGCATAACACGGGGTCAGCACGAAGGATGATGAAAGATGAACGATACTAATCACACGAGGATCCATTGATGTTGTATTGGTCTAGATGTATTTTCTTTTCCGCTGCAGTATCTTTTCCCCGTTGTACGGGAGTTTATTGTATTTTGACCCCTGCGTGGGTATGTGTTTGTAATTGAGTTGTATATTTTTATTGAAAGACCAAATCGGTCTACTGAGACATTTTAGCCTTGAAGGCATTGTCGAGATGTTAAATGTTGTTACCAGCCTGGTAGATCCTCGAGGAGAGGGTCTACGGCGTGTAATATCCCTGAGTGGATTGGGGGTGTTACATTTACAAATCTCGTGAGTTTTAAAAAACAAAAAAGCCTTTTAGAAACATTAGGGTCTCAACCCAAAAATTATTTTCTGTAAAACATCCGTAAAACATTCATTTTGAAAAGTATCATTTTCAAATGTTAAAAAATAGTTTCATATATCTCAAAATGAACTAACATGAATACATGTTTTTCTCATCAATCCCCAATCTTTCTCCCAAATGCACAACTCCATTCCAAAATTTAACCAACATATTGATTTCCAAAATCATAGCTTCTCAAGATCATCAATCCTGTCCCAAATATGTCACCTCATACTGTGACGCATAATATCTTTCTGAATCTCAAATCATATCAACTTAGAACGGCAATAAGTCTCAATGCAATTCAAAAATCTAAATACTTACAGATCGTGAAGCCGACGATTCCCCGTGATACTGGCACATGTCTCAACTCTAGAAAAATACTCGACACAGATATTTTCAAAACACACATTTTGCAAACTCAGTTCAACTCGAGAACATAGTACATCTCTATCCGGAGAAACATGTTAATACCATTTGGAAAAGTTTACAACAACCCCAGTACCACACTCGTAAATCACATAACGCACAATCCCTAGTGAACGACAAAAACCTAGGGCTATGATATTCGTCAATTGACAACTCGAATGACGTGATAAAAACATGACTGAACTCGACCCAACTGCCTAGGTTTTCTCAACCGAAGCTCCGATACCATATTCTGTAACACCCCCACAAGGTTCGCAAACATTTACAAACGCCCAAGAGGATAACGACGGTACTGTTGTGCGGCGATTTATACGCCTTGACGGCGATCGGCATAAGGGCCGAGCGACCGAAGACAGCATCAAATAAATCCAAGGTGGACTTGCCAAGCGAAGAGTCCAGACCGAAATCAGGTACCGAGTGATTGACGTCCGGGGAGATCGCCTTTTGGCATCTAAAGATCGACTCTGGTGCCCGACCAAGGACGACCGTCCTATGCCACGTATAAGGCCATCATCCGTCAAGTCTACGAAGACTGGATCATGGAGCAAGCACCCACGTGCAAGATCCGCGAATGGCGCCACAGAATAAGGATCGTTGACTCCAGCCCATCAGCAGCCGTCAGTGACAAGGACGGCCTCACCTACCGACAGACCCACCGAAAGGTCCTAGGTGGGGCCTCCCAAGACAACGACATAGACGCGTGTCGGATTCTCATTGGTTTGCACATCCGGCTGCCAGCAACTGCTGCGGACTTTAAGGAGACCAACCCATGTGCTAAAGACGATCGCCCGCTTATTATAATACAGTAGAGGCGATCGCCCAGTGACTCCCAGTCCTATAAATAGAGAGCCTCCAGCAACTGAAAAAGGGTTCACAAGTTCACAGGTTCAGAAGTTCATACTTTGAGAGGTTCACAATTACAGAAATTATTTCATACGAGAGTTCAACTAATTCACACAGTGAGAGACCGTCGATTTCTCACAGTTAACACAGCACTCCATCGTTGTTACAAGAACTCACAGAGCATCAACTCTGGTTCTTTCGGCAATCTTCAGCACTCAAGAGCTAAGATAACTAGGGTCTTCACACTGATTGTAATTGTACTCTAACATTAATATTTGTACTCTCAAGTATTCGTATTAATAATATCTCGCGAGATGATTCAAGCCCGGGACTAACAACCCCGGCAAATCTTGTGTTATTTATTTCCCCACGGTCGTGTTCTCGCATTTTGTTTTTTACTCGTCCATTCCAGCATATCATCTCCGGATAATATTTTGGGTAACAACAGGTACTATCTTTTAAAAAACATTCGAAGACTTTATAAAATCTATTTATCAAAATCGTCGTAAAATCTCATTTGAAACTACAAGGCCCAAAATGCTAAAACTCAATAGTTTAAAAACATATGTTAAGCTATCGCTTACACATACCGACAAAATAGCTTATAAATCCATTTCCAAAGTAACTCAAATTGCCAAAAACCAAACGGTCATTTAAGAGATACTCACGCAGCGGAAAGGACAACAATTAAAAATACTCTAGCAGCGGAATACAACATATAATCAGAATACTTGATTCACAAACACATGCCATAGCCAGTATCCTCTGGGAGGCTCATATCTTCATCACGACCGCTACAAGCTTGATGACCAAAGAACCTAAAAAGGAAGCCCACGATGGGGTCACTCATAATATCCAACAATGATAACAATCACATCGCGTCAATGATTACATACCAATGAAAATACTAATAAGAATACGACCAATGTAATATTACCGTCGTAACTTTACCTGTAATACCCGGTTGTGAATTCATTATTATCATTCAGTAATTGTCACTCAGAAATTTTTTCACTCTTTAATTATCAGTCATCATTCATGTTCATTCAATTGTGTTCATCGTTCGGCGTATCTTTAAGCCGTGTATCAGTTATCATTTGTTGTTTAACCTTATTTGGGAATCGAGAAGAGAATATTATCATGATCGTTGTAATTGCTCAGTAACTTGATGTTGATGTTGGAGTTCATATCATTTCAAAATTTCACTTTCTTGTTCGGTTCATGCAATTTGGACTAACTCTCGTAATCACTGCTCGGAACTGCCGTTTTGGGGTTCCCAAAATTCCATTTCGTGTTATTATTCCCAAGTATTGAGTTCTATTACGTTTATTCTATTCCCGAGTCATTTTTCTTCACTTTTTGGGCACAAGTAATGTGCGCCGCGGCACAGGGGAGTGTGCGCCGCGGCACACACTTCTTGCAGGTCCAGCCTGGTGCGGCTGTACCGCGCACCGCGGCCCACTACTGGACGGGCCGTGGCACCAACTGGGGGCTGCTCGAATTTATTTCGGACGCGAGCCGCAGCACACTCAGTCCGGGATGCGGCACGCGAATCAGATTACCCTTTTTCAGCAGAATTTTGAGGAGAAAAGCTCATTTCATCCTCTTTCTCATTCCTCTTCTCCTTGGGCGACTTTTAGGCGAATTTTGGGAGATTTATTGTAATGCCCCGGTCTTTTATATGCATGAATTATTATGACCTCAAGTGAGACATTAGAGTTTTGCATTCACAAATAATAAAATTCTGACTAATGGAGTAAGTTTAGAACTATTTACACGTTTTTAATTCAAAAATCGGACGTTCGATTATTTGGTTGGGTTTGCCTTCCGAATTTGATTTTTATGTTTCGATAGACAGAATCGTGATTCCGTCGACTTCTATATACACTACTTTTACGTTACGAGTACGATTTTCAAAAGTTTACTTTTTGAGTTTTCGGGTATATTTTATGTCGAGTCGTTTTATCAAATAATTCGTGTTCCGTAAATCACGAAACTTTTCTCCGACTTTAAGCTGTAAGTGCGACACGATAATTTAAGTATATGTCATACATTTAATACCCGAGTAATTTTATCTGTGGAGGAGCGAAACGTAAAATATTCTTCGACCGATTTATGACGACGTCTAGGGTAAACCTAGTATATAAAGGTAAATCACCTCCCTTTCTTTCTCCTCCTCACTTCATCTTCTTCCCTCTTCTTCTCTACTTCAGACCCCCCTCCCCCTCACCATTGACGAACACCATTGTTCTTCATTAAAAACTCAAGTTAGATGCTCACTTTGTGTTCCAAACCTGAATCCAAGTTCATATTCAAGTAAGTTACCTCATTCTTTTCATTTCTACCTAAGTAAAAATAGGTTTGGACCACTTTAAAATTTGGAAAATATATGAAGAGTTTAGGTTTAATATTATAATATTTTGTATGTTGTTCTTAAGTTGATTTTAAGGTTCTTGAAGTGATTAGAAGAAGTTGTAATCATGTCTTGATTTTCTTCATGTTGGCCGAAAAATTTAGGGTTTCATAACCTAATCATGTGTTGTTTTTCTTATAATTTTCTTACACAATATTTTGTTATATGATGATATGATGCTAAGATGAATTTATGGGATTTTTATAAAATGTTTGGTGTTTTGAAAGCAAGAAAGAATCATGCTTAGTTCTTGATATGTTGTTGTATGTTCAAAAGTGACTTGATAATTTTAATGAGGTATGAAAGGAGTACATGATATATTTTTGTTAGATTCTTATAAAATGCTTTTGAAAATCTATTTGAAAACAAGAACATGAAGTTAGATTTATAAAGTTGGAAGATGTGTTGGTAATATTTGATGTAGTTAAGGAGCATGTTATGTATTGAGGATTTTAAAGTAATGTTTAGGTCATTTGTATGTTAGGATCAAGACTTTGATTATCAACACGAGTGTATATTAAGTGTGTTGTTTGATGTTAATGATGTTTGAATGTTAATGTTGGAAAAATAAGAATGAGTAAGTAGTCATTTTGCAAAAGAAAAGATTTTGAAATGGAGTTCGTAATGTCGAGGAGCATGCTTGTATGTCGACTCCTATATGTGTTATAAGTATGATATGTATGATTAGAGTTTACATGTTTAGGGTTTTCGTTGCTAGAAACGAGCTCTAGGTTAATATGATGTTTTTCCCATTTTCGTCGGAAGTTGGCAGTTTCGTCACACTTCACGGAAACGACCATAACTTTCTCCACGTTTCATATTTTTGAAATTTGTAAAATTTATTTGAAACTAGACTTCAATGGCTTTCTAATGGTATAAGATTCAATATCTAGGTCTTATTTGCATTAACAAAATGCTTATTCTTTCCATACTTCATCCACATTATTTTATGATTATGATTAAGTGTTTTATGTTGGTTTTCGAACCAAAGAATGTGTAACAGAATCGAGTATCGGTTACCGTTGTTAGTGTGTATATATATATATATATATATGTGTGTGTGTGTGTGTGTGTGTGTGTGTTACCTTATTTGTAACATTCTGTATCAATCTCCTTGGCCAAGCAATGAACTGGTTCGGCGCTTCCGCCACAACACTGACCTCATCCGTCGGGCATGGCACTCGTGCATCTCCCACTACAACAAGTACCACCACCACCCTATCCTCATCCCCATTCATTTGTCGGTGGTGTATGGTTGGCCTCAAGTTGTGGATGCGAGCATATGCAACTAGTCGCATTCAAGGATCCTCCGCATATAACTCATACTCGTCGTTATCTTCGTTGTGAGTACCTTCTGATATCGGACCTGGAGCGCAACTCCCTTTTGTGCTCTGGACTGCTGGAGAGCTTAGTATACCTTCCCCATGTGAGCCTATCATCATCATTACCTCTGCTTTCATTTGTTCATTCATCTTTTCCCAATCTTTCTGTAATTCTTGTTGTGTTTGTTGCTTCATTTGCTCAATGATGACATCCAACTCCTCTCGTGACACCATTCCTGAACCTCTAGATTGGTGTAGCCTACCGAAATAGTCCTTAATGCCAACTCCCTTCCCAACACCTCTTACACGACCAGGGTGTTCCGGCTTTCCTATTGCAACTGCAAGTATGTCGTTCCTCCCACTAGGCGTGAAGCTACCCTAGGAGCACTGCTCTTCTAAAGAGTCCAATGCAGAAAACATTAAAACAATCATTGTACGTGATGGATTACAGGAAAGTTCAAGTATTTTTTGAAAAGTATTTAAATAATATATCGTAGGAGGGTTAATCTTTAATATAGTATTTTTAGTCCTCTGCTCAATATTTAAAGTATTTTTTAATATTTATGTTAGCTAAATATAGTAAAATCAATACTTACAATCTTATCACAAACAACACGAGCATCCTCATTTACGAACTTTCCTTCAGGGTTAATGCGTGCTCTCTTCCAAGTCTCATGACGAGAGGGAGGAGATAGGGGGGAGAGAATAATAGATAGATCCAACGTAGCCTCTTCGCTCGCCCTAAATTTCTCATCAATTATTTTTTTCTTCAAATTCTTGTAGCCTCCACGAGATAATCTGTGTAGACACTGAGTACTTGCCCCGAGTCCTTCGAGAACGATCTCAATGTCTAAACCATCACGAACCATTATTCTCAATACTCGACGGTCCAAAGTATTACGGATTGCAGATAATTCATATCTTCGTCTTTATCACAATATATCCTCGATATAGAAGTATACCAATAACAAAAGTAAATAATATACATTATGATTTAGATTCCCAAAACTCGAATATGATTTATAATCCCAAATCTCATGTGATTACGATTATAAACATTGCTATACGAATTTTAAACGAATGAAACGGGAACCATTCATTAAATACTATAAACTGAGCAAGTAATAACTTACCTCGATAGTGATACAACGACGAGGAAGCTGTTACCGAATCTATTGCCATCATCAACAAATTCCTCGGTCCCGACCAAAGCAATTCACGAACATCCTCGAACTCGACCGCAACACACGGTTATAATCACCGATCAATATTCTCAACCTATTACAGTAATCGATAAACAACAAGTTCGACAACAATCAACAATCGATAAGACCAATTCACAAGCCCAACGGCTCAACAATATCTCGGTTAACCACTAGTATGATCAAACCAAGTTAAACGATCACAAATTCATAACCGAAACAGAATATACTACCCTGCCTGTTGACTTAGCGCACGTTAATTACTTAACGTAGTGTGCGCTAATCGAGATAGTTCCCATCCGTTGTATCATTGTATATCGATTGACCGTTCTAAGTTAATCGAGGTATTGAATTGGGATTATCGAAGATAGTTCCCATCCGTTGTATCATTGTGTATCGATTGACCGTTCTAAGTTAATCGAGGTATTGAATTGGGATTATCGAAGATAGTTCACATCTATTATATCATTGTGTATCGATTGACCGTTCTAAGTTAATCGAGGTATTGAATTGGGATTATCGAAGATAGTTCCTATCCGTTGTATCAGTGTGTATCGATTGACCGTTCTAAGTTAATTGAGGTATTGAATTGGGATTATCAAAGATAGTTCATTTCCATTGTATCATTGTGATCGATTGGCCATTCCAACGCAGTCGAGGTATTTGAATTGGGACCGCCGAGGACGGTGCCCATCCGTGAGTTATTGTTGTCGTGTTGGCCGATTCAAGGCAGCACGCTATTATTCTTATGAAGTTGGTAATCTTGGGATCGTTAGTGTGGTGATTAATTGTGTTTTGGAGGCTAGTCTCGGCTAGTGCTCGATGGGTAAGCTTGGGGCTTGAACCTTCGCGGTTGGTTTCCCAAAACCTACAGTTCAGTAGGTCACGGTCATGTTAATGATCTCATTATGGGTAAGCTTGGGGCTTGAACCTTCGCGGTTGGTTTCCCAACACCTACAGTTCAGTAGGTCACGGTCACTAGGTGATCTCATTATGGGTAAATATGAAGCTTGAACCTTCGCGGTTGGTTTCCCAGCACCTGTAATTCAGCAGGTCACGGTCATTGGATGATCTCATTGTGATACGGCTTCATGCCGTGGCTTTGGCCCTCATTGTGATACGGCTTCGTGTCGTGGCTTCGGCCCTCATTGATACAACTTCGGGCTGTTTTCGCTTCGGGCCACTGTGGTGATTGACAGCTTCGGCTGAGTGACATCCAGGGTATCATGATATTTTGGCAGCTTCGGCTGAGGGCTTTCAGGCCATTGTGATGTATCGGTATTTCCGTTGGAGCCTTCGGGCATTGTGATTCTTATTTATTTCAGTGTTGGTTTGGTTTACCTTCGGCTGATGTATTGTTGTGTTCTGTATTGATGATTCGCCGTTGGGAACTTGTGTTCTAACCTGTTGAGCACGTATTGATCGTATGCCATGGGCATAGTATTTCACGAATGCTCGATTCTTACTTTGGGTTGTGAGCATCTCGTATTACCATTACTATACTGTTCATTCTGCCCTTTGGATGCATATCATTTTGTACATGTATTTGATATTCATTATCTGGATGACTGACCCCGTGGGGGCGGAACATGTTTTCATGTTTTAGGTGTTTGCGAGGAGAGAGTTGAGACACAGGGGCATGACGGTGGCGACAAGGCATTCGAGCTATACTAGTCTGAGATGTTTTGGTGTTCATGTCGGTCAGACATTTTGGAGTACTCCAGTTTTGTATGTTATTGTCATTTTGTATTATCCGAGAAAGGCTCGTGGATGTCATTGTATTTTATTTAGGCCATGTAGGCCCACTGTTGTCATTGAAATTCCATATCGGAATATTATGTTGAATGTCTGTGTAGGGATTGTGGTTCCCCCTTTGGTCAGTTAGTTGTATTTTTGGTCCTGTTAGCCTGGTGGATCTCCTGGTGTGGGGTGCACGGCAATGTAATGACCCAATGGGATTTGGGGGTGTTACAGAAGATGGTATCAGAGAATTGGGTTGTGAGATACCCTGATATGTGAGTTATGTGGCTCTACTGACGCGGTAGTAGTGAACTGTCAGGTCATGACAATCTGGACAGTTGGGTTTTGTGAGTCGTGGTAGTTGGACGACTGTATGAGTCATTCTTTCATCGAGTCGTCGTCAGTGAAGACTAGTATCGCAAGACCTCGAAGCTTCGTATGACCTGTGTAAGGACTCGATTCTCTTGTATGTTCATACATTCATTATGCCATTGACATTACATGTTTTGTTGAAATTTGTAGGTAACTTTTGTTTTACGATTCATTCATGATTATTTGTTTTGGAGCCTGTGGGCTCAGTATTGGCTATAATTAACATGTTTGAGGTGACTATTTATCTATTGAGTATGTGTACTCGTGTTTGGCTAATGACTTAGCATTGTGGATTGGCCGTTTGGGCATAGTTAAGCTTTGTTCATAATCGAATGTTATTCCTTCAGTATGGAAAGAGAAATCCGAGGATGTGGCAGAGGGGGTAAAGGCTGCAGAGCAGGCCGAAACCCAGAACCTCATGTTTATACGCGTACGGATGCCGAGATGGATCAGAATTTGGCCGGAGATGTGACTTATGCGACTGGTTCTCCTTTGGGACATTATACTCGAGGAGTTGATCGGACTGACATCGACCCTTTCTTGCTTATGAGGGGCATGATGGCCCAGATGACTCACATGACACAGATAATGGAGACCATGCAGACCTCAGTGGTTCATGGTCCACCGCAGCAGGGATCCCAGGTGCCGTTCTATGGACAGGTTGGGAGAGTGAGTCAGATTATCGGCGATATCACTCGTCAGAGGCCGCCTACTTTTGAGGGTTCGTCGGAACTAGCTGATATTGTTCATTGGCTTGAACACTTTGATAAACTCTTCGACATGGTTCAGTGTCCGGAATAGAGTAAGGTGGCAGTAGCGGCTTACTATTTGAGTAAAGGCATTTATTCTTGGTGGCTTTCTGTGAAACCCACCGATCGTGATTGTGCTTGGAGTGAGTTTAAGACTCTTATGTTAGAGAGGTATTATCCGGATCCACTTCATGAAGCCAAGTTGTCAGAGGTTTTGAACCCCGAATCCATCGAGGACGAGGGTGTTATTGTTATCGTTGAGAAGTTTCAAGGACTTCTTCAATTTGCTTCTTTTGTTATCCGTACTAAGGCGGATAAGATCAAGTATTTTAGCAAGAGGCTAAACCCGCAGCTGAGGATGCAGTTGTTTAACCATAATTGTAACTCACTTGGCGAATTCATCGAGAAGGCTCTTGGAGCAGAGCTTTTGATCAAGGATCTTGCTCGGAAAGAACCTTCAGCTTCTTCGGGTGGGAGGACTAGGATGCCGATATGTTCAGAGGGACATCGGGCTCCGACGTCCAAGAGGTCGTATTCTAGTCGTCTTCGTGCTGGGAAAGCATCTTCTTATTAGGCGACAAGTTCGACAGTTGTTTGTTTTAACTGTGATACAATAGGACATCGCAGTACTCGGTGCTCGATGCAGTCTATTACTTGTTTTCTGTGTGGGAGGTAGGGACACCTTCAAAAATACTGCAGGGGTTCTAGTGCCAGTAGATCTCAAGGGAGCTCACGGGCCTCGAGAGATTTTGTTGCTTCAGTCCATACTCCATCCAAGGGGTCATATCGAGCTTCGGGAGCCAGAGGTATGGACACTCGAGGAGAAGTGGCGAGCTCAGATTTGGGTCTTCCCCGAGTCGATGAGATCGAGGAGTTCGATGACCTGGAGAGTGTTGATTTCGGATACATTTGAGATGTAACCTTGATTTGTTTTTCCTTTGTTTTTCGGACTCATGTTTGACTCGGTCTGTATTTTAGTATTGTGGTTGCGAACCATTTATGGTTGATCTATCTTGTAATGATTGTATCTGAAAATCTTGAGATTTGAGGTCGTGTGATGTGTTTTTCCTTCCTTTTGGTGTTGTACCCAAGATTTTGTAATAATCTGGGTAATTGTTCATTTCAATTCGAGACGCCGAGTCGTGAGGATTTGGATGTGCGGTTGATATGGTCCCGAGGACTACGTGTGTGTTGTTATTTTCTTTTGTGATGTAAGGCAATGATTACTTGAGCGTTCGTTGCCGATGAGAACGAGGGAGTGTACACCGATGAGCGTAGACATGTACAATGGGCGGCACCCGTGGGGTGTGTACGCCGGTGTTACGAGTCTTGCGGGTGGTGCGACTTCCTGGCTGGTCTCTGACGGAGGAGTCATGATTCGACTAATCTCGCACTTGGCTGAGTGTTTGTATCACTTTATTCTTCACCGTGTTCCAGCAGAGGAGACGCAGGGACCCGAGGGGTTGGCCCAGTTAGTCAGATAGAGTTGCTTATATTGAGGGGTTTTCCTGGGGATGTTGTTTTCAGATCCTGAAGGATAGTTTGTACCCCGTATTTTGCACCCTGAGTTTCGGGGACGAAACTCTTTTTAAGAGGGGGAGTATGTAATATACGGGGGTAATTTTTTTTTGTGATACTATTGAGTTGTACGTATTCATTTGGAACTGTACAAGTATTGTTGTTTTAGACTGATACAACGAATATTGTATTGGAATATTCCGGGATCGAAATATTATACTTGTCGTCAGGTTGGTTTCGTCGTTTGAATGTTGGTTGGAGAGTTTGGATTTTTGGCTAAGTTCATAGCCTTAGCGTATGCTACGGGTGTAGTATTACGTACGCTAGCGTGTTGCCATTACGTACGTTATGCCTGTAAGGTTACGTACGTAATGCTTGGTAGGTGGTAGGAACCTTCCTCGTGGTTACTTTCGGCCGGTGGGTCCCGAGCATCTTCCGATAGGATCTCACTATTGCAGTCAACGGACCCTTACGTACGTTAAGAGGTGAGCTCTACGTACGTAATGCAGGTCTTGTTAACGTACGTAATATGTTTTTGTTTACATACGTTAAGGCCTTCGTATTTTAGTCCAGTTAGTTCTGGATTTAGCTTTACGTACGTTAATGTTTTTACATAGCGTACGTAAAGGCCCTTACGTACGTTAGCATGGGCGTATAACGTACGTAATGGACTTGTCAGTCTATTTATCTTGGTTTCGTATTTGATTTCCTCATGAACCAAAACACTTTTTCTCTCCCTAGAATCGTCCGTTTGGACTTGTTATTGATGTTTAGCCCCTTCCAACTCGATCTTGATCATCCTAGCTTGGATTGAAGATTGAAGTTGGAAGCTTGTTGATACTCCTTTAGTGTTTGGAGGGTTCTTCTTGTTCTTCTTTTGTAAGTTCCCCTAATCTCTTGTTCTTCAAGTTATTTTCGAGTTTTTGTTGTTGTTTTCTTCGGATATTGTTTGATTGTTGGAGTATATCATGATTATTCATAGTTTTGATAAACTTTTGATGAAGAACATGATGGTATAGCTTGAGTATGATTATGTTCTTGATGTTTTAGATTGTTTGGAGGTTATAATCATGTCTAGAAAGGATTATGTTAAGCTTGTTATATGATTAACATAGTCTTGAGATGATTATTGTTGTTGGTGGTGTTCTTGTAAGATTTTAACCAATAGTAAGGATTTATGATGATTTAGGAGGTGATTATCATAATTTGAAAATGGTTGAGTGAATCTTGTTGTTTAATCCGAATTCATGATGTATTGATGAAGGATTTTTGTTTCAGACATCATGATTTTTGAGTTGATGATGTTCTTGGGGTGATAATGATAATATAGATAATATTATCATTGTAGGAGGATCAATTTGATGATATTGGTGATATTATCATTTTGAGATGTTTGGTTTGATGATTGTTCTTAAGTGAATCTTGTTGAATGGATTTCACAAGTGTTAAGAACGTAATGATCATGTTAATTGATCATCGAGGTGTTAGAGGATGTTAGAATTCATAGTTGATAACTATGATATTCGTTCGTGCGGTGTGATCGATTCGTGTTTGAATCGGGCCTTGTCCTTGTCGTTGTTTTCTATTGATTTTGTGTTTTTGAATGAATCGTTTTCATTCAAGGTTGTTCGAGTGTTTGTGATCGTCGGGAGGCGCCGTTCGTCGTTACGTACCAGGACGTTGATCGTGGAAGGACTTTCTCGCCTTCAGTTTGAGGCATGTTTTATACTTGTACGGGTCAATGAGATTAATGTTATCATATATGTGTATGAATGTATTGTATCATTTCGAGACTTAGTCTCTTCGTGATTTGTTGATATTCGGGAATTGTTTGATGCAATACCTTTCGGCAATTATGCTAAATGTTATTGTTATTTGTTAACGGCCGGTTTAAGGCATTGAGATTCTTGTTGATACTGATGTTGTCGATAGCCGGTTCGCGGTATCAATGTATCGATTATTATTGTTGACGTTAATGCCATTCTGAGGCATCGTTGAATCGTTATTATCGAATTGGAACTGTTGCTATGATGTCGCATTGGCCGATTGAAGGCGTTTGATATATTCGTTTATCATATCTATTTCGGTGTTCGGTTTAGGACGTCGGGACATCTATTCTACCGTATCATTTGTTTATCGATTGACCGTTCTAAGGTAATCGATTTATTTAATTGGGATTATCGAAGATAGTTCCCATCCGTTGTATCATTGTGTATCGATTGACCGTTCTAAGTTAATCGAGGTATTGAATTGGGATTATCGAAGATAGTTCCCATCCGTTGTATCATTGTGTATCGATTGACCGTTCTAAGGTAATCGATGTATTTAATTGGGATTATCGAAGATAGTTCCCATCCGTTGTATCATTGTGTATCGATTGACTGTTCTAAGTTAATCGAGGTATTGAATTGGGATTATCGAAGATAGTTCCCATCCGTTGTATCATTGTGTATCAATTGACCGTTCTAAGTTAATCGAGGTATTGAATTGGGATTATCGAAGATAGTTCCCATCCGTTGTATCATTGTGTATCGATTGACCGTTCTAAGTTAATCGAGGTATTGAATTAGGATTATCGAAGATAGTTCCCATCCGTTGTATCATTGTGTATCGATTGACCGTTCTAATTTAATTGAGGTATTGAATTGGGATTATCGAAGATAGTTCCTATCCGTTGTATCATTGTGATCGATTGGCCATTCCAAGGCAGTCGAGGTATTTGAATTGGGACCGCCGAGGAAGGTGCCCATCCGTGAGTTATTGTTGTCGTGTTGTCCGATTCAAGGCAGCACGCTATTATTCTTGTGAAGTTGGTAATCTTGGGATCGTTACTGTGGTGATTAATTGTGTTTTGGAGGCTAGTCTCGGCTAGTTCTTGATGGGTAAGCTTGGGGCTTGAACCTTCGCGGTTGGTTTCCCAACACCTACAGTTCCGTAGGTCACGGTCATGTTAAAGATCTCATTATGGGTAAGCTTGGGGTTTGAACATTCGCGGTTGGTTTCCCAACACCTACAGTTCAGTAGGTCACGGTCATGTTAATGATCTTATTATGGGTAAGCTTGGGGCTTGAACCTTCGCGGTTGGTTTCCCAACACCTATAGTTCAGTAGGTCACGGTCACTGGGTGATCTCATTATGGGTAAGTCTGGGGCTTGAACCTTCGCGGTTGGTTTCCAAAGACTGCAGCTCAAAGAGTCACGGTCATTGGATGATCTCATTGTGATACGGCTTCGTGCCGTGGCTTCGGCCCTCATTGATACAGCTTCGGGATGTTTTGACTCCGGGCCACTGTGGTGATTGACAGCTTCGGCTGAGTGACATCCAGGGTATCGTGATATTTTGGCAGCTTCGGCTGAGGGCTTTCAGGCCATTATGATGTATCGATATTTCCGTTGGAGCCTTCGGGCATTGTGATTCTTATTTATTTTAGCGTTGGTTTGGTTTACCTTCGGGTGATGTATTGTTGTGTTCTGTATTGATGATTCGCCGTTGGGCACTTGTGTTCTAACCTGTTGAGCAGGTATTGATCGTATGCCATGGGCATAGTATTTCACGAATGGTAGATTCTTACTTTGGGTTGTGAGCATCTCGTATTACCATTACTATACTGTTCATTATGCCCTTTGGATGCATATCATGTTGTACATGTATTTGATAATCATTATCTGGATGACTGACCCCGTGGGGGCGGACGATGTTTTCATGTTTTAGGTGTTTGCGAGGAGAGAGTTGGGACACAGGGGCATGACGATGGCGACGAGGCATTCGAGCGATACTAGTCCGAGATGTTTTGGTGTTCATGTCGGTCAGACAGTTTGGAGTACTCCAGTTTTGTTAGTTATTGTCATTTTGTATTATACGAGCAAGACTCGTGGATGTCATTGTATTTTATTTAGGCCATGTAGACCCACTGTTGTCATTGAAATTCCATATCAGAATATTATGTTGAATGTCAGTGTAGGGATTGTGGTTCCCCTTTTGGTCAGTTAGTTGTATTTTTGGTCGTGTTAGCCTGGTGGATCTCCTGGTGTGGGGTCCACGGCACTGTAATGACCCAATGGGATTTGAGGGTGTTATAGAATGTTCGTTAAGTTATGTTAATCATAGTTGTAGAATTCGTACGTTCTTGATGAAATACGAATCATGATAAACAATTTGGAATCCGGAAAGATTGTGATCGATCATTGAATATGATTCCCTTTACATTCGTATCCATAATCGTATTGTGGTTGTGAATTCATAATTATTTGAGTTGAATTGTTCGGACTTGCGGTTAATTGAGATATTATAAGATCGTTGGGTTTGCTGATCGGTTAGATTGATTGTTAATAACGATTATCGGATTTCGGTTCATATTATGGATCTGAGTTCGTAATGGTTTGAGTTATACTATTTCGTTTTGTATATGATCGAGGAATTATTGAGCCGTTGAGTTTGATTTATTGTTTGCATCGGGTATTGATTATTATCAAATGTGTGTTAATTGATTACTTCAATAGGTTGTGATCATTGATGGTTGGTTATAATCGTCGACTAGAATTATATGTTGCGGTCGAGTTCGAGTATGTTCGCGAATTGCATTGGTTAGGACCGAGGAGCTCGTAGACGAAGGTAAGGAATTGGTAGCGACTTCATCATCGTCGTGTAGGTATTGAGGCAAGTTATTACTTGCTCAGTTTATAATATTTAATGAATGGTTTTCATTTCATTCGTTTATAATTCGTATAGCAACGATTATAATTGTGAACACAGGAGATTTGGGATTGTAAGTTGTTTTCGGATTTTGGGAATTTAAATCATAATGTATATGATTTACTTTTGTTATTGGTATACTTGGGTATCGAGGATACATTGTGATAAAGATGAAGATATGAATTATCTATCGTTCTTGACATTTTGGACCGTCGAATATTGAGGATAATGGTTGGTGATGGTTTAGACATCGAGATTGCTCTCGAAGGACTTGGGTCAAGTACTCTAATCATTTTTGTCATTTTGTGTCGATCATATTGTGATAAATTGTGCATTGTTGTTGTCATGCATTTGTGTATTGTTGTTAATATGCATTTGTGCATTGTTGTCATATGTCCACCATGCGTTGGTCCGACGGGATCATCATGGGATATCTATAGCTGTGTGTGCTGGATCGTTGGACAGTTATTTCCACTATGCGTTGGTCTGACGGGATCATCATGGGATATCTATGCTGTGTGCACTAGATCGTTGGATTACCATGTGTGGATTACCATGTGTTGTTGTGCATATGTATATTATGGGTTATCCACCTTGCGTTGGTCTTTCAGGATCATCTTGGGATCTATTGTGTGTGCACTGGATCATCGGATTTCAATAAGTATACATTGTTGTTGTTATCGTGGGCATATTGATGTCGTCATGTGAGTATGCATTTGTAGGTCTTGTGTTAGGACCATGTCCGTATGTGGTATTGATCTGATCTCGGATTAGACTGACATGATTGTCGTGGAATTATATATCTTGAGGTATGTTATGTATTTCTTTTGGTATTTGTCTTTTAATGGACAATCGATTATCGTGTTGGGATTTGATGATGTTATCCGATGGATTGAATTGGTTAGAGTTGGTAATTTTCCGTATCATGAGTTAGTGATGATATTTTCAGAATCTTGAGTATTGTTTGAGGTAGAGTATAGATGTTATGTTTGTGTTTATTGGTTAATCGAGATTACGAGATGTGCAATATGATAAGGGTTATTTTGATTAGGATTATTACGAGTTGGTAATGTAACACCCCCGAGATATTCGAAGAATATCACAGCGCCGTGAATCCCGACCTGGGACCCACTAGGCTTATCTTACTCACAACGTATCAAATTTGACAAAATCCACTTGGGAATCAATAAATTCGATACGAACAAGGAAATTCAACCACGGACAAACAATACCATGAATAAATACAAGGCATTGTACGAAAATGGAAAAGGACTTTCCTAAAGTACTCGAGTACCATTTATTATTACAGGATAAAATAGACCGAAGAGAACAACGACCAAACAAAATGGAACACAACTAGCCACAGTATCACGCCTCGCCATCCTCATCGTATCGTCCCGGTGCTCGCTCGTATGGATCCTTAGTACCTGAAAAACACAAAAGTAATTTTCCCCAAACGAGAGGGGTTAAGGCAAGTATTACAAGTGAAATGTCAAGTCTTATACATAAAAGTATATGCACCAATTCAAAGCCATGATAATGATCTTCCGGAAAATACAATTATCCAAACATATTTTAAAGTGATGATATCTCCTGATTAACCGTGGACTCGACAATGCGCGAATCCCTCCTCGACCCCGTTGGATCATCTCGGAGTGGCTAACCCAAATGTTCACGGAACCGACATAAGCGGAACCCTCCTCGACCCCGTGGGGTCCTCTCGGAGTGAACGAAAGCAACTCTCACAATCACATGCATTACTTTTCACATTTAAGAACATAACTTTCACAAGAATCACTTGCCTGGAATCGAGAGAAAAGGGTACGAACGACAAGGTACCAAGATTGAAGGATTCGACAACTCCGAACCTAGACAAGTCCATAATTCAATTATCAAAACCCCATCGGTATGAAAATAAGTTTGAATCACTCGAATTTACTACCCCGATACATGTGTTCCGGGAATAATTCTCTTAGATAGTGAATCGCAAGTCAAATATCCCAAATATTCAAGAACTACGGAAATATACCAATAAATCCGTAGGAAAACATGTATCTAGATAACTCGTAATCGGTATACTCTAACATAACAACAAGCTGGATCGAAGAGATAGGATGGAAAATTTCCAAATCCCGAAAATCTAGGGTTGTGAGAAGTTTACCTTGATTTGGAGCGGTGGAGAGTATTAAACGTTGATAAATCCGAACTAGTAACTCAAAGATGTTGCTAGATAATTTCAGATCGAAGAACTCTTCACAAATTGTCCGGAATAGCCCGAAATCGTCCAAGGAGGTGAAGGAAGGAAGAAATGACTATTTGGGAACGGAGATGTCATATTTATACTAAATAAGAACTAGCGTGCGCTAGTCATGAAAAATAGCGCGCGCTATCGGACTCACCAGGCAGTCCAATAGCCTCTGCCAGCTTCGTTAGCGTACGCTAACACCTGCTAATAACGTGCGCTAGAGACTTCAATTAGTGTGCGCTAATTCTTTCTGATAGCATGCGCTACCTGGTAGTCAGTGCCCAGTCCATAACCTACTGTCCCCAGCTCTTCTCTCTTTAGCGCATGTTACTCTAGTAACGTGGCGTGCGCTACCACTAAAATCTAGCGTACGCTACCAGTCACACCTAGCGTACGCTAGGAATTCCCTTTTGCAGTCCAGTAGCTACTGGACTGTCTGCCTCTAATACATTAGTAGCGTGCGCTAATTATAACGGATAGCGTGTGCTACCCTCACTAAATTAGCGTGCGCTACAAGGTGTGCGTAGCGTGCGTTACCCTTTACACAAAGGTAGTATAATCGCATCAAGGATCCGAAAACAGCGACGATCCGAACAAGAAAAAGGGGGGTAAATCCAATTGACAAGAGTTCCGAGATTAATATAAGCTTACTAAACACTTACACGAGTGTAAAAATTACAAAGCACAAGAGTAGAAGATTTTCAAAAAGTACAGGTATTACATCCTCCCACTCTAAAATAAAGTTTCGTCCCAAAACTTAAGAAATGAATAACTCTGGATATCTAGTGCGCATGCCATCTTCGGTTTCCCACGTTGCTTCCTCAACTCCGTGTCGTGACCCCTGAACTTTAACCAACGGTATGGTTTTGTGCCGGAGTTATTTTACTCGATGCTCTAGTACTTTCACTGGTTTCTCTTCAAATGTGACATCCTCTGCGATCTCGATGTCCCTGTAATCAATGATATGACTTGGGTCAGGGACATACCTCCTCAGTTGGGAAACATGGAACAGACTGTGAACATGGCTAAGGGCTGGAGGTAAAGCCAACCGATAGGCCAGTTCCCCAACTCTGTCGAGAATCTCAAATGGTCCAATATATCTCGGACTAAGTTTGTTCCTTTTCCCGAACCTGAAGACTCCTCTAATCGGTGATACTTTGAGTAGGACATGATCTCCCACATCAAATTCCAAGGGCCAACGACGATTGTCAGCGTAGGATTTTTGTCGACTCTGAGTGGTTAACAATCGGTCTCGGATGATGGAAATCTTCTCTTTGGTTTCCATCAACATATCGGGTTCCATCCCGACTAAATCTGAAGCTTCATCCCAACAAAGTGGAGATCTACACCGCCTACCAGACAATGCCTCAACAGATGCCATCTTGATCGATGCGTGCCAGCTATTATTGTAAGTGAACTCGATCAAAGGTAGGTGTATTTCCCAATCGGTACTCCAGTCCAGGGCACACGCCCTCAGCATATCTTCCAATGTCTGGATCGTCCGTCGCCTCGACTGGCTTGACTGTGGGTGGAAAGAAGTACTCAACCTCAACTCGGTGCCCAAGGCTTGATGGACCGCCTTCCAAAAATGCGACACGAAACGACCATCATGATCGGAAACAATAGACTTTGGCGTACCATGTAATCTCACGATCTCCGATATAAAAATCCGGGACAATCGCTCCGGTCCCCACGTGTCCTTAATGCCAATAAAATGTGCCGACTTAGTCAATCGGTCAACAACAACCCAAATCATATTCATCCCCATCTTAGTCCTCGGCATCCCGGTGATGAAATCCATGGTAATATCCTCCCATTTCCATTCGGGAATAGGGAGAGGTTTCAATGACCCACCTGGCCCATTGATGCTCAATTTTGACTTGTTGACATGTCAAACACCTTGACACAAACTCGGTGACATCTCTCTTCATATTATTCCACCAAAAACTCCTTTTAAGATCCTTGTACATCTTACTCGTCCCAGGATGGATCGAGTAAGGTGTAGCATGGGCTTCTCGGAGTATTCTTTGTCTCAGCTCCGAGTCATTCGGAACACAAAGCCTACCTTGAAATTTCAAAATGCCATCCTCGTGGATCATAAAACCAGGGGCTTTACCTTTTTCCACATCCGCCTTCAGTTGGACAAGCATTGGGTCACTCTCCTGTTTTTCCCCGACGTCGTCGATCAAGGACGGAATAGCCTCAAGTGTACACATCTGACCCTGAACCCGTTGGATCCATACTTCGACTCCCTGCTCAATTAACTCCCGTCTAATCTTAACTTGAGGCGTAAGGACCTCAAGCATCTGAAGAGATATCGACTTCCGTCTCAACGCATCAGCTACAACGTTAGCCTTCCTGGATGGTAAAGGATTTCCAGATCATAATCCTTTATCATCTCTAACCAACGTCATTGTCTCATATTCAGCTTCTTTTGGCTAAAATATACTTTAGGCTCTTGTGGTCGGTATAAATTCGACATGAAGAACCGTACAAATAGTGACGCCAGATTTTCAATGCAAACACTACAGCAGCTAATTCCAAATCATGGGTAGGATAATTCAGTTCATACAGTTTAAGTTGCCGTGAAGCATAGGCAATCGTCTTATCATGCTGCAAGAGTACGCACCCAAGTCCTTGTCCTGATGCATCACAATAAACCGAATACCCACCGATTCCCTGAGGCAGGGCTAAAACTGGCGCGGTAGTTAGACGCCTTTTCAGCTCTTCGAAACTCTGTTGTCTCTCTTCATTCCATTCGAACCTTTCGGACTTCTGGAGTAATTGAGTAAGTGGTCGGGCAAGTTTGGAGAACCCCTCGACAAACCTCCGGTAGTATCCGGCCAGACCCAAAAAGCTACGAACTTCCTTCACGTTCCTGGGCGGAGCCCAATCTAACACTGCCTCAATTTTCTAGGGATCTACCCGAACCCCTTCTGCTGAAATCACATGTCCGAGAAACATGACTTCCTTCACCCAGAATTCACACTTACAAAACTTTGCATAGAGGTACTGAGTCCTCAAAATCTCCAACACCAATCGTAAATGTCGAGCGTGTTCCTCTTCATCTCGAGAGTAGACCAAAATATCATCGATAAAAACGACTACACAATTATCAAGATGCTCAATAAATATTTTATTCATCACTTGCATAAATATCGCCGGTGAGTTGGTTAACCCAAAAGGCATAACCACAAACTCATAGTGCCCATACCTCGTACGGAAAGCGGTCTTAGGAACGTCGGATTCCTTAATGCGAAGTTGATAGTAACCGGACCTCAAATCAATTTTCGAGAACACCGCGGCTCCCTGCAATTGATCAAACAAATCATCGATACGCGGAAAGGGTATTTATTCTTAATGGTCACTTTGTTCAGTTCTCGATAATCAATACACAAACGTAGTGAACCATCTTTCTTCCTTACGAACAAGACCGGTGCACCCCATGGCGAGGCACTGGGTCTAATATACCCTTTATCCAACAATTCTCCCAGTTGTTTCTTCAAATCTTGCATTTCTGAAGGTGCCATACGATACGGTTCCTTAGAAATCGGGGTTGCTCCCGACTCCAAATCAATTATAAATTCAACTTCCCGCCCCGGTGGTAGTCCCGATAATTCGTCTGGGAAAACATCCGGAAAATCACTTACAACAGGAATAGAGGGAAGTTCAACTTTCCCATCTTCGACTTTCATGGCATAACACCAATACCCAACAAAGCCCTTTCTAATAAGTTTTGTCACCTTCAAGGCACTAATCAAAAATTCCTGACATCCCCTCTTGTACCCCGCAAAATGATGTTCGGTACCGTATTTGGCTAACATTGATATGATCTTCGTGCGATAATTCATTACCGCACCGTGTCTATCGAGCCAATCGTCACAGAGGATTAGATCTTCATCAACAATGTCTACGACTATCAAATTCGAAAACCACCCTCTCTCAGCGATTAACACCGGACAATCTCTAACTTCCTTGTCCCCCATGATTCTATCACCACTGGGCAACTTAACCACAAAGGACTCACAAGGAGACAAGCCCTCAATATTCAATCGACGCACACAATCCAAAGAGATGAACGAATGAGAAGCACCGGAATCAAAAAGTACTCTAACTGGATGAGACAAAAGAGAAATGATACCTGTCGCCACGGTAGCCTCTGTATATCCAGTTTTCCTCATCTCATAGACACTAGGTTGCATCGAACCAGCACTGGGGGCTCCCCCTCTAACAGACTGACCATGGCCTCTGCCTCGACCGTAACTCTGGGATGGCTGACCCGTAGATGACTTCTGATTAACACTCGGTTCTCCAGGCGTAGGAGCTGAAGCCTGAGTTCCAAGTGGATTTTCTTCTTCCGTACAGTACATGGCTCTATGGCCTTCCTGGCCGCAATTAAAACACTTCAATGGGGGTAGACCACAATCACGATTAAGATGGCCCTATTGGCCACAATTAAAACATGTCACAACCCAGTTGGACACACTAGCACCAGCTCTGAAATTCCATTTACCTCCCGATGCACGGGAAGACCCCTTGGTTGGATAACTTGCCGATTGTGATCCCCGCTGGTTGCCACCTCTACCGCTAGAAAAATTTCCAGTGGTCTTCTGCTTCTTACTCTCACTTGTCGTTTCGGTAGTAGTGAAGGACATATCATAGGCTAGTGCCCTATCTTGATACTCCTTCAATGTGGTGCAAGCGAAGCCCGACATATAGTGCCAAACTTTTGGCTTCATTCGCATGTCAAAGTGACGGATTCTATCTCTCTCTTCCTTCACTTGATTTTTCACATGGTTGAGTTGACGGTTGTATTCAATGATTGCTTGAGATATAGGGACATCCTGGGGTTTAGCTTCGTAAAAGGCTCGAATCCTGGCCTCCTGAACAGGCCACGTGCAGAACTCGGCCTCCATCAATTCCTTAAACTCGTCCCATGAAACCACACGATCCTTAGGTGCAACAGATTACCACCAACTAGCCGCATCCCTTGATAGAAAGTACTGGGCAACTGGCACCTTACGTGCCTCTGGACAATTCACGGCCATGAAAACTTTATTCATCTCATTAATCTAATCTTCCCAGCCGATCGGATCATTTGCACCAATAAATTGGGGAGGGCGCATGCGAATAACATCTTGTAACCACTTCTCAGCCCCAGTGTCAATAACAGGAGGTGGTTAGTTAAGCTGTACCGCCAGGGTTAAAAGAGCCATTTGGTTCGCCACCTGCTGCAGTATGGTGGCAACACCCACATCCGGTTGACTCCCTGTAGAAGTTCCCAGACTGGCTGACGGCTCCTGATGACTACCGGTGCTAGGTTGAATAGAGTCCGACAAGCTAGGCGTGGCTGAGCCTCCTACGGAGCTGAGGGACATGGCCGCTCCACCGACTGCGCCACGCCCTCGGCCATGACCACGGCCGCATCCACGTCCTATACCAGTTGACATTCTAAAGAAAAATGGAAGTAAAATCATAAGCATAGCTCGAAGCAATCCCATCTAGAATATGGACTTCTCATGTCCCATAATCGAATGATAATGAGTAAATAAAGAGGGTAAATACGATAGGGAACTTACGAGTACCGGTCGTACGAGATGACGGCAGCGCGATGATACTGTGTTCTCGGGATGATACATTTAGACCCAGCAATCCGACAGCCTAGGTATCCATAAACCTAAGCTTCGATACCAAATTCTGTAACACCCCCGAGATATTCGGAGAATATCACAGCACTGTGAATCCCGACTTGGGACCCACTAGGCTTATCTTACTCACAACGTATCAAATTTGACAAAATCCACTTGGGAATCAATAAATTCGATACAAACAAGGAAATTGAACCACGGACAAACGATACCATGAAGAAATACAAGGAGTTGTACGACAATGGAAAAGGACTTTCCTAAAGTACTCGAGTACCATTTATTATTACAAGGATAAAATGGATCGAAGAGAACAACGACCAAACAAAATGGAACACAACTAGCCACAGTATCACGCCTCGCCATCCTCATCGTATCGTCCCGGTGCTCGCTCGTATGGATCCTTAGTACCTGAAAAACACAAAAGTAATTTTTCCCAAACGAGAGGGTCAAGTCTTATACATAAAAGTATATGCACCAATTCAAAGCCATGATAATGATTTTCCGAAAAATACAATTATCAAAACATATTTCGAAATGATGATATCTCCTGATTAACCGTGGACTCGACAATGCGCGAATCCCTCCTCGACCCCATTGGATCATCTCGGAGTGGCTAACCCAAATGTTCACGGAACCGACATAAAGGGAACCCTCCTCGACCCCGTCGGGTCCTCTCGGAGTGAACGAAAGCAACTCTCACAATCACATGCATTACTTTTCACATTTAAGAACATAACTTTCACAAGAATCACTTGCCTGGAATCGAGAGAATAGGGTACAAATGACAAGGTACCAAGATTGAAGGATTCGACAACTCCGAACCTAGACAAGTCCGTAATTCAATTATCAAAACCCCATCGGTATGAAAATAAGTTGGAATCACTCGAATTTACTACCCCGATACATGTGTTCCGGGAATAATTCTCTTAGATAGTGAATCGCAAGTCAAATATCCCAAATATTCAAGAACTCCGGAAATATACTAATAAATCCGTAGGAAAACATGTATCCAAGGTAGATAACTCATAATCGATATACTCTAACATAACAACAAGCTAGATCGAAGAGATAGGATGGAAAATTCCCAAATCCCCAAAATCTAGGGTTGTGAGAAGTTTACCTTGATTTGGAGTGGTGGAGAGGATTAAACATTGATAAATCCGAACTAGTAACTCAAAGATGTTGCTAGATAATTTCAGATCGAAGAACTCCTCACAAATCGCCCGGAATCGCCCGAAATCATCCAAGGAGGTGAAGGAAGGAAGAAATGACGATTTGGGAATGGAGATGTCATATTTATATTAAATAGGAACTAGCATGCGCTAGTCATGAAAAATAGCGCGTGCTATCGGACTCACCAGGCAGTCCAGTAGCCTCTGCCAGCTTCGTTAGCGTACGCTAACACCTGCTAATAACGTGCGCTAGAGACTTCAACTAGCGTGCGCTAATTCTTTCTGATAACGTGCGCTACCTGGTAGTCAGTGCCTAGTCCAGAACCTACTGTCCCCAGTTCTTCTCTCTTTAGCGCACACTACTCTAGTAATGTAGCGTGCGCTACCACTAAAATCTAGCGTACGCTACCAGTCACACCTAGCATAGGCTAGGAATTCCCTTTTGCAGTCCAGTAGCTACTGGACTGTCTGCCTCGAATACATTAGTAGCGTGCGCTAATTATAACGGATAGCGTGCGCTACCCTCACTAAATTAGCGTGCGCTACAAGGTGTGCGTAGCGTGCATTACCCTTTACACAAAGGTAGTATAATCGCATCAATGATCCGAAAACAGCGACAATCCGAACAAGAAAAAGGGGGGGGGGGGGGTAAATCCAATTGACAAGAGTTCCGAGATTAATATAAGCTTACTAAACACTTACACGAGTGTAAAAATTACAAAGCACAAGAGTAGAAGATTTACAAAAAGTACAGGTATTACAGGTAAAGTTACGATGGTTAGATTACATTCGTCGTATTCTTACTAAGTATTTTCTTTGGTATGTAAATATTGACGCGATGTGATTGTTATCAGTGTTGGATATTATGGCTGACCCCGTCGTGGGCTTTCTTTTTAGGTTCTTTGGTCATCAAGCTTGTAGCGGCCGTGAAGAGATGAGCTTCCCGGAGGATACTGGCTATGGCATGTGTTTGTGAATCGAGTATTCTGATTATATATTGTATTCCGCTGCTAGAGTATTTTTAACTGTTGTCCTTTCTGCTGCGTGAGTATCTCTTAAATGCCTGTTTGGTTTTTGGCAACTTGAGTTACTTTGGAAATGGTTTTATAAACTATTTTGTCGGTGCGTGTAAGCGATAGCTTAATGTATGTTTTTAAACTGTTGAGTTTTGGCATTTCGGGCCTTGTAGTTTCAAATGAGATTTTACGATGATTTTGATAAATGGATTTTATAAAGTCTTCGAATGTTGTTTAAAAGATAGTACCGTCGTTAGCCTCTTGGGCATTCGTAAATGTTTGCGAACATGTCTTTTAGCCTTGTGGGTTCCGTTTTGGGGCCCACAGCGCTGTAATATTCCTGGATGGCTCTGGGGTGTTACAAAATCAGTGTTGCGGAAGGAAAATATGGTGTTGCAATATGGTCTACGATAACATTCCATTTGGTGTTGTCATAGATCAAAAAGTATAGCCATAGATGCCTGATCTAATATATATACAGATGTGGCCATAAACTGAGCAAAGTGTTGGCTTACACCCCTAAGGTTACGGGACTATATCCAACATCACAAGAATTGGCAAAAGTGTAGCCTTAAACCAATTTTGGGCTTATCGCAACATCTTTTTAGGTTTTTTTACATTTTTTCAAGTGTTGGCAAAGACCATATATGGTGTAGTGATACTAGTTCAATCCACAATGACTCAAAAAGAAAATGACTCTCTGATACCATCTTCTGTAACACCCCGAAAATGGCGGCTATTACACTGTCGTGGCTCCACACCGGGACCCATCAGGCGATATCAAAACATAATTTAAACATCCCATAAATATGGTACCGAACCACAATATAATAATCATAACCCCCATTAGGAGTATAAACCGTATACATCAACTCATACAACCATACACAGGAGATGGAATATACCTTAAACAATAATAATACAATCGTCCGAATAAAATGGAAAAATAAAAATCACAGTTAAGACATAACCGATCATCAAAAGACTTGGGGCCCCGAACTAGCATCCTTCAAAACCCTTCGCCGTCATCGTGCACTTCCTGTGCCTTTTGCTTCGCCCTGAAATAAAACACAAGTATTTCGCCCAGACCACAAGGTCAGCTATACATGATAATAATCCTCATGATATTACACAATTCATATACATATATGATCTCAAAGAAACAACCCACCATTGAACATACCCCTCGGGCGTATGAACAGTCAGTCCCAAACTGTCGGACATATCCAATCGTATATGGAATATGAACGACCAATCAACATGGCTCAAGACGGATGTCACAGTACGCCCGATCCGGAAATGTGTCCGTGCACACGTCCACCCCATATACGTAATCCAGAATATACGTGGGATGATGTACCTAATTAGCACACATCCACGCATGACCTTCATGTACCCGGCTACAAATCCTACACATAACCAATTGGCACACAGATATAAATCTAGAGATGTCACGATGCAACATGAAAACGAAACTCAACGAAATACACATTCATCCAAGAATCGAGAGAACTCACCGAAGTGATAACAATGCTCAACAAGACCAACGGTATCAAAGGCGATAAGCATGGGAATACAATTCCACCACAAAGTGGTAATACAATCAAGAACAACATCACATCATGAATCACAAATTCATAGAACATTATGTATACATGAAACGTATAATATTCACAGGAATTCAATCATCATTATAACCAAGCAAGATAACTTGCCTCAACTCCATAGACGAATAGCCCTTCTTCAAACGGACGAATAGTCGGAATCCTCAACTATTAATACTCACTCGAACGAGCAACCTTGAACGAAACGTAACTCATTCAACAACACATTCATACAATAATGATATCAATTCCTAGGAAACGACACCCGAAATATTACTCGAATAGTTCATCCTATTCCAATAAATATTCCATAGTTTCATTAACGAATTATGATACACCAAGTTCATCTTTAAAAACCGTTTTTACCAAGTTCTTTAGGTTCACCCCATTTGCGTCTTCTATTAAACAAGGATCGTTGTAAATGAATTCGGCAATTAATTTTACAGTATCATTATCATAAATAATAATTATAATCTTCCTAAGAACACTATCAACGTATTAATATGATGATCAACACTTTCTTAAGTTATCAACACATCCGATTAACTTGAATATATAAAGGTTATATTTGTGTTCTTCATAATCCATTACTATCCCTTAAAGAATTTGCTCAAAACATAATTATATCATTTAGGATTTTTGAAACTCTAAAAACATCATTCAAATCTTTGATACTCATCAAGTTCTTCCCAAGGAGTTTGTTAAACCCTCTCTAATATATGGTTACAACATCATAGGATTCTACTAGCATTAAGAACATACTCATAAACCCTAATCATCTGGTTTTAACATGATTTCCTAAGGATTTTATAATGAACATGCTATTCTACAACTGCTACAATCATTCAAGAGATAATACTAACAATATTGTCATGTTCTACACTAAGTTTGTTCATAAATCTAATAACCATCATGTTATTGTTGGGTTTTCAATGAATCGAATACAAAATAATAGGAGTAAAAACGCAGCGGAATAATAAATATGAAAACCGAATTTAGGATCTCATGTAGTAATTTAATTATTTGATTAAAGGGTTAATCAAAATACCTTAATCCGATTGAACAGTTCTAGATCCGGACTAGAAGCAGATGAATATCTCCTTCCTCTTTTGGTGATCCACACACGAACAATTCCACAAGCCGGATTGCTAGATCCTTACGAATAATATTGATAAATAGTACAACACAAATTCCTTACTAGAACGATTGTACTATTGATCAAGAACAACTAAGGGAAGAGGATTAGACGACCGACTTCGTTCTCCTACATTAGGAAGTAGAGGGCCAATTTTTTTCTTGTTCTTGAAGGGGGCGATTTTTAGGTGTTTTTTTATGACAACTCCTTGTCATGGATCTCTTATTTATACTAAGTAATCCCTAAATTCAAGAATCTAGTATTTGCTTAGTTACCCCTCGTCTTATTAAATAATACAATATATATATAATATCCAATAATATATATTACTTATTATTTAATCTCCTCATAAATATAATATCCAATATTATATTTATTATTCCCAATTGATATTTATTCCTGCTTGTTTTTAATTGTCATACGTGCAACCCAAAAGGCTTATATTATGTTGGCAATTATTTGATACCTTATTAAATAATAAATCATAAGCAGCCTCTAGGAAGATATTATGATTACCCAAATAATATAAGTTAATAGTCCATTAAACCTTTTAACGTGTCAAATCCCTTTGTCACGCGATA
Organism: Orobanche coerulescens; assembly: GCA_033398695.1. Taxonomy (NCBI): domain Eukaryota; kingdom Viridiplantae; phylum Streptophyta; class Magnoliopsida; order Lamiales; family Orobanchaceae; genus Orobanche; species Orobanche coerulescens. The sequence continues at coordinate 125,927,882 of CM065811.1, read as the reverse complement.
TCATATTTGAACTGAGTCATGGAGTCTGTCATACTTATTTATGTTCAAATGCTTTCTCGATCTTAAGTAGACCGATTAAATCAGATGACTCTTCATTTGAGCATGGCCATGCATTTCCTTCAGTCCTACTTATCAAGGGGCCCAATAGATATCTCTCTCACTTAAGAGAGGGACAAATCCCCATCTTGATTATTCATTGCCCTCTACATGACTCCCACTAATCCCGATCGCTAACCTTTATGATCACCATGTTTCAGATGACGTTGGATTACGTCAAGTCAGAGTAGTTATCATGTTGGACTCTATGATAATCTCATGTCCAAGGATTTATTGACATACTGTTATATTCAGATTCACTTATGACATTTCCATGCAGTGATCTCAATGCGGGTCTGTCCAATATTAGTTCTCCAACCAATACCCATAAGATTGATCCGTACCATACGCATAATCATATGATGATTATCAATCAAACTTATACCAGTATATTAATCACTTGAGTCTCTACTCAACGCGATTGTACCAGGGACATTTGAATAATCTTATTATTCCTGCACAACTATTATTTGATTATTATAATATTAAAACATGAACACATTATAATAATCAACGAGAAATAAATAATATCAAATAACTTTAGTTATATGTGACAATTACAAATCCAGGCACATCGAATGTCCTAGGGCACTTATCCTAACAATCTCCCACTTGCACTAGGACCATTCATTCATGACTTCTAGTCCTATCGCTCTAGCATGCTCACCATGCTTTCGTTGTGAGAGAGGCTTGGTAAGTGGATCTGCAACATTCTCTTCTATTGCTACTTTGCATATTGTAATATCTCCTCGTCTGACGATCTTTCTGACTAGGTGATATTTTATGAGTATATGTTTGGAATTATGATGGTACATTGGCTCTTTAACTTGTGAAATAGCACTATTATTGTCAAAATAAAGGCTTATGGGACCCTGTATGGTCGGCACCACTCCTAGTTCAGTAATGAACTTCTTGATCCATACGCCTTCCTTAGATGCATCTGATGCTCCCAGGTACTCAGCTTCTGTAACAGAATCAGCAACCGTGCTTTGATTGGAAACTTGAAATCGGCATAACCTGTCGGCGTAATCATCTCTGTCGGTTTTGAATCTTGCATCGGCGTAACCTCTTACAGCCAGCTCATTTCCCACCCCTCCATAAACTAGGAAATCATCATTAGTTCTTCTCAAGTACTTTAGGATGGTTTTCACTGCTGTCCAGTGACTTTTACCTGGATTCGATTGGTATTGACTTGTCATACTAAGGGCAAACAATACATATGATCGAGTACAAATGATGGCATACATGATCGATCCAATGGCTGAAGTGTATGGTATCTTGCTCATGCGGGCTCGCTCATCAGGAATCGCAGGACTCTGAGTCTCACTCAGATGAATGCCATGTGACATTGGCAAGAGTCCTCTCTTAGAGTCTTGCATATTGAACCTCTTCAATATTTTATTAATGTAGGTACATTGACTCAGACCAATCAATCTCTTTGATCTATATCTATAGATTTTTATCTCAAGAATGTAAGCAGCTTCTCCTAAGTCTTTCATTGAGAAACAACTTCCCAACCAAGTCTTGACTGTCTGCAAGGTGGGAATGTCATTTCCAATAAGTAATATGTCATCTACATATAAGACTAAGAAAACAACTATTCTCCCACTAACCTTATTGTACTCACACGGTTCATCTTCATTTTGAATGAACCCAAACTCTTTGACAGTTTCATCAAAATGAAGATTCCAGCTCCGAGAAGCCTGCTTCAACCCATAAATGGATCTTTGAATCTTGCAAACCTTTTTATAATTTCCTGGATGAACAAAACCTTCAGGTTGTGTCATGTACACATCCTCGAGTAAGTTTCCATTAAGGAATGCTGTTTTGACATCCAATTGCCATATTTCATAATTATAGTATGCGGTAATGGCAAATAAAATTCTAATTGATTTAAGCATGACTATGTAACACCCCCAAATCCCATTGGGTTATTACAGTGCCGTGGACCCCACACCAGGAGATCCACCAGGCTAACACTACCAAAAAATACAACTAACTGACCAAAAGGGGAACCACCATCCCTACAATGACATCCAACAAAATATTCCAATATGGAATTTCAATGACAACAGTGGGCCTACATGGCCTAAGTAAAATACAACGAAATCCACGAGCCTTGCTCAGATAATACAAAATATCAATAACTGACAAAACTGGAGTACTCCAAACTGTCTGACTGACATGAACACCAAAATATCTCGGACTAGTATCGCTCGAATGCCTCGTCGCCATCGTCATGCCCCTGTGTCTCAACTCTCTCCTCGCAAACACCTAAAACATGAAAACATGTTACGCCCGCACGGGGTCAGTCATCCAGATAATGATTATCAAATACGTGTACAACATGATATGCATCCAAAGAGCAGAATGAATAGTATAGTAATGGTAATACGAGATGCTCACAAACCAAAGTAAGAATTGAGCATTCGGGAAATACTATGCCCACGGCATACGATCAATACCTGCTCAACAGGTTAGAATACAAGTGCCCAACGGCGAATCATCAATACAGAACACAACAATACATCACCCGAAGGTAAACCAAGCCAACACTGAAATAGATACGAATAACGATGCCCGAAGGCTCCAACAGGAATACCGATACATCACAATGGCCTGAAAGCCAAACAGCACGAAGCTGTATATCATCACAATACCCTGAATGTCACTCAGCCGAAGCTGTCAATCACCACAGTGGCCCGAAGCCAAAACAGCCCAAAGCTGTATCAATGAGGGCCGGAGCCACGGCACGAAGCCGTATCACAATGAGATCATCCAATGACCGTGACCTGCTGAATCGCAGTTGCTGGGAAACCAACCGCGAAGGTTCAAGCCCCAAACTTACCCATAATGAGATCACCCAGTGACCGTGACCTACTGAACTGTAGGTGTTGGGAAACCAACCGCGAAGGTTCAAGCCCCAAGCTTTCCCATAATGAGATCATTAACATGACCGTGACCTACTGAACTGTAGGTGTTGGGAAACCAACTGCGAAGGTTCAAGCCCCAAGCTTACCCATCGAGCACTAGTCGAGACTAGACTCCAAAACAAAATTAATCACAACAGTAACAATCCCAAGATTACCAAATTCACAAGAATAATAGCGTGCTGCCTTGAGTCGGCCAACACGACAACAATAACTCACGGACGGGCTCCGTCCATGGCGGTTCCAATTCAAATAGCTCGACTGCCTTGGAATGGCCAATCGATCACAATAACTCAACGGATGGAAACTATCCTTGACAGTACCAATTCAATACATCGATTACCTTAGAAAGGTCAATCGATAACGATGACACAACAAATGGGAATTATCTTCGATAATCCAAATTAAATACATCGATTACCTTAGAATGGTTAATCGATAACCAATGATACAATGGATGGGAATTATCTTTGATAATCCCAATTAAATACATCGATCACCTTAGAACGGTTAATCGATAACCAATGATACAACGGATGGGAATTATCTTCGATAATCCCAATTAAATACCTCGATTACCTTAGAACGGTTAATCGATAACCAATGATACAACGGATGGGAATTATCTTCGATAATCCCAATTAAATACCTCGATTACCTTAGAACGGTCAATTGATAAACAATGATACAATAGAATAGATATCCCGGCGTCTTAAACCGACCACCGAAACAGATATGATAACCGAATATATCAAACGCCTTCAATCGGCCAATGCAACATCGTAGTAATAGTTCCAATTCGATAATAACGATTCAACGATGCCTCAGGACGACATTAACGTCAACAATAATAATCGATACATCGATACCGCGAACCGGCTATCGACAACAAGAATCTCAATGCCTTAGACCGGCCGTTAACGAATAACAATCACAACTGGCATAATCACTGAAGGGGTATTGTATCAAACAATCCCCAAATATCAATAAATCACGAAGAGACTATGTCTCGAAATGATACAACACATTCATACACATATATGATAACATTAATCTCATTGACCAGTACAAGTATAAAACTTGCCTCAAACCGAAGGCGAGCAAGTCCTTCCATGATCAACGTCCTGGCACGAAACGACGAACGACGCCTCCCGACGATCGCAAACACTCGAACAACCTTGAATGAAAATGATTCATTCAAAAACACAAAATCAATAGAAAACAACGACAAGGACAAAGCCCGATTCAAACACGAATCGATCCCACCGCACGAACGAATATCATAGTTCTCAACTATGAATTCCAACATCCTCCAACACCTCGATGATCAATTAACATGATCATTACGTTGTTAACACTTGTGAAATCCATTCAACAAGATTCACTTAAGAACAATCATCAAAACAAACATCTCAAAATGATAATATCACCAATATCATCAAATTGATTCTCCTACAATGATAATATTATCACTATTATCATTATCACCCCAAGAACATCATCAACTCAAAAATCATGATGTCTGGAACAAAAATCCTTCATCATAACCTGATGAATTTGGATTGAACAACAAGATTCACTCAACCATTTCCAAATTATGATAATCACCCCTAAATCATCATAAATCCTTACTAAAACGGTTAAAATCTTTCAAGAACACCACCAATAACAATAATCATCTCAAGACTATGTTAATCATATAAAAATCTTAACATAATCCTTCTTAGACATGATTAAAAACCTCCAAACAATCTAAAACATCAAGAACATAATCCAACTCAAGCAGTACCATCATGTTCTTCATCAAAAGTTTATCAAAACTATGAAGAATCATGATATACTCCATCAATCAAACAATATCCGAAGAAAACAGCAACAACAACTTCATCAAACTCGAAAATCACTAGAGATTAAGGGAACTTACGAAATAAGAACAAGAAGAACCCTCCAACACCAAAGGAGCACCAACAAGCTTCCAACTTCAAGCTTCAATCCAAGTTAGGATGATCAAGATCGAGTTGGAAGGGGCTAAACATCAATAACAAGTCCAAACGGACGATTCTAGGGAGAGAAAAAGTGTTTTGGTTCATGAGGAAAAGAAATACAAAGCCAACATAAATAGACTGACAAACTCGTTATGTATGTTATACAATACGGTTAACGTATGTAAGAGACATTACGTATGCTATGCCATGACATTAACGTACGTAATGAAAAATCCAGAACTAACTAGACTAAAATACGAAGGCCTTAACGTATGTAAACAAGAAATTATTACGTACGTTAACAAGACCTGCATTACGTACGTAGAGATCACCTCTTAACGTACGTAAGGGTCCATTGACTGCAATAGTGAGATCCGATCGGAGGATTCTCGGGACCCACCGACCGAAAGTAACCACGAGGAAGGTTCCTGCCACCTACCAAGCATTACGTACGTAACCTTACAGGCATAACGTACGTAATGGCAACACGCTAGCGTACGTAATAATACACCTGTAGCGTACGCTAAGGCTATGAACTTAGCCAAAAATCCAAACTCTCCAACCAACATTCAAACGGCGAAACCAACCCGACGACAAGTATAATATTTCGATCCCGAAATATTCCAATAAAATATACATTGCACTAGACCAAAACAAAAACACTTGTACAATTCCAAATGAATAGGTACAAATCAACAGTAACACGAAAAAAATTACCCCCGGATATTACATACTCCCCCCCTTAAAAAGAGTTTCGTCCCCGAAACTCAGGGTGCAACAGAAGGGGTACGAACTATCCATCAGGATCTGAAAACAACATCTCCAAGAATACCCCTCAATACGAACAACTCCGTCTGAGTAATCGGGCCAATCCCATGGATTCCTGCGTCTCCTCTGCCTGAACACGACAAAAAACAAGCGATAAAAACACTCAACCAAGTGCGAGATCAATCGAATCATGACTCCTCCGTCAGAGACCAGCCAGGAAGTCGCACCACCCGCAAGACTCGTAACACCGGCGTACACACCCCGCGGGTGCCGCCCATTGTACATCTCTACAATCATCGGTGTACACTCCCTCATTCTCATAGGCATCGAACGCTCAAGCAAACACTGACTCAAGTCACAAAAGGAAAGTAACAACGCACACATAGTCCTCGGGACCATATCAACCGCACATCCAAATCATCACGACTCGGCGTCTCGAATTGAAATGAACAATTACCTAGATTATTACAAAATCTTGGGTACAACACCAAAAGGAAGGAAAAACACATCACACGACCTCAAATCTCAAGATTCTCAAATACAATCATTACAAGATAGATCAAACATAAATGGTTCGCAACCACAATACTAAAATACAAACCGAGTCAAACATCAATCCGAAAAACAAAGGAAAGACAAATCTAGGTTACATCTCAAATGTATCCGAAATCAACACCCTCCAGGTCATCGAACTCCTCGATCTCATCGACTCAAGGAAGACCCAAATCTGAGCTCGCTGCTCCTCCTCGAGTGTCCATACCTCTGGCTCCCGAAGCCTAATAGGACCCCTTGGATGAAGTACGGACTAGAGTAACAAAATCTCTTGAGGCCCGTGAGCTTTCTCGAAACCTACTGGCACTAGAAACCCTACAATATTTCTGAAGGTGTCCCTGCCTCCCACACAGAAAACAAGGAATAGACTGCATCGAGCACCGAGTACTGCGATGTCCTATTGTATCACATTTAAAGCAAACAACAGTCGAACCCGTCGCTTGAGAAGAAGATGCTTTCCCAGCACGAAGATGACTAGAAGATGACCTCTTGGACGTCGGAGCTCGATGTCACTCTGAACGAACCGGCATCCTAGTCCTCTCACCAGAAGAAACTGAAGGGTTCTTCCGAGCAAGCTCCTTGATAAAAAGCTCTGCTCCAAGAGCCTTCTCAATGAATTCACCAAGTGAGTTACAATTATGGTTGAACAACTGCATCCTCAACTGCGGGTTCAGCCTCTTGCTAAAATACTTAATCTTATCCACCTCAGTACGGATAACAGAAGATTCAAACTGAAGAAGTCCTTGAAACCTCTCAGTGATAACAATAACACCCTCGTCCTCGATGGATTCGGGGTTCAAAACATCTGACAGCTTGGCTTCACGAAGTGGAGCCGGATAATACATCTCTAACATGCGAGTCTTGAACTCACTCCAAACACAAGCACGATCGGTGGGTTTCACAGAAAGACACCAAGAATAAGCGCCTTTACTCAAATAGTAAGACGCTACTGCCACCTTACTCTCTTCCGGACACTGAACCATGTCGAAGAGTTTATCAAAATGTTCAAGCCAATGAACAATATCAGCTGGTTCCGATGAACCCTCAAAAGTAGGCGGCCTCTGACGAGTGATATCGCCGATAATCTGACTCACTCTCCCAATCTGTCTATAAAAAGGCACCTGGGATCCCTGCTGCGGTGGACCACGAACCACTGAGGTCTGCATGGTCTCCATTATCTGCGTCATCTGCGTCATCATGCCCCTCATAAGCAAGAAAGGGTCGATGTCAGTCTGATAAATTCCTCGAGTATGACGTCCTGAAGGGAAGTCGGTCACGTAAGTCACATCTCCAGCCAAATCCTGATCCATGTCGGCATCCGTACGCGTATAAACATGAGGTTCTGGGTTTCGGCCTGCTCTGCAGCCTTTACCCCCTCTGCCACGTCCTCAGATTCCTCTTTCCATACTGAAAGAATAACGTTCGATCATGAACAAAGCTCAAATATGCATCAACGGCCAATCCACAATGCTAAGTCATTAGACAAACACGAGTATACATACTCAACAGATAAATAGTCACCTCAAACATGTTAATCATAGCCAATACTGAGCCCACAAGCTCGAGAACAAATAATCATGAATGAATCGTAACACAAATGTTACCTACAAATTTCAACAAAACATGTATAATCAATGGCATAATGAATGTATGAACATACAAGAGAATCGAGTCCTTCCACAGGTCATACGAAGCTTCGAGGTCTTGCGATACTAGTCTTCACTGACGACGACTCGATGAAAGAAAGACTCATACAATCGTCCAACTACCACGACTCACAAAACCCGACTGTCCAGATTGTCATAACCTGACTGTTCACTACTACCGCGTCGGTAGAGCCACATAACTCACATATTGTAATATCCGCAATTTCGGATTTCGGTAATTTTCTTTTTTTTAGCGAGATTCCGTTTTGACAACTCGGTTGGGACCGTTTCATCATTCCGAGAATGATTAATTCTGCACTTTTTGACTTCCGAGTTTGTTTCGGTGCCGTTTTGTGGAGTTCCGCTCTTTTTGTCTACTTTTCCGCACTTGAGTTCGATTCTTGTGAATCTCGTTCGAAACTGCTATTTCGAGTTTCCTATAAGTCCGTTTAACTTCGTTATACGTGTTGAGAACTTCATTTTGGTTATTCAATTACGTATCGTGATTTTCGGGTGTTTTGGGCCATTTTGTAATTTACCCAAAGTTATGGGTATCTTTAACTGTATTTGTTGTCTTGACCCTTTTCTTGGTCGCATATGATTAATTATTGCATTATGTTTTCATTTCGGGTCGTTGATGTTGTCCACGAGCTTTTCGTCGTGTTCGCCGTGACGCTTTCAAATCGAGTCGCCGGATCATGGCGGCCGGCAGATTGGCCGGACAGTGCGGCATCGGCTTGGCCTGGCACTGGCTGAGCAGGCACGGCAGGAACCGGCCTAGCGCACGCTACGGTCGGATGGCTGCGCGCGCTAGCTCGACAGCTATAGCGCACGCTCTCGACCGGCCCAGCGTACGCTATCGGGTCTGGGCAGAGGTGTTCTGAGATTCTGGACTCGGGTAGGATCGGCAGGTAGCGCACGCTACTATCGATCGTGGTGCACGCTAACCGGCAGGGGTAGCGCACGCTGTCGGCCGACTAGCGTACGTTACCTGGGCGAGCTGTTTAGTCCAGATGTTACTGGACAGGTCGGCTACCGCGCGCAGGCTTCCGGCCGTAGCGCACGCTAGTGGGGGTCGGGCGGACAGGTCACGGCCGACAGGTTTGGTCGGTAGTGCCGGGTCGTGCGGGCCCTGGCCGAGGGTGCTGGGCCGATACTGGCCGATAGCGCATGCTAGTCCGGGAAGGCTAGCGCACGCTAGTTCCATCCCAGTATATATATGACAGAGCAGCCATTTTTTCACTCGTTTTTCATTTCCTTTCTTTTCTGTCCGCGGCTGGAGGTTCGGAGGAGGCGAAGCCATGTTGTTAGACAACGAATCCATGAAGTTCTAGAGGTTATATCATTGATCAATCATCCTATAACGTCACTTGATCCAGCGAATCAAGGTTCGGTTTCGTTGGTTCCTAGCGTTCGACGGTGACTTTCCTTTCCGTTCGTTGCGTCGTCAATTGTTCAAGGCAAGTATCTTACATATACGTTTTGCACCTTGTGAATATGACTACGCTTTTAAATGAATGAATTGTGAATATTTGTGATAAACTTGGAAATGTGTCTATATTGGTAGATTGTACACTTGGATGTGTACCGTGTTATAGGTATTGATTGTGAGTTATGTGACATCGATTCATCGAGGATTTGGATGATAAAATTGGGCTATATGTGTTGATTGTGTAAAGCTTGTATTGGTTGTAATGTAGGCTTTGGGATAAGTATACTACTTGTGTGAAATTGTAATGGACAAGATGATCGTTTGATTGTGTGCATGTTGGTGTAATGTGAATGTGAATGTTGTGTGCTGTAACGCTAAGTTCACTCGTGTGGGTTCTACGGGGCCTACGAGGATTCATGGCACAGGTCCATGGGATCAGAACTTAGTGTGTGGTGATGAGGTCCAATCGTGCGGGTCTGATGAGGCCTACGATGATTCATGGCACAAGTCCATCGAATTAGGACACAGTATGACCAACCGTGCGGGTTCGACGGGACCTACGGTGACACGTGACACAGGTTCACGGGGTCAGGACTGGTTATTATAGTTGTTGTGTGACTTCCAACCGTGCGGGTTCAGAGGAACCTACGGTGACACGTGGCACAGGTTCACGGGGTCAGGACTAGATGTTGTGATCGATGTGTTTGTTTCTTTCCGTACGGGTTGTCGAACCTACGGAGACTCATGGCAGGAGATCACGTGGTCATGAATATGTTTTGATCGTCTAAGTTTTGAGAATGAAGTTTTCTAGAAAGGAATGTTGGGCCGAGCCCCGCGAGATTTGTTGAAATATTTTCGTACTATAAATTACCGGAATGCGAATCGTTTTTGGGTTTGAACCCTAAGGTTTTTCTAAAAGGACTACCAAATCTGGACTTGAGGTCTTAAAAGTTTTGAATTTCTAAAAATCCCCGAGATGATGAATTCCTTTTCAATATCTCATGCTTGAGTTCGAAATTTTAAAACTTCTCGGGAACATTTGATAACTAATTTCCGTATTAAATTAGTAGTTGCTATTTACTTTTTGCATTTCGTATCGTATTATACTTGCACTAGTAAAACAAATGGAGTTTTACTAACCCCAGTAATCGGGGGTGGATGTCTGCTTTAAGGCCCGTACATGCAGTGTTCGGGAGCAACACAGATCGCACAAGTGGATGACGAGCTGCGATACTAATCAAGAGTTGAGAGTTGTTTTGATTTTGTTGTGTTGTCAGAGTTGATTACAGTCTTCCGCTGTATTGTGTTTCGACCCCCGTGTGGGTAATGTTATTTTAGTTAGTTTTGTTGATAGAGTTGTGTGACCTCATCGGTCAGTGTATTCTTGTGTAAGTGACCTTAACGGTCTGTATTATTTTAATGTTTGACCCTGGCTGGGCAAATATTTGGTCATTTTGTAAGGTTTAGCCTCGTAGATCCTCGTAAAAAGGGTCTACTGCGTGTAATATTCCCATATGGTTTTGGGGGTGTTACACATATCAGGGTATCTCACAACCCAATTCTATGATACCATCTTCTGTAACACACCCAAATCCCATTAGGTTATTATAGTGCCGTGGACCCCACACCAGGAGATCCACCAGGCTAACACGACCAAAAAAATACAACTAACTGACCAAAAGGGGAACCACCAACCCTACGCTGACATCCAACATAATATTCCGATATCGAATTTCAATAACAACACTGGGCCTACATGGCCTAAGTAAAATATAACGACATCCACGAGCCTTGCTCGGATAATACAAATGACAATAATCGACAAAACTGAGTACTCCAAACTGTCGACTAACATAAACACCAAAATATCTCTGACTAGTATCGCCGAATGCCTCTTCGCCATCGTCATGCCCCTGTGTCTCAACTCCCTCCTCGCAAACACCTAAAACATGAAAACATGTTCCGTCCCCACGGGGTCAGCCATCCAGATAATGATTATCAAATACGTGTACAACATGATATGCATCCAAAGAGCAGAATGAATAGTATAGTAATGGTAATACGAGATGCTCACAAACCAAAGTAAGAATCGAGCATTCATGAAATACTATGCCCACGGCCTACGATCAATACCTGCTCAACAGGTTAGAATATAAGTGTCCAACGGCGAATCATCAATACAGAACACAACAATACATCACCTGAAGGTAAACCAATCCAACACTGAAATAGATACGAATAACGATGCCCGAAGGCTCCAACAGGAATACCGATACATCACAATGGCCTGAAAGCCGAACAGCACGAAGCTGTATATCATCATAATACCTTGAATGTCACTCAGCCGAAGCTTTCAATCACCACAGTGGCCCGAAGCCAAAACAGCCCAAAGTTGTATCAATGAGGGCCGGAGCCACGGCACGAAGCCGTATCACAATGAGTTCATCTAATGATCGTGACCTGCTGAGTCGCAGGTGCTGGGAAACCAACCGCGAAGGTTCAAGCCCCAGACTTACCCATAATGAGATCACCCAGTGACCGTGACCTACTGAACTGTAGGTGTTGGGAAACCAACCGCGAAGGTTCAACCCCCAAGCTTACCCATAATGAGATCATTAACATGACCGTGACCTACTGAACTGTAGGTTTTGGGAAACCAACCGCGAAGGTTCAAGCCGCAAGCTTACCCATCGAGCACTAGTCGAGACTAGCCTCCAAAACACAATTAATCACAACAGTAACAATCCCAAGATTACCAAATTCACAAGAATAATAGCGTGCTGCCTTGAGTCGGCCAACACGACAACAATAACTCACGGATGGGCTCCGTCCACGGCGGTCCCAATTTAAATACCTCGACTGCCTTGGAATGGCCAATCGATCACAATAACTCAACGGATGGAAACTATCCTTGACAGTTCCAATTCAATACATCGATTACCTTAGAAAGGTCAATCGATAACGATGACACAACGGATGGGAATTATCTTCAATGATCCCAATTAAATATATCGATTACCTTAGAACGGTTAATCGATAACCAATGATACAACGGATGGGAATTATCTTTGATAATTCCAATTAAATACATCGATGACCTTAGAACGGTTAATCGATAACCAATGATACAACGGATGGGAATTATCTTCGAAAATCCCAATTAAATACCTCGATTACCTTAGAACGGTTAATCGATAACCAATGATACAACGGATGGGAATTATCTTCGATAATCCCAATTAAATACCTCGATTACCTTAGAACGGTCAATCGATAAACAATGATACGGTAGAATATATATCCCGGCGTCTTAAACCGACCACCGAAATAGATATAAACGAATATATCAAATGCCTTCAATCGGCCAATGCAACATCGTAGTAATAGTTCCAATTCGATAATAACGATTCAACGATGCCTCAGGACGACATTAACGTCAACAATAATAATCGATACATCGATACCGCGAACCGGCTATCGACAACAAGAATCTCAATGCCTTAAACCGGCCGTTAACGAATAACAATCACAACTGGCATAATCACCGAAGGGGTATTGTATCAAACAATCCCCAAATATCAATAAATCACGAAGAGACTATGTCTCGAAATGATACAACACATTCATACACATATATGATAACATTAATCTCATTGACCAGTACAAGTAGAAAACTTGCCTCAAACCGAAGGCGAGCAAGTCCTTCCACGATCAACGTCCTGGCACAAAACGACGAACGGCTCCTCCCGACGATCGCAAACACTCGAACAACCTTGAATGAAAATGATTCATTCAAAAACACAAAATCAATAGAAAACAATGACAAGGACAAAGCCCGATTCAAACACAAATCGATCACACCGCACGAACGAATATCATAGTTCTCAACTATGAATTCCAACATCCTCCAACACCTCGATGATCAATTAACATGATCATTACGTTCTTAACACTTGTGAAATCCATTCAACAAGATTCACTTAAGAACAATCATCAAAACAAACATCTCAGAATGATAATATCACCAATATCATCAAATTGATCCTCCTACAATGATAATATTATCAATATTATCATTATCACCCCAAGAACATCATCAACTCAAAAATCATGATGTCTGGAACAAAAATCATTCATCATAACCTCATGAATTTGGATTGAACAACAAGATTCACTCAACCATTTCCAAATTATGAGAATCACCCCTAAATCATCATAAATCCTTACTAAAACAGTTAAAATCTTTCAAGAACACCACCAATAACAATAATCATCTCAAGACTATGTTAATCATATAACAATCTTAACATAATCCTTCCTAGACATGATTAAAAACCTCCAAACAATCCAAAACATCAAGAACATAATCCAACTCAAGCAATACCATCATGTTCTTCATCAAAAGTTTATCAAAACTATGAAGAATCATGATATACTCCATCAATCAAACAATATCCGAAGAAAACAGCAACAACAACATCATCAAACTCGAAAATCACTAGAGATTGAGGGAACTTACGAAATAAGAACAAGAAGAACCCTCCAACACCAAAGGAGCACCAACAAGCTTCCAACTTCAAGCTTCAATCCAAGTTAGGATGATCAAGATCGAGTTGGAAGGGGCTAAACATCCATAACAAGTCCAAACAGACGATTCTAGGGAGAGAAAAAGTGTTTTGGTTTGTGAGGAAAAGAAATACGAAGCCAACATAAATAGACTGACAAACTCATTACGTACGTTATACACTATGGTCAACGTACGTAAGAGGCATTACGTACGCTATGCCATGACGTACAAAGGCCTTAACGTACGTAAACAAGAACTTATTACGTACGTTAATAAGACCTGCATTACGTACGTAGAGCTCACCTCTTAACGTACGTAAGGGTTCGTTGACTGTAATAGTGAGATCCGATCGGAAGATGCTCGGGACCCACCGCCCGAAAGTAACCACAAGGAAGGTTCCTGCCACCTACCAAGCATTACATACGTAACCTTATAGGCATAATGTACGTAATGGCAACACGCTAGCGTACGTAATACTACACCCGTAGCGTACGCTAAGGCTATGAACTTAGACAAAAATCCAAACTCTCCAACCAACATTCAAACGATGAAACCAACCCGACGACAAGTACAATATTTCGATCCCAAAATATTCCAATACAATATACATTGTATTAGTCCAAAACAACAACACTTGTACAATTTTAAATGAATACGTACAAATCAACAGTAACACAAAAAAAAAATTTACCCCCGGATATTACAGACTACTGGCGAAAAGGTCTCATCATAGTCAACACCATGAATCTGTCTATAACCTTTTTCTACTAGTCTAGCTTTATAGGCTTGCAGATTATCATCCATGTCTTTCTTCTTTTTATAGACCCATTTGCACCCAATGTTTTTAACACCCTCATGTGGATGTATCAAGTTCCAAACTTGATTGGCATACATGGACTGCATCTCTGACTTCATAGCTTCTAGCCATTCCTCAGACTCTTGTCCTGAAGCAGCTTCTGTATCGGTACTAGGCTCATCACCTATGAGCGATGCGGCATCATCCTCTATTACGAGATAACCATATCTCTCAGGTTCATGTCGCATCCCATCAGATCTGCGTGGGACTTGTGTACTTTGAACGGGCTCTTCAACTGATTGTTGAGCTTGTTTGGTTTCCATCGGTGAAGCGATGTCTTCTTGTGGTTCTCGAGTTTTCTCGAGAATTACTGTTCTCCTACTGTCTCTTTTGGAAAGAAATTCCCTTTCTAAGAATACAGTATTTCGAGAAACAAACACTTTGTTCTCTGCGGGCTTATAAAAGTAATATCCTTTAGTTTCCTTAGGATATCCCAAAAATAAACATCTTTTAGATCTGGTTTCCAGTTTGTCAAACACTTGGCGCCTTACGAACGCTTCGAAACCCCAGATCTTTAGAAAGGACAAGTTTGGTCTCTTACCACTCCATTTATCAAATGGTGTCTTTTCAATTGCTTTAGATGGAACACGGTTAAGGGTGAATGCTGATGTTTCTAAGGCATGGTCCCAAAATGCTAATGGAAGCTCTGTTCGACTCATCGTGGATCGAACCATATCAAATAAAGTTCGATTCCTTCTCTCGCACTCGTTATGCTGAAGTGTTCTGGGAGGAGTAAGTTGTGAAATAATTCCACAACTCCTAAAATGATCATCGAACTCTTGGCTCAAGTATTCTCCACCTAGATACGATCGAAGGGCTTTAATTGTCTTTCCAAGTTGATTCTGTACTTCATTCTGGAATATTTTGAACATTTCAAAAGATTCATGTTTATACTTCATAAGATAAACATATCCATATCGGCTATAATCATCGGTAAATGTAATGAAGTATTGGTATCCGCCTCTGGCATGAGTGCTAAGAGGTCCGCATACATCAGTATGTATTAGGCCTAATAGATCACTAGCCCTTTCTCCATGACCGGTGAAAGAATTCTTCGTCATCTTTCCTAATAAACAAGATTCGCATGTCCCATATGATTCATAGTCAAAAGAGTCTAAAAGACCATCATTATGGAGCTTAGAAATGCGTTTCTCGTTTATGTGACCAAGTCGACAATGCCATAAGTAAGTCGGATTAGAATCATTGAAAGCAATAGTGTTGGCTTACACCCCTAAGGTTACGGGACTATATCCAACATCACAAGAATTGGCAAAAGTGTAGCCTTAAACCAATTTTGGGCTTATCGCAACATCTTTTTAGGTTTTTTTACACTTTTTTAAGTGTTGGCAAAGACCATATATGGTGTAGTGATACTAGTTCAATCCACAATGACCCAAAAAGAAAATGACTCTCTGATACCATCTTCTGTAACACCCCGAAAATGGCGGCTATTACACTGTCGTGGCTCCACACCGGGACCCATCAAGCGATATCAAAACATAATTTAAACATCCCATAAATATGGTACCGAACCACAATATAATAATCATAACCCTGATTAGGAGTATAAACCGTATACATCAACTCATACAACCATACACAGGATTCAAATCCGGTATAAACTATATGGAGATGGAATATACCTTAAACAATAATAATACAATCATCCGAATAAAATGGAAAAATAAAAATCACAATTAAGACGTAACCGATCATCAAAAGACTCGGGGGCCCGAACTAGCATCCTTCAAAACACTTCGCCGTCATCGTTCTCTTCCTGTGCCTTTTGCTTCGCCCTGAAATAAAACACAAGTACTTCGCCCAGACCACAAGGTCAACTATACATGATAATAATTCTCATGATATTACACAATTCATATACATACAGGATCTCAAAGAAACAACTGACCATTGAACATACCCCTCGGGCGTATGAACAGTCAGTCCCAAACTGTCGGACATATCCAATCGTATATGGAATATAAACGACCAATCAACATGGCTCAAGACGGACGTCACAATACGCCCCGTGTCCGTGCACACGTCCACCCCATATATGTAATCCATAATATACGTGGGACGATGTACCTAATTAGCACACATCCACGCATGACCTTCATGTGCCCGGCTACAAATCCTACACATAACCAATTGGCACACAGATATGACTCCAGAGATGTCACGATGCAACATGACAATGAAACTCAACGAAATACACATTCATCCAAGAATCGAGATAACTCACCGAAGTGACAACAATGCTCAACAAGACCAACGGTATCAAAGGCGATAAACATGGGAATACATTTCCACCACAAAGTGGTAATACGATCAAGAACAACATCACATCATGAATCACTATTTCATAGAAAATTACGTATACATGAAACGTATAATATTCACAGGAATTCAATCATCATTATAACCAAGCAAGATAACTTGCCTCAACTCCGTAGACGAATAGCCCTTCTTCGAACGTACGAATAGTCAGAATCCTCGACTCTTAATACTCACTCGAACGAGCAACCTTGAACGAAACGTAACTCATTCAACAACACATTCATACAATAATGATATCAATTCCTAGGAAACGACACCCGAAATATTACTCGAATAGTTCATCCTATTCCAATGAATATTCCATAGTTTCATTAACGAATTATGATACACCAAGTTCATCTTTAAAAACCGGTTTTACCAAGTTCTTTAGGTTCACCCCATTTACGTCTTCTATTAAACAAGGATCGTTGTAAATGAATTCGACCATTAATTTTATAGTATCATTATCACAAATAATAATTATAATCTTCCTAAGAACATTATCAACGTATTAATATGATGATCAACACTTTCTTAAGTTATCAACACATCCGATTAACTTGAATATATAAAGGTTATATTTGTGTTCTTCATAATCCATTACTATCCCTTAAACAATTTGCTCAAAACATAATTATATCATTTAGGATTTTTGAAACTCTAAAAACATCATTCAAATCTTTGAGACTCATCAAGTTCTTCCCAAGGAGTTTATTAAACCCTCTCTAATGTATGGTTACAACATCATAGGATCCTACTAGCATTAAGAACATACTCATAAACCCTAATCATCTGGTTTTAACATGATTTCCTAAGGATTTTATAATGAACATGCTATTCTACAACTTCTACAATCATTCAAGAGATAATACTAACAATATTGTCATGTTCTACACTAATTTTTTTCATAAATCCAATAACCATCATGTTATTGTTGGGTTTTCAATGCATCAAATACAAAATAATCGGAGTAAAAACGCAGCGGAATAATAAATATGAAAACCGAATTTAGGATCTCATGTAGTAATTTAACTATTTGATTAAAGGGTTAATCGAAATACCTTAATCCGGTTGAACAGTTTTAGATTCGGACTAGAAGAAGATGAATATCTCCTTCCTCTTTTGGTGATCCACACACGAACAATTCCACAAGCCGGATTGCTAGATCCTTACGAATAATATTGATAAATAGTACAACACAAATTCCTTACTAGAAGGATTGTACTATTGATCAAGATCAACTAAGGGAAGAGGATTAGACGATCGACTTCGTTCTCCTACATTAGGAAGTAGAGGGCCAATTTTTTTCTTATTAAATAATATAATATATATATATATATAATATCCAATATTATATATTACTTATTATTTAATCTCCTCATAAATATAATATCCAATATTATATTTATTATTCCCGATTGATATTTATTCTCGCTTGTCTATAATTGTCATACGTATGACCCAAAATGCTTATATTATGTTGGTAATTATTTAATACCTTATTAAATAATAAATCATAAGCGGCCTCTAGCAAGACATTATGATTACCTAAATAATATAAGTTAATAGTCCATTAAACCTTTTAACGTGTCAAATCCCTTTGTCACCCGATATCATATTTGAACAGAGTCATGGAGTCTGTCATACTTATTTATGTTCAAATGCTTTCTCGATCTTAAGTAGACTGATTAAATCAAATGACTCTTCATTTGAGCATGGCCATGTATTTCCTTCAGTCCTACTTATCAAGGGGCCCAACAGATATCTCTCTCACTTAAGAGAGGGACAAATCCCCATCTTGATTATTCATTTCCCTCTACATGACTCCCACTAATCCCGATCGCTAACCTTTATGATCACCATATTTCAGATGACGTTAGATTACGTCAAGTCAGAGTAGTTATCATGTTGGACTCTATGATAATCTCAGGTTCAAGGATTTATTGACATACTGTTATATTGAGATTCACTTATGACATTTCCATGCAGTGATCTCAATGCGGGTCTGTCCACTATTAGTTCTCCAACCAATACCTATAAGATTGATCCGTACCATACGCATAATCATCTGATGATTATCAATCACACTTATACCAGTATATTAATCACTTGAGTCTCTACTCAACGCGATTGTACCAGGGACATTTGAATAATCATATTATTCCTTAATAACTATTATTCGATTATTATAATATTAAAACATGCACACATTATAATAATCAACGAGAAATAAATAATATCAAATAACTTTATTTATATGTGACAATTACAAATCCAGGCACATCGAATGCCCTAGGGCACTTATCCTAACAATCTCCCACTTGCACTAGGACCATTCATTCATGACTTTTAGTCCTATCGCTCTAGCATGCTCAACATGCTTTCCTTGTGAGAGAGGCTTGGTAAGTGGATCTGCAACATTCTCTTCTATTGCTACTTTGCATATTGTAATATCTCCTCGTCTGACGATCTCTCTGACTAGGTGATATTTTCTGAGTATATGTTTGGAATTATGATGGTACATTGGCTCTTTAACTTGTGAAATAGCACTATTATTGTCAAAATAAAGGCTTATGGGACCCTAGATGGTCGGCACTACTCCTAGTTCAGTAACAAACTTCTTGATCCATACGACTTCCTTAGATGCATCTGATGCTCCTGTGCACTCACTGAATGTAATCAAAGAACCGTGCTTTGCTTGGAAACTTGAAATCGGCATAACCTGTCGGCGTAATCATCTCTGTCGGTTTTGAAACTTGCATCGGCGTAACCTCTTACAGCCAGCTCATTTCCCACCCCTCCATAAACTAGGAAATCATCATTAGTTCTTCTCAAGTACTTTAGGATGGTTTTCACTGTTGTCCACTGACTTTCACCTAGATTCGATTGGTATTGACTTGTCATACTAAGGGCAAACAATACATCTGATCGAGTACAAATGATGGCATACATGATCGATCCAATGTCCGGGTGTATGGTATCTTGCTCATGCGGGCTCGCCATCAGAGTCGCAGACTCGAGTCTCACTGATGAATGCCATGTGACATTGGCAAGAGTCCTCTCTTGGAGTCTTGCATATTGAACCTCTTCAATATTTTATTAATGTAGGTACATCGACTCAAACCAATCAATCTCTTTAATCTATCTATATAGATTTTTATCCCAAGAATATAAGCAGCTTCTCCTAAGTCTTTCATTGAGAAACAACTTCCCAACCAAGTCTTGACTGTCTACAAGGTGGGAATGTCATTTCCAATGAGTAATATGTCATCTACATATAAGACTAAGAAAACAACTATTCTCCCACTAACCTTATTGTACACACTGTAACACCCCCAAGATATTCGAGGTGTATTACAGCGCCGTGGACCCCTACATGGGACCCACCAGGCTAACACAAGAAAAACACCACTCGACTAACCATCTCGGTTAGCAAGGAAACAATTGTTAACAACAAGAACATAAAACAACATGTCCGGTACAACCGGCATAATAAACATCAACCGAGAAATCTCCAACGAAGACCAATCACAATCCGAAAGAAAAAACCTAAGTACTCGCGAGTAATCTATAAGTTTACAATTTGGAATACATCCACATCAAAAGAGATAGTAGAAAATAACAAGACTCAATTGCACATGTCAACAACCTTGGCCGACATCCTCGTACCATCCCAGCGCCCGAACGTCTGACTGAACATAACCTGAAATCCATAACAAGAATTTCCCCAAAACGGGTCCCCAAAGGGGTTAGCAATTACGCTAGTACAAGTATTCAAGCAAACCAATCGCTTACACATTTCATAGTACATGCACCAATATCAATTTCAAAAGTCAAAACCAGACATGTCTTTTCCGGGAACAAACAGTCAAACAATTTGCCTTGGGAACAGAGTAATATCATAGATCCCGCTCGAGGCCTCTAAGGACCCTCCCGAGCTGGCCACATTATAAAAACAAAACACGCACATGCATCGCCTTGGGAATAGAGTAATATCATAGATCCCGCCCGAGACCTCTAAGGACCCTCCCGAACTGGCTAGCTATACAAGCTCATGAATCCAGGACTCAACCCTTTGGATTCCCTCCTTGATCCCGTCGGACCAACACGGGGTGAGCAAATCACACACAAAATACATTACCATTCCACGTTAAGCATAAAGGTTTCCAAAAATACTTGCCTTGAATAATTGACGACGCAACGAATGGAAAGGAAAGTCACCAACGAACGCTAGGAACCAACGAAACCGAACCTAACGATTCGAAGAATACAATCACAACCATTTCTAAATGAATACGGAATTGGAATACACCCGAAAACCCGCCTACGATTCATGTATATTCGTATATAAACAACAACGAGGGCGGACCACAACCAAACCCTCTCGATTTCATAAAAACCACGAAATATACCATGAATCCGTAGGGAAACTAAGAATACCAACAAGACTAATCATATTCACAAAACAAGAATAGTATGGGCAAGGTACTTGCCTCGAAATCACGATCGCAACGAGACGACGGATAGGACGCGGTCGAATAGCCCCGAACCCCGAACAATATCAAGAACGCGATAAAGACTACGAGTATTACGAGAATAACACCACACGAATCATCAATCACCAAACGGATTCAACATCTAATCCTCGAACACCTATAAACCTCCTAAGGAACAATAACACATGGTTACGATGAGAATCAAGGCCAAAACAACTAAATCCCAACAAACTATCGAAGGGAAACTCATTGGGATATTTAATCGAACACTCAATGTTCGATAACTCCCAAGAACACTCGAATCACTAATCGAGTTGAACAAACTTGAAATATTGATATACAACCCATAGAACACGATTAATAAGGTTCAATAACATCAACCAAATCATCGAAATCTGACGAACAACAAGGATTTAAACGAAATCTCTAAAGTCAACCCTAGGAGATTTCAAGAAATTACCTCGATTCGCGAAGAACACTTGATTAGATGTTGATATAATCAATAAGGATCTTCCAAAATGCTTTGGAAATGAGTAGAATCGCCAAGAACACCTACGGGTCACTCCCGCCCGCAATGCACGTAAACGAGGAAAAAATGAAAACGGTCCGCCGAGCCCAGCATATATAGCCGGCAGGTTACGGCCAGAATTGGCAAGCCTTTTACGGCCGAATTTCGGTCCTTACGGCCGCATTTCGGCAGCCTTACGTCCGTAATCGCATTCATCAAAAATCGCCCAACAATCGCCGGACACTTACGGCCAGAATCGCGCATATTACGGCCAGAATCGCCTTCGTCCTAAGATGCCCGCCAGCATACTGCACTCGATCACGCTTACGGCCGAATCGGCACACATTACGGCCGTAATCGCACCTTACGGCCGTAACTCGCCAAAGCCAGTTCTCGCTCCGCCGTGACTACTGTGGCTACTCCGACGGTCTTGACGATCCCAAACCCAAACCCGAGTATAAATCAAAGGTACGGTTACGACGTACTCGCAAAGACGAATCTAAGAGCTAAGAGAACACACACCGACCACCCGAAGGCTCGAATTCGACAACTAAGTAATTACCCAAAACTTTGGGAAATTACAAAATGGCCCAAAACGTCCAAAATCACGATACGTGATCGAATAACCAAACCGGTTAATAACACGCCTAACAAAGTTAAACGAACTTACGGAAACTCAAACAAGCCCGAACGAGATTCGCAAGAATCGAACTCAAGTGCGAAAAGTCGCTAAAAGCTCTAACCCAACAAAACGATACCTAAACGAACTGATGACAATAAGTGCGTAATTAATCATTCTCGTAATGACGAAACGGTCATGAGAGAGTCACAAAACAGACTTCCGCCAAAAAGAAAATTACCGAAATTCAAATTGCGGATATTACATTCTACCCTCCTTAAAAGAAGTTTCGTCCTAAACTTAAAACAAGTAGGGGAAGCAATATACCCAGAAAACTCGACGAGATACACAAAAACCGAAAACTCGCGCCCGACGGCGAAACGCCGCAAGAAACGCAAAGAGGCATACAACGTGAAAATACGCCCACGCATTTACTAACACAACCCCACCGATAGAGACATAACAAAATCAACAAGTGATAAGCGCCATCAAATGGACAATACAATCGAGTCGATTATCCGAACAATCACAAAACGCAACGAACGAAAATCAATATGATCGACCACCCCAACGGTACATCAATCAAAACGCGAGCCAATCAAGAAATACGAATTCCACCGCCAAGGGTTGGAAGATCGAAACGAGACAAATCTCCCAAACTTAAGGGAACTACGAAGGAGTCCGAACGCTCAACAATCACGAAATGAGATCAACAAAACCGACCATCAAACGATCGAACCACAACGATCGAGACAACAAAAATCGAACAATCATGTTCGAATCACGAAGAACAATAAAATTCAAGCAACAACTCCAAGGTTCACATCTCGACTCGAGACAATATATGATCCTGAAAACAACAAGATGTGCATTCACATAAGATCCCAGAAAGGGAATAGCAATTGAAAAATCACAACGACAAACGAGTTATTCCGAAACAATACCACACTCGCTCGATCAACGAAAGCAAGGGGCGTGACAAGCTCGTAAAATGTCAACGAACATAAACGTGTCGACAGAGCCGAAAATACAGAAGTTCAAAATCCGATCCACTTCGAATAAAAGAACTAATGGAACCAAAAGATGTTACTTCCGAACAAGGTTCACAAGAATCGAACCGGACTCGGAAAAGTCACAACGATAACCAGATCGACCCAAAACAAGATCACACTGCTCGAAAGACGAAACCGAAATACGTAACAAGTCCTAAGGTATCAACGAACATGAGCGAATCGATAGACTGGAGAAAGAGAAAATACAGAAGCCAAAAATAATATGGATATTATACTCGACCCCTTCTAAAAGAAGTGTCGTCCCCGAAATTCACAACAACGAAATCAAGGTGACGACATAACAAACAACCGACAGAAACATCCTTCGAAGGCCTCTCAAAGACGATTCGATAATCAGGCTGGGCGTGAACTCCAAAAGTCTCGGCTCGGCATACCAAAAATACAAATGCTCGATACAATGGAACAAGACACTGCAAAACAACATACCGGAGATGCCAACTCAGCATAACATATCAACGCATACAAAAATCACAACAACAACGGCATCGTTCGACGATTACAACATCCCGAACGATAGCCAACACACAATCACAAACGTCATGAAACAATCACCCATGTGTATAAACGCACAAAAATCCAAGCTTTAACAACTCATACTAGTGCGACAACACGCAAATCACCATGAGGCGATAAATAGTAAACACCAGTGCACACCTCTCACAGAGGGCTAGTATAACAAATGCGTGGCAACGCCTCGACGTTCATGCCACCAATTCTATCATACCCGGGAGAAAACATCATAATGATAACGTGAACATCATACATACATACCCAGCCCTCAAACAGGAATGGATAGATTTTAAAAACGAAAACCTCCTTTGGAAAATAATTTAGAAAAACACCGATCGATCTTGAGTATCACCTTTAAAAAAAATATAAACGTGAAATATCATTATCGAGACTTTGGAAAACTATTTCACATTAGATAAAAATAAGGACACTTTCTCTTAGTAAAAACTTTCAGAATATTCGACCCTCGGGTCTAAGTAAAAGTGTTTATAAAACATTGGCAATATCTCAAAACATTTTGGTCCTCGAGGTAGAAGAATTTTGAAACATATTGTGGAACCTTGGAAGTACCGCGAAAAAAAAACAATTCATTTTAAACATACATCTAGAAATTTATTTCTAAGATACTCAAGTTTTCGAAAATAATTCAATGCCAAAAAGGACGATGCCAAAAAGGTTAGAATACCCAAAACTTTCAGGTAATTACACAAAACTTTATAGCGCCGTGGGTCCCGCGCCGGAACCCACCAGGATAAAACCATTTACAAAAACGCCAAAAAGGCTGATGACGATAATATTTCAAAAACTTACAAAAGCCATTTAGAAAATACTAAATACCGTCATAAGAATTTCGCCAAAATGATCAAGGCCATAATGCCAAAACTCATAAGGGAATCGGTTTTCGAAATAAAACTCAGTTGGTAAAATACCGAAAGCCATTACAAAAGAACTCACGCAGCGGATAAAATGCGGTACGAAAATACATCAGCAGTGACGACACTCCTCGTATAAACCAAATACGAGAGTCTAATAACACATATCGTGAAATCAATATCCACAGAAGGATTCCATCATTTAACGACTAGTCATACAAATAACTCGTGTCACACGAGGCACAACACAAGGAAGGGAGTTTTACATCCACAGGTCGCACGTAAGTGACGACCGCCCCTCGATACTAATCACGACCAATGATCTCAAACAACGTGTCGTGATGTGATTAAGTCAGACAAAATCCGTCAAGACAAAACTCAACAAACACAACATGATTCGACAGCCTAGGTTTCCCCAAGATAATTTGATTTTTAAAAATCGTATACTCTAGTTATTCGAAAATAAAGCCGATAAGTTAAAAATCATTTTCAAGACCCTTTCAAACACGATAAGGGTTTAACAATGTAGATTTTATAAAATATCCTAAACACTTTTATACACGACCTTTAAATACCGACACAAGGTTTTATTTGAAAATACAAGGCCGGCTCGCCCAAATTCATGTCACTTTTCAAAACCCACAATACGATCAAGTCTAAGAAAATTTTCAAGCATGCACGCCACATGTATTATTATTAATAGAAACACATTGGTTGTAAATATTAATAATTATCCAAGTACCATCAATCCCGAACACACACATATACGGCATTCAAAATCACCACAATGCTTAACTCGGAAATACTAATTCCAAGCATATATCAAACTATCTCTTCAATTTTAATAATATAACTAACGAACACCGATTCAACACACGTCGAAACCATCTATGTGAGTTTCTCAACAAACTCGCCATCGATACCTTTCCGAACATATCAATGTTCAAAACTTCTACATCATACCGCACCCTTCTGTCCAACCCATCAAGACATTCGCTCAACATACATTTAGTATACCGCAATTACCAAACACAGATTCCATCATACAACAAAGACTAGAGGGTCAAGCCCTCTCACAAGATACCACGGAGCAAAACTCGATCTTTCGATCAGCAACGATCCCACTAACGCTAGGAAGTTTAGCGATGGAAGGCTCGCAAACGACAAACGGTCAAGCTCAATCACGCGCACATACACCGAGAGATAAAGGATCGCAATACTAGAATCAAAAGTGCACGGACCGGATGGATCTAAAAACAACCCGACAATAAGTACGAGAGAGGCAATCACAGTTCAAGAAGTGGAATTTCAATACGAGAAAACAAGAGAATCGAGTAAGGAAAACTTACGAGCACTGGATGTACTGATATGCCTATAATGTGTGACAATGTGCAAAACAAAACACAACTAGACCCAAATAACCAACAAGCCTAGGTATCCATAAACCTAGAGCTCCGATACCATTCTCTGATACCATTTTATGTAACACCCCCAAGATATTCGAGGTGTATTACAGCACCGTGGACCCCTACATGGGACCCACCAGGCTAACACAAGAAAAACACCACTCGACTAACCATCTCGGTTAGCAAGGAAACAATTGTTAACAACAAGAACATAAAACAACACGTCCGTACAACCGCATAATAAACATCAACCGACAAATACAGTAACTCCAACGAAGACCAATCACAATCCGAAAGGAAAAGCCTAAGTACTCGCGAGTACATCTATAAGTTTACAATTTGGAAGACATCCACATCAAAAGAGATAGTAGAAAATAACAAGACTCAATTGCACATGTCAACAACCTTGGCCGACATCCTCGTACTATCCGTAGCGAACGTCTGATCGAACATAACCTGTAATCCATAACAAGAATTTCCCCAAAACGGGTCCCCAATGGGGTTAGCAATTACGCTAGTACAATTATTCAAGGTAAACCAATCGCTTACACATTTCATAGTACATGCACCAATATCAATTTCAAAAGTCAAAACCGTGCATGTCTTTTCCGGAACAAACAAATAAACAATTTTCCTTGGGAACAGAGTAATATCATAGATCCCGCCCGAGGCCTCTAAGGACCCTCCCGAGCCGCCACATTATAAAAACAAAACACGCACATGCATCGCCTTGGGAATGAGTAATTGTAACACCCAGAAATTCGAATATGTTATACACGTAGCCCCTACATGGGACCTACCAAAGCAATAGAAAAACTCCACTCGACTAACCATCTTGGTTAGCGAGGATACAATTAAATAACATGACATATAAAGATACGCCTGAGCAACCGCAAAATAAGCATCAACCAACAACGTGACAATTAAAAGCACATAATACGGAGTTTGAAACAAAAGCCTAAGTACTGCGAGTACAATCTATAAGTTTAAAACTTGTGGAAACAACCATATCGAAATGGACAAAGGAAATAAGTAGACCCAAATGCACATGTCAACGACCCTGGCCAACATCCTCGTACTGTCCAGGTGCCCGCTCGTCCGGATAATCAAAACCTAAAATCCATAACAAGAATTTCCCCAAAACGGGTCCCCAAAGGGGTTAGCAATTACGCTAGTACAAGTAATCAAGGCAAACCAATCGCTTACACATTTCATAGTACATGCAACAATATCATTACAAAACCAAAACTAGACATGTCTTTTTCCGGAAAACATACAGTCCACAATTAGCCTTGAGAACAGGGCGGCAGCATACATTCTCACTCGAGGCCTCATAGGGACCCTACCGAGTCTACAATTACGTAAAAACAAAACCACGCACACGCTATGCCGCGGAGAACAGGGCGCCAACATACATTCTCACTCGAGGCCTCACAGGACCCTCACGAGTTGGCTAGCGATCAAACTCGTGAAATCCGGGCACGGCAAGATAGATTTCTCCTCGACCCCGTCAGTCAACACGAGGTGAGTTACACACAAGTAATATACATCACCATTTCATGTTAAGCTTAAAGGTTTCCAAAATACTTGCCTCGATTAAATGAAGACGATGACACGAACGGAACGGAAGAATCAAGCACAACCGCGAGGAACCGTGAAAATGAACCTAACGCATTCGAATAACACAATCACAACCACTTCTAAACGATTATGGAAATAGAATACACCCGGAAACCCGCCTACGATTCATGTATATTCGTACCAAAAATAACAACGAGGGCGGACCACAACCAAACCCTCTCGATTTCCGTAAAATTCACAAAATATCCATGAATCCGTAGGAAAACTAAAGATACTAACAATATGAATCGTATACATCATGAATCCACCAACAAAACGGAACTAATCGGAAGAAAATCCCAAAACCCCCAAATTAAATCGAAAATAGGGTTCTAGAAATATTACCTTAGGAGATTCAAGTACCAAGATCCGTAGAACACGCGTTAGATTGATTTCCCGGGCTTCACTACCGAAGAAAAATGGTGAAAATCAACCCCCCAATGGATAAGGATGAAGAACTCCTCCCCTCTCTCTCACTCTCTCTCGCGATGCAGGTGAAATGAAGGAGAAGACGACCGATCTCGTCTAATAAGGACGAGATCGTACAATTACCGCTTTGTGTGCTGCGGCACAGCCGAAGTGCCGCGCACGTGCCAAAAATTACTCCTGTGTTTGACATTGTGCCGCGGACACAGCTGCGTGTGCCGCGCACCCGTCAGATTGGGTTTAGGTCGCAGAAGACACACGAGTGTGCGCGGCACGGATAGGTGTGCCGCGGCATGCTTGGCATTGTTCCGCGCACGGATAGGTGTGTCGCGCACACATCTGCTTCGCTTGGCCAACAATCGAAGAAATTTGTGTGCCGCGGCACACACATCTTGGCCGCGCCCACACATCTTGTGCGCGGCCCACACCCCCTTTTGGGTCCCAAATGATAAAAATGTTCGGAAGAGAATAAAACGATAGGAATTAATATTTGGGAACCAATAACACGAATGGATCCACGGCAATCCCAAACGGCGGTTCCGCACCACAATAACGAGAATACGGTTCAACATTGTGAGGAAGGACACCCGAAAGGTACACGAGGTCACTATGACCGAGAAATATACCAAAAATGAAAATACAAGGGAAAGAAAAATACCGGATATTACATTCTACCCTCTAAAAATAAGTTTCGTCCTAAACTTAAGAAACAAACAACTCAGTGGTACCTAGCACGTATGCTATCTTCGGTTTCCTAAGTTGCTTCTCGACACCGTGTCTCGACCACCGCACCTTGACCAAAGGGATGGTCTTATGCCTCGCCAAGCTCCCGATGCTCTAAAATCTTCAAAGGACGCCTCAAAAGTAATATCTTCAACGCCAATCTCCCCATAGTCGATGATGTGACTAGATCCGGACATATTTCTCGGCCTGGAAACATGAAAACGCCATGAACATGACTCGGGCCGGGTAACGCCAAACGGTATGCTAACCCACCGACTCGCTCGAGAATCTCAAGGGTCCAATAAATCTCGACTCAACTTCCCTTCTTCCCGAAACGGAAAACTCCACTCGCCCGCGACACCTTCAAAGAAACGTGGTCTCCCACCTCGAATTCTAAAGGTCGCCGACGACATCAAAGCATATGACTGGCCGACTCGGGCCGCCAACATCCGCTCCCGAATTAATTCTATCTTCCGCCTGCCTCTAAAACGACATCGCCTGGTCCCGACCAAATCGGACGCCTCATTCCAACAAATCGGCGATCGACATCGCCGCCATAAAGTGCTCTCATACGGTGCCATACGACCGACGCGTACAACTATTGTTGTCACGTGAATTCGATCAATGGCAAATGCTCTTCCCAAGTATCCGATCGAGGGCGTAAGCACGCAACATGTCCTCGAATGTCCGGATAGTGCTCACCGGCCCATCCGACTGGGATGAAAAGAGGTACTCAAATGCAACGGTACCCAACGCCTTATGCACCGCCCGGCCAAAAGTGCGATACAAAACGGCCATCACGATCCGAAACAATGGACTGAGTACTGTGAAGTCTCACAATCCGCGCGATAAACACACGAGCCATTTCTCCGGCCCCAAGTGTCCTTGATGCCCGTAAAATGTGCCGACTTGGTCGACGATCAATAATCACCCAAACCATATTCATGCCCGATCTCGATCTCGCAAACTCGTGATGAAATCCATCGATATATCTTCCCATTTCCATTCCTAACGGAAGTGATCGCATTAACTCACCGGTCATTTGATGCTCGATGACCTGCAAGTCAAACATCTCGCCACAAATCGCGCGACTCTCCTCCTTCATATCATTCCACGAAGTTCCTCCTCGTGTCCTTGTACATCTTACTCAACCAGGATGAACGGAATACGATGTGGAATGGGCCTCACGCAAAATACTGTCGCAACTCCGGATCGCTCGCACACAAAGCCGACTGAATCTCAAAACACCATCCTCGTGAATCACAAACCTGTGAGACTTTCCTTTAAGGACGCGTTCTTCGGATTTGGGTAATCATCTGATCCTCTAATTGTTTGATTTAATTTCATCATCAAAGACGACGAAATCTCTAAAGCACAAAGTTACCCGATGACTCCCAGCAACAAAACCTCAACACCAAACTCAATCAAAGCCCGAAGCTCGACCGAGATGTAAGGATCTCAAGCTGTCGCAACGCAATCGCTTCACTCAAGGCGCCGGCCACGACGTTCGCTTGCCGGATGATAAAGGATTTTGAGGTCATAATCCTTAATCGGCTCTAACCACCTCCTCTCGCCTTACATTCAACTCCCGAGTAAATATATATTTACTTTTATGATCGGTAAAAATCGACATGCAGAGCCGAAAGATAGTGACGCCAAATCTTGAGCGCAAACGCATTCGCCGCTAACTCCAAATCATGAGTAGGTAGTTAAGCTCATACGTCTCAACTGCTCGACGCATAGGCAATGGTCTGCCGGCCGCATCAATACGCACCCAAGACCCTCGCCCGGCATCGCTTATAAACGGCTAATCATTGCCACACGGTAACGCCAAAACCGGGTCAAGTCAAACGCTTCTTCACTCGAAACTCGACGCTCTCATCTGGCCCGGATGAACTTCTGATTTCTCGGAGCAATCGTAAGTGGCCGAGCTAGTTTTGAGAAACCCTCACGAACCTACGGTAGTAGCCACCAAAACCAAGAAACTACGGACCTCCTTCACATTTATGGGCGATGCCCAATCCAACACCGCCTCGATCTTCATGATCCACTCGAACTCCCTCTAAAATCACGTGACCTTAAACATCACTTCCTTCACTGTACTCACATTTCGAGAACTTCGCATAGAGTTGCTGCCCTACCAAAATGTCTAACACTATCCCAAATGATGGGCATGCTCTACTTCATTCCTCGAATAAATAAGAATATCGTCAATGAAGACGACGACACACTTATCCAAATACTCGATAAAGACTTTGTTCATCAATTGCATGAACACCGTAAGTGTAGTTAACCCGAAAGGCATAACTATAAACTCATAATGTCCGTATCTCGTCCAAAAGTCAGTCTTCGCACGCTTGACTCTCACCAGCCGAGTAGTACCCCGATTTTAAATCAATTTTCGAGAACACCGCAGCTCCCTGCAACTGATCGAACAAGTCGTCAATCCTCGGCAAAGGGTACTTGTTCTTGATGGTCACTTTGTTTAGTTCGCGATAGTCGATATACAAACGTAGTGAACCATCCTTCTTACGCACAAACAAGACCGGTGCGC
Source organism: Orobanche coerulescens (assembly GCA_033398695.1). Taxonomy (NCBI): domain Eukaryota; kingdom Viridiplantae; phylum Streptophyta; class Magnoliopsida; order Lamiales; family Orobanchaceae; genus Orobanche; species Orobanche coerulescens. The sequence continues at coordinate 125,895,924 of CM065811.1, read as the reverse complement.
CCCAAGGCGAGGCGCTCGGTCGGACATACCCCGACTCAAGAAGCTCACTCAACTGCTTCTTCAACTCTGACATCTCTGAAGGTGCCATGCGATACGGCGCCTTTGAAATCGGAGCCGCGCCCGCCTAATTCTATAACAAACTCAACCTCACGATCCGGTGGTAATCCCGCAAATCGCCAGAAATACATCGTGAAACTCACTAACGACTAGACCATGAAAACTCGACTCTACCATTCTCCGCCTTCAAGGCGTAGCACCACAACCGTACACCCTTTCGCAAGAGTTTCACCGCCTTCAGGCGTTAATAACAAACTGGGTTTCTCTTTCGCCCCGAAGAGAGTTCATTCCGTCCTCGGCTAACATGGTAATGATCCTCGTGCGGTAGTTCATGATTGCACCATGCCGCTGAGCCAATCATTCCCGAATTAAATCTCGCCCGATACTCAACAATAAGATTAGAGAGCCAAGTTCTCTCACAAATAAACACAGAGCCTCGGATCTCTGATCGACGGCGATTCTATCACCGCTAGGAAGTTTGACGATGAAAGGCTCGCAAGGTGACAAACAGTCGAGACCCAGGCGTACACACTCTAGAGAAATGAATGAATGCGTAGCACCGAATCGAAAAGAACATGACATGATGGAAATGAATGTGAACGTGCACCGCCGCCAAAGTAGTCATTGATCATCGGCCCTCCTCATCTCATAGATACGCGGGCGAGCAGAGCCGCGACGGAAGCTCCACCCCTAGCAGGCTGACCTTCGACCCTACCTCGCCCGGCACTCGGTGGAGGCGCGGAGAAAATGAGCCTGGTTCACACTGCTCAACCCATCGGTTGAGAAGAAGCAGGCGCCACGGCCGCTTTGACTCGCTCACAAAAAGGGGCCCAGTGGGTCAAATTGGCCCACAAGTGTGACAAGTAAGCTTTGACCCAAAGAGAACATCGCCGGCTCCTATGGCCGCACACCACGGCTAAAACATGTGGGTTCACGACGGAGGTTAGGCCGCACCCCGAAAGCTCCCGAGAATCAGCCGAACCTCCGTAGAAATATTTGCAGCTGAGATTTCGCCTCCACTCTTGGGACCGGAAAATTTCCGACCGACTCGCTTCTTGCCTCTCACGAGCAAATCGCTAGCTGCCACCGACATATCATAAGCAAGCGCTCGACTGTAATCCTTCGAGTAAAGCAGAGCCAGCACATATAGTCCCGAATGGACAATTTCATCCTCTGGAAAAATGAAAAATCTTGTCGCTCTCCTCGACAACTTGGGTCTTCACATAACCCAACTCCTTGTTAAAGTCAGCAATGGCACGAGATAAGGGATATCCCGTGGTTGAGCATCATAGAAAGCATGCACTCAAGGCCCGACGCCACCTGGACAATATTCTGTATCCATCAATTCTGAAATTCGACCCATGAAGCAACATGATCTTTGGGACCAACGGCCTCCCACCAATCCGTAGCATCTCCGTGAGAAAATATTGAGCAATAAGGACCTTACGGTCCTCGGGGCAATTGGTAGCGTGAATACTTTGGATATCTCCGATCCACCCTTCAACCCGATCGGGTCCGGCTCCGGAAAGCGGGAGGATGCATCTTGATGACATCCTGAAGCCAACGATCCGCTCCGCCCCGATTAGCATGGGCCTGATCGGGTTATGGACTGACTGAGCTATAGGCGCCATCTGGTTAACCATTTCTGCATAACAGCCGCAATACCAAGATCGGCGCGCTCGGAGAAGAAGCATGACGTGACGGTGACCGCACGCTGGGCTCCCGAAGAATGCGATGGCCGCTTCCACCGCCGCCCCACGTCCCGGCGGCCCACCTAATTACCCGCACCACGGTTTCCTCAGATCCATACCGATGTTGAGAGATAAATGCATATATCGATGATGAGTAAGGGAGGAAAACAACTACGATTCAAAAGCGGAAATACAATGCAAGAAACAAAAGAGCCGAATAAGAAAACTTACAGCACTAGAAATGGGGATGCCGAAGTGGTGTGACAATGTGCAAACAAAACACGACTAGACCCAAATAACCACAAGCCTAGGTATCCATAAACCTAGAGCTCGATACCATTTTCTCAACACCCCGAGATATTCGAGATATATTACAGTAATCGTAGGCCCCTACATGGGACCTACCAGCTACAATAGAAAACTCCACTCGACTAACCATCTTGGTTAGCGAGATACACAATTAAATAACATGACATATAAAGATACGCCGGAGAAACCGGCAAAATAAGCATCAACCAACAACGTGACAATTAAAAGCAATACAATACGGAGTTTGAAACAAAGCCTAAGTACTCATGAGTACAATCTATAAGTTTAAAACTTGTGGAAACAACCATATCGAAATGGACAAAGGAAAGAAGTAGACTCAAATGCACATGTCAACGACTGGCCAACATCCTCGCATCGCCCGTGTGCCCGCTCGTCCGGATAATCAAAACCCGAAATCCATAACAAGAGTTTCCTAAACGGGTTCCCGGTGAGGAGTTAGCAATTACGCCTAGTACAAGTAATCAAAGACGGCAAACCAATCGCTACACATTTCATAGTACATGCAACAATATCATTACAAAACCAAAACTAGACATGTCTTTTCTCTAAAACATGATAGTCCACAATTAGCCTTGAGAAATTGCCAGGCTAAGATACATTCTCACTGAGGCCTCATAGTGGACCCTACCGAGTCAAGCTACAATTACGAAAAACAAAACTACGCACACGCTATGCCGTGAGAACAAGGAGCAAAGATACATTCTCACTCGAGGCCTCACAGGGACCCTCTAACAGTTGGTTCAAGAAGTATTCTATGAACTCGTGAAATCCGTATACAGTGCATAGATTTCCTCCTTTCGACTTCACGCTTAGCCAACACGAGGTGAGTTACACACAAGTAATATACATCACCATTTCATGTTGTTTAAAGGCTCTTTCCAAAAAATACTTGCCTCGATTAAATAGACGAGCGACACTGAACTAACGGAAGAATCAAGCACAAACCGCGAGGAACTACGACGATAACGAACCTAATTTATTCGCCAATAAGAGACAATCACAACCACTTCTAAACGATTATGGAAATAGAATACACCGGGAACTCCGCTTACGATTCATGTATATTCGTACTCAAAATAACAATCGAGGGCGGACCACAACTAAAACCCTCTCGATTTCCAGTAAAATTCACAAAATATCCATGAATCCGTAGGAAAACTAAAGATACTAACAATATGAAACGACATCATGAATCCACCAACAAAACGGAACTAATCGGAAGAAAATCCCAAAACCCCCAAATTAAATCTAGAAAATAAAGGGTTCTAGAAATATTACCTTAGAGATTCAAGTACCAAGATCCGTAGAACACGCTATAGCATTGATTTCCAGCTTCACTTACCGGTTAAGAAAAATGGTGAAAATCAACCCCCAAAATTCTGATAAGTGATGAAGAACTCCTCCCTCTCTCTCTCACTCTCTCATGATGCAGTGAAATGAAGGAGAAGATTAACCCATCTGCCTAATAAGGACGCAGATCGCATAATGAGCCGCTTTCAGGTAAGCCGCGCATGTGCACAAAAATTACTTCCATGTGTTTCTAAGCATTGCGGTTGCCGCGCAAGATACCAAGCGCAAAGAGGGCCGCAAGCAATCTGGGCATACGCTTGGGTTTAGGTCGCAAGACACACGTAGTGTGCCGCCGCATCGGATAGGTGCCGCGCGCATCAAGCTTGGCATTGTGCCGCAAGTTATCGGCATAGGTGTGCCACGCACAGCGTTACGCTGCTTTGGCACAACAATCGAAGAAAGTAGGTGCCGCGGCACACACATCTGCGGCCGCGGCCCACACCCCCTTTTGGGTCCTAAAAATGATAAAAATGTTCTGCTAAAGAGAATAAAATCTATAGGAATCAATATTTGGGGAAACCAATAACACGAATGGATCCACTGAAACTCCCAAAACGGCGGTTCCGTGCACTGCCACAATAACGGTAGAATACAGGGCTTCAACAGCTGGATGTAGAAGAGACACCCGAAAGGTACAACCGAGGGTCACTATGACTGAAATATACCAAAAATGAAAATACAAGGGAAAGAAAAATACCTGATATTACAAAGAATATCATAGATCCCGCCCGTGGCTTCTAAGTGACCCTCCCTCAATCAAGCACTTATACAAGCTCGCTGAATCTAGAGACTCAACCCTGATTCCCCATTGGATCCCTGGGTTTGACTCCAACACTCGAGGTGAGCAAATCACACACAAAATACATTGCCATTCCACGTTAAGCATAAAGGTTTCCAAAATACTTGCCTTTAATAATCGATTTTACGCAATCTAACTGAAAGGGAAAGTCACCAACGAACGCTAGAATCACCAACGAAACCGAACCTAACAATTCAAGAATACAATCACAACCATTTCTAAATGAATAACACAGACTGAATACACCAAAACCCATCATGACATCTACATGTACGATATTCGTATATAAACAACAACGAAGGCGACCACAAACAAACCCTCTCGATTTCGTCAGAAACCACTTAAATATACCATGAATCCGTAGTGGAAACTAAGAATACCAACAAGACTAATCATATTCACAAAAACAAGAATAAGACGTGGGCAAGGTACTTCGCTTCTCGAAATCACGCATCGCAACGAGACGACGGATAGATGCGGTCGGTAATAGGCCCCGAACCCCCTCGAATAACAACATCAAGAACGCGAGCAAAGCACCGTTTCGAGTATTACAAGAATAACACCACACGTAATCATCAATCACCACCAACGTGGGATTCAACATCGAATCCTCGAACGACCTATAAATCCTCCTAAGGAACAATAACAGGGTTGGTTACTTACCAGGTGATCAAGGCCAAAACAATGGAAATCCTAACAAACTATCGAAGGGAAACTCATTGGGACATTTAATCTAACATCAATGTTCGGGATAACTCTTCAAGAACACCGAATCACTAATCGAGCTGAACAAAACTTTGAAATACGGATATGCCAACCCATAGAACACGACACAAGGTTCAATAACATCAACCAAATCATCGAAATTCGACGAACAACAATGATTAAAAAAGAAATCTCAAAGTCAACCCTTCAGGAGATTTCCTTGAAGAGATTACCTCGATTCAAGCGAAGAACATTGGATTAGATGTTGATATAATCAACAAGGATCTTCCGAAATGCTTGGGAAATGAGTAGAATCGCCCAAGCAACACCTCCTACACGGTCACCTCCAATCTCGCTAAACAGCAACAAGACGTAAACGAGGAAAAAATGAAAAACGGAAAACCGGCCGAGTTTCCAAGCAGGAGTATAGCGGCAGATCTGCTATTTGCATACAGACCTCAGGTATATTTTACGGCCGTAATCTCTATTCCACGGCCAGACGCTGGGTAAAGCCTTACTACTGTAATCGCATTCGCAAAATCGGGCCTCAAAGAATCGGCTTGACACTTACGGGCCGTAGAATCGCGCATATTACGGGCCGTGAACGCCTTCAGGCTCCCAAGATGCCCCAACGCCTAGCATTTGCCGTACTCGAGTTTTGAGCCACGCCCTACGCCGTAATCGGCACATATTACAGCTTCGGTAACCGCACCTTTACGGGCCAGACTCTAGCCAAAGCTTGTGCCTCGCTTCGTCATGACTCTACTGCCGCGGCCACTCCGACAAGGCTCCTGACGACCCGAACCCAACTCCTGAAAGTATAAATCGAAGGTACGTTAAGCATTTAATGCACTCGCAAAGACGAATCTGTGGAGCTTAAGAGCAGGAACACAATTCCACCACACCATCCCGAAGGCTCCTAATTCGACAATGCAAAGTAATTACCTTAAAACTTTGGGAAATTAATGATAACGGCCCAAAACATCTTGGGGAAAATCACTTATAATGTGATCGAATAACCAAACCGGTGGCATCTATAACACGCCTGAACAAAGTTAAACGAACTTACTGTGAAATTAAATAAATAGCTCCGAACGACTTCGCAAGAACTCGAACTCAAGTACTGAAAGTCGCTAAAAAGCTCCAACTCAACAAAACGCTATCGAAACGAATCCCTGATGACAAAAAGTGCAAGTAATTAATCATTCTCCTAATGACGTAAAATTCGGTCATGAGCTTAGTCGTCACAAACTGATCGCCAAAAAGAAAATTCACCAAATCTTCGAACATTGCTGAGCATATGGAATATTACACACACATGAGTTCATCATCTTCTACTTTCTAATGAACCCAAACTCTTTCTGACAGCTTTCATCAAAATGAAGATTCCAAATTCGAGAACCCGTCTTCAACACATAAATGACTCAGTTTGAAGTCAAGCAAACCTTTTTGTAGAATTTCCGATGAATAAAACCTTCACAGTCATGTGTCGTGTACACATCCTCGAGTAAGTTTCCATTAAGGAATGCTGTTTTGACATCCACATTGCCATATATTTCATAATTATAGTATGCTGAGCAACGGGCAAATAAAATTCTAATTTGATTTGCCATGACTACCGTGAAAAGGTCTCATCATAGTCAACGCTGTTGAATCAGTCTGTTATACCATTTTTCTACTACCTAGCTTTATAGCTCGGGCACATTATCAACTGTCTTTCTTCTTTATGCACCCATTTCGCACTAATGTTTTTAACACTCATGGATCAATGTTCCAAATCCTGGATTGCCATACACGGACTAGCATCTTCACTTCACGGCTTCTGCATATCCTCGAACTCTTTGTCTTGAAGCGCTTCTCAGAAGGTACTTCAGTTTCACACTACGAGCGAGCGCGCCATCATCCTCTGCTACGAGATAACCATATCTCTCTACGTTCATGCCGCATCCTATCGATCTACGTGACTTGTGTATTTCTTTGAACGTTCAACCGATTGCTGAGCTTGTTTAGTTTCCATCAAATA